>NW_010587580.1:204760-246312 GCF_000705375.1 Tinamus guttatus | reverse complement strand
AGCCCGGCGGCCCCGGCTCCCGGCCCCAGCTGCGAATAAAGGGCCCCTGGAAGCGGTATCCGCATGATCCCGCTCTCCCAAGAGTCGGGATTCGCTTCCTAGCGCGCTTTGGTCGTGCGCAGAGGCCGCACGTATCCCGGATAGCCGCTCCCTAGGGAGAAAGGAGCCTCCGGGAAGGCAGTGGGAACGGAGACCCGTGGTGGAAGGAAGGAAAGGGAGGAAGGGGGGGAGGGGGCCGCGGGGCGCGCGGCGGCTCCTGCCCGGTGGGACCTGGGCCCATGTCGCCTCCGCGCGGCTCCGCTCCTGGGGTTGCGCCTCCCGCAGGGGAGCTCCCCGGCCGTGGCACCCACGTAAACACACGAGCGATCGGGGTTTTCTTTTGTATTATACCATATATAGTACACGTACGTGGTATATTGGTCCCTTAGGATGGACCAGGTTTGTTCTTGTCTGTGAAGACTCTTAATTCCTTTCTCCTCTCCCACTCTCGCTTGCCGGGGGTTAGTTCACCGTATTTCAGGCAGTGGAAGGGATCTCTGGTGTTCAAGGAGGTTGGGTCTGTAAAACACCTAGTCGTGCCAGCTAGGGCTTCTCTTTACGAGTTACCTGGCAGCAGTTGTTTTCCTCCCAACACGGCGTTCGTGTTCCTATTCCTTCCTGATCTGTGAGCTGCAAGTCGCTGACAGCTGCAAATAAAACTCATCCCCTATCGAAACAGAAATCTGGGGGTTAGGGCATGAGTTCACATTTTGACAGAAGTTTCACCAGTGTTTTCTTTTGGAATATATATATATATTTTAAATTAAAAACCCCAGACCAAACTTTACTTTTCAGTAATTCAGCTAACTTGTTTGTAATTTGATACGTGTATATTCTTTACGTTAGGTCTGTTCCTGAAGAACTGGGCAGCTTTGAACAGTTGCAGGAACCGAATGCTCCGTTGGCCGCCCCGTGAGGGTGCGTTTTTGTTGTTGCTGTCAAAATGGCCCAAGGAAGAGGTTTTTGAGTGACACGTGACAGAGCTGAGCTAGAATCCCTTAGCGCGGGGCTTCTGGCCAGCTCGGAAGCGCAGCGGCCGCCTGGGTGCTGCTGCTGACTTCGTGTGCAGTTTTGTAGAGTGATTTAAACATCCTGAGCTACTAAATCTTTTTCTTTATTGTTGAACTTGATGAGAGCTAATTCAGTTGTGAGCCACGAGTACAGAAATGTAGCACAGATCACATGGGAAAAAGCTCTTTTTTCCTCCCTTTTTATTAAACACACGGCAAAAGAAGATGATGCTCTTCAAAACCAGCCCTCTTAATAGAGGGCCTGCCTGGCCATCGAGTGCCAGCTAGGATTGATTGTGGCAGGGAACTCCTGTGAGATAATCCTGGGTAAATTGCCATTTTTTTCTGTGTGATTTCTGGCTGATAGGAGTAAAGAATTCCCAAGTATTGAACAGTACATTTCCATCTGCATCATCTATGTGAGGAAACTGTTATAAAACGCGTGGATTTCTGTATGTTTGACTCTCATACAGTTTGACTGTAAAAATCAGGTCTGTAAAGGTCTCTGATAGTCTGTGTTCCACATGTCTCATTTTTGGCTGGTTCTTTGTGCTCACCCCAGCTCCAAAGATGCATTGTCTTTTTCTGTGCTTGCTACAAAAGGTTACAGAGGACGAATCCTGCCCTCGATAAGTCACTGCACTCGCCTCGGCGGCTCTGGACACCTTTGTAATTTGAATTTAGAAGAGGATTATCCCGCCACACACTCTTGATGACTTGCAGCCTTTTAGCTGCTGACTGTTCAGGGCTAACGAGAGGAAGGCAATAAAAACTTCAATTTGCTCGTGCTTTAAAAGTCATCTTAATTGAAATATTTCACCATTATGCTTAAGGGCCTCCTTGTGTGAATTGATGCAGTTTCAGGCTGAAGCTTTTCATGTGAATTTCCTTCTGCCTGCTGTTTAGGTTACCTTTAAAACAAAGCCCGCAGAGTTGTCTGCTGGTGATTCCTGCTAGGTTTTTTATTTGTAGAGGTAAGTGCTGAAATTCTCGGGAGACCTATTGGGAAGTCCTGGTGTAATAGAGCGTAGGTGGGTGCCACGCCATATGGTGGGAATTACTTGTTGAAGTGTTTTCGTGCAGCCAGGTGCAACTCTCGTTTTCTGCCTGCTTGGTCTCAGAGAAACAAATTTCTGAAATAAAACTTCTAATTAGAATATTTGTTCCAAATTCATGTGAATATTTCAAGGCTCTCGTATTGTGGCTGACTCTGCGGAGACTCATGTCCCACCCGTGAAGCTTCCTCCAGGATGGGGCTCATGCTGCGTGTTCTCTGCACCAAACTTGTGAGAGATGATAACAGCACAATAGTTCTTAAAGATGTTGTGGGAGAAACTCTCCTTTATAGCTGTGTTTAGATTAAGGAGCTTGTCAGAGGTTGCACAGCAAAATAGTTGCCCAGGAAGAGGTCTTTGGAGGGACCTCCTGCTTTCTAGGCACTAAAATATTGCACCTTTCTTGACCACGCAAGTGAAATGGGAGATCTGGCACCCCTCTTCTCCATGTCGGGCCCTTCAAGTTGGTGCAGCTGCAGGTTGGTGGCTGACAAAGTGCTCGAGGGCTAAAAAATGTGGCTGAGAAAGGGCTGGGCTGCCCCTCTGAGCAAGGGGAAGTGCGTGGAGGTGCTTCACGTCCGCCTCTTCCCGCGGGGCGTCGTAGTGGCTGTCTCAGTACATGACCGTGTTTGGAGGGCTCTGTGAGCTCCCGCCCAGTCTGTCCTGCTCGAGGTTATGGAGTCTCCCACATGGGATAGCCCTGACTCTCATCACTTAGGAATGACTTGTAGTTTTGAGCTTGAGCTGTAGTTTTGGACCCTTAGTTTTTTTCTGTGTTTCTATTTGCCCTTGGTGTCCCTGTTACTGTATTTTGTCCAAGCTGACTTGGACATCTAGAGCATAACGCCAGTCCCTTTGGCTAGGTCCTGAGCAGAAGTCTTCCTCTGAACTGCACCGGCAGGATTCCGCGCACGGCTTGATCATTGCCTGTGATTACAGCGTGTGTAAGGGAGATCTAATCACCTTGAGGAGATAAGCGTGCTCAAGGAGATTAGAGGGGATCTTCAGATAAGTATGAATTTATCTAAGGTTGCTTTTGGCTCTTCTGGTCGATATTCCTCATGAGGGTTGTCTTCTCCAAGCAACACTCTCGCATTTCAAATAGCTTTAGTTTCAGATGGCCTTCTCTATAGGGGCTGGTTTCTAATCCTTTTTTTTTTTTTCCTTTTTTTTTTTTTTCTTTGTAGCTTATACATCCAAAGTCTTCAGCAATAGTACAGGTGGCTGCAGGAGGTGATAGTTAAAATAGTGTCAAACAGAAGAGGAAAAAAGTGCTTCCTGCTCTACGTTATTTGCTTGCTGTCGTGACTGTTGTGCTCTCTTCACCTGATCACAGCCCTTAGCTCTCCTCTCAGTGCTGGAAATGCTCTAGAAGAGTCATCAGGTACCTGGGGTGGATTAGCCTGTGGTGTCCGGCTTGTGTGGAGGGAAAGGACAGCTGGATTCCCTGGAAGAGCTTTTCCAAAGCGAGATTCTCCAAATAACTGTGTTTATACTGCAGGCAACTGTTGATCAGCAGTTTAAGGTCTTGTGTCACGAGGAGACACCTAAGACAACCTGAGGCTTTCTCTGCTTCTTTGCTAGGACCCCAGTTGAAATCCGAGGCAGTGGATTCAGGTAGAACTTGGAAAATTGCTGCTGCTTTTAGAGTCACAGGTTACTTGAGATCAGAAGGGACCTCTTAAGTGTCTGGTCCCAACCTCCTGCTCAACATGGGGTCCTGAGATGAGGTTTTTCAGGGCCTTGTGTTGTCCAGGTTTGAATGCCACCAAGGCTGGAGGTTGCACAGCCTGCTTGGGCCTTGTTCCACTGTTTGGCCACCTTTGTGATTAAAAAAAAATTCTTTATATCTACTTGACGCAAAATTGGGAAAGGAATTGGCCATGTTAACCAAACACAGAAGCGTGAGTCAGTTTTTTTGGAATATATTCTTCTAGAATAGTTTCTATAACAGCTGTTTAAAGTTTCTAACTCCAAGTTTCTAACGATTGTCTCAGCACACCCCGACTATGAGCTTGGCTGCGCTGGCCCTGTCTGCCCCTCGGCAGAGCTACCTTGGTGTTGGCTGTGTTGTGCAGCTTGGCCTCCGCTGCCCAGTGCTGCCATAACGCAGGCTTTTTGGAAGGACTTTCCTACCCGTTCCTTTGGTTGTCGTGTTCTTCCCAGTTCGGCTAGTTGGGTGCAACCAACCAGAGCTGGGGACTCTCCCATTATATATATATATATATATATATTTTTTTTTTCTGCTGCATATTCTCAAAGCTGATATACCGAGCCAAATGCTTCATTTGGCGAAGGTGTAGGAGAAGTACCGGGTTGATCTCTGCTGACACGGAGTTGAGGTGACGGGGGCACAGGGCACGCGGTGCAGTTGGCCTCGCAGCCCGTACTGCCGTCTCCGGGTCGGATGCACAATAAGCCTCCCGGGAATGTCCCTCGCTTTGCAGTTCAGTTCCTGGGCATGTCTGCAAGCGCAGAGCTTGTTTACGGCACAGCTGTGCAGATCCTTGTGAGAAAATGAGGTGCCTGTTTTGTATTTCTAGTCTTGACTGTTTTATCTTTCATGCTGGGGATAAAAAAGCCTCCTAATAGTTATGCCTTTGCTGTGTTCTTACTACCTCAGTTTTCCTCTGCAAAGGCAGGGGAAGGTCATTTCTCAGGCTTTTGTTCCTCCTTTATGTTGCTGGGAGCCGGTTTTCAGCTCTGCCTTCTGCAGCTGGTGGCTGAGGGCTTGTCTGGCCTGACCCCGCTTAGTGGTAGCGCCGGCTCTGTTTACAGCTCAGAAATTGTCAGTGATCTCCCGGTTTTCCCCTCAGCTCGGCTCTTCCCTGCTCTTTTCTCCAGATCAGCAGGGGCAGAGCGCCGTGGGCTGTGCCCCCGCGCCGGGCTGTGCCCCCGCGCCGGGCTGTGCCCCCGCGCCGGGCTGTGCCCGCGGGGAAGGGGACACGGTTCTGTCCTCCGGCCCTGCTGCCCTCCCGCTGTCTGGTTGCAGCCGCGGTGTCCGTGGGGCCTGCCCGGCCACCGGGTATTTCCTGCTCATCTCCCCGAGCTGCAGGTTCAGATTCCTGCTCGCTCGGTCCGTCATCCTCAGTGCCCGCAGCAGGTCAGCGCTGAAGGAGCTGAGCATCTCCTGCCAGAAGTCATGCTAGAAACTTGCAAAGACCCCCCTTGTTTATATATTTTTTTCCTTAAAACATTCTTAACCCCATTTACTTCTGAAGAGGAATTTTTGATGAATGAAACATGAAGTCTTTAAAACACCCTGACTTGCTCCTGAGTGGCTTGGACTTCCATTATCTCTAGGTTGATTTTTATACTGTAGCAAGGCAAACCACTGAACTTATTTTCTGTGCTGTACTGTGTGTGCAGATAAGTTACCTTGCTACAGTGTAATTTATCCAGGTAAGTGTAGATAAGCTGGGGGTGAAATGGCACTAGGACCCTTTGCTTTTCACAGATCTCTCCAGATCTTGTTCTGATAGTCAGATAATCAGATAACCCTGAAATAGGAGTGATCCCGATTGGCCCTGCTGACATTTGTCCCCAAATAGTGATTCGGTGTTTGCACCCCCTGGGTGCTAACAGCCTTCAGGAGCTGAGCTAGCTGCAGGGGGTAATTTCCTTTCGGGTCTTCATTATGCAGTTCAATTATTTTAATCGTTCCTATGGCATCTTGGCAGGGATCTTTCTGTGCTTTGTATCACCCTTTGTTTGGCTGCAATCGGAACAGCTCGCTGAGCAATGAATCCCGAGCGAGTCCCTTGTACGAAGCGTGGGGCCGCGCTGGGCGCGCATCAGCCTCCGAGTCGGGAATGTGGATGGAAAGCCCGGCGCTGCGGGGCCGGCGCCGCGGTTCCATTGGCCGTGGCAGCCCTGTGATAACAGCCGAGCAAATCCCCTCCTCGCCCCTGCCCCAGAGTCTTACATAATTCATTTTGCCTCGCTCTGGGAAGCTCTATTGCTCTATTTTGAAACGTGGCTCGCTGCTCTTAGTCATCGCTCCCTCCCAGCATCTCCAGATGCCGTTGCTCATAACGGGATAACGTCGGGGCTGCCGCTCGCGGCGCTTGCCCTGCCCGTGGCGCGGGTTTGCGCCGTGGGCAGCTCTGGCACGCGGATGCGTTGCGCGCGCCGCGCTGCACCAGGTACAGTGTGTTTGCACTGCATGCAGCGCTCCTGCCTTTCACACCGCTTTGGGCCACGTTACTTCTGTCAACCAGGAATGCTGGAGGGGCAGGCGCAGCAAATTCGAGTTAAGTAGTTTCCACAATACCTGTAAAGATAGATACGGTGCCATAGGAGTCTGTCCCTTTTTCTTCTCTCCTTTAATACAAAGTAGTCATTCTTAAAATATGATATTAGTAGCTAAAGCGGGTTTCTACTAAGCATTTTATAAAGAAGCAAGCAGAAAATGCAGTTCTTCCTGTCTGCTGCTTGCATATTACTGCTACAAACATAAGAGCTTTTTGCATCAGGTTCGTTGATTGGTAAAGGTGAGTTTGGCTCCGAGTGCCACAAGGTCTGTTCGTAGCGCAGGGCAGGCTGGTCCGTGGCCCGCGTGCCGGGCTGGGGGCAGGTTTGCCGCGGCAGCGCCGGGGCCCTGCCGGGCTGGTGGCAGGTTTCCCGCGGCAGCGCCGGGGCCCTGCGCTCGCCTCGCCGTGCGCCGCCTCCTCGCCGAAGCTCCGGCCGTGCCCAGTGACAACCGGCTCTAAAGGCAGCTGGGTCCGCAGAATTGCAGCGTTGGATTCCTCCCGTCTGGATTTGGTCCCCATCGGTCACCTGAACGTGGAACTGGAGTATTTGTCACAGAAGAAAATATCCATGGCACCTAATTCACCAGGGCTGTGAACCTTTACTTTTTTTTTCCTGATTTTTTTCTTTCCATCCCACATAGGGATTGTTCTGCAAGCTTCCAGTTGTATTTCCATTTGGCAAAGTCTTCCAGTGCATAATTACTCTAGCTGCCCTGTCCACCAGGGTGCAAGAAACATCTGCAATGGGAGATTCCCCCCATCTTCTGTCATGGTCAAAAATGATACCCCTGCTTGGAAACATGCACAAAATGAACAGGTTGCAGTTCAGGTCGTGGGCTACGCCTCGGTGTGCTTGGCTGCAAAACGGCCGTGCCTGCTGGCTGCAGGAGGAGCGTGCTCGTCTGCGGGGGTTTGTGTGGAGCGTCCAGGGCCAGCAGCTGAGGGTGCTGGCTGCGCCGCCGGCCACCAAGGGCCACGTTGGTGAAGTTCCAGCCT
The DNA here is from genome assembly GCF_000705375.1 of Tinamus guttatus. The sequence continues at coordinate 238,959 of NW_010587580.1, read as the reverse complement.
GCACTTTGGCTTCCTTTCCAGGGCCAGATGAGCGTCCGGGGCGGCTCGCAGGCCCTGGGTCACTTCAGAAGCTCAGTCCGTGGCCATCATTACTTTCAGCCTGACGTTCCCCAGCTCTGCTGTTTCCAAGCGTGTGCGGAGCCGTGGTGGCGGCTGGAATGGGCTGGTTTTGGGGGCGCTTGTGCTGCCTTTCCCGTGCCCGTCGTGCCTCGCTCGCCAGGCTGGGGCTGTGGCGAGTTGCCCAAGGGCCAGCTGCTGGTCGCCTCGTTCCTCACACCCCCACCAATATCCAGTTCTGCAGCACGAGCCCCGGAGGAGCGAGCGAGGAAACCCGCTCGCCCTGGCAACGGCGCCGACCTGCTCCCGCGCGTCACCGGGTGCCGAGCGCGGAGCTGGGCCTGGCACGTGCTGCTCCGGGAGATCCCGGCAAAGCCGATGGAGCAGGGGGTGCCGTGGGGGAGCGCACGGCAGTGCTTTATCTGAGTGCTTTTCCTACCTTTGCCACTTGCGTCTCTCCGGGATCTGCCTTGGTGAGAGGCTGCTGCAGGCTCTCTCATTTCAAAGGTCTCTCGGGATGTCATTTTTATAAAGGGGAGTTCAGAGCCAAGCCGGAGGTCATTTTGCCCTGAAGTAATCTCTTATTTCTAAACTGCTGGTGGCCTGAGTTGTCTTTTTTTTTGGAAACGATCCAAAAGGTGGAAGAATCCTCATAATTGGAGTTATGGGCTGGCATGCTGTCGGTTCATACAACGCTTATTTGAGTTGTGTTTTACTTTGATTGCCCTAGGCAGCAGGTGGGACTCCTCTTGCAGCCGGTGTAGCGCAGTGTCAGCAGCAGCTCTGTCCTGCCCGGGGCTGGGTGCGTGCTCTGTGCCTTGGTACTTGGTATTCCCAAATACCCTGCGTTGGGGCTCTCCCAGGCCGTCCCTGTGCCGTGTTGGCACAGGGGGTGCCCAACACTCCATGTGAGGTGCAGGGAAAGGTTTTGTGTCATCAGGAGCAGGGTCAAATTCCGGGCCAGGGTCTAGGGAGGTGGAGGAAGTTCTCGGGAGCGTTGGAACTGGCCGCACGATGTGCGGTGCTGCCTTGTCCAGGTGGCCCTGCTCGGAGCAGGAGGGACCTCCGGAGGGGCCTGCGGGGCTCGTTGCTGTGTGCTCCCATCCTCACCTCCTGATGAGGAGAGTGATGTGGGGAGGTCTCCAAACACAGAAAAGGGCAGCCCTGAGCAGACCTCGCAGGTAGTGTAATAATATCCCGTTTTGCTGCTCATGCTGCTGCTCCTCTCCTTCGTGGGGTTATTTGTGAGGCATCGTTTGGGTCCTCGCTCCGGCTCCGCTTTCCCAGCTCTTCCCCCTTCGCTGACCATCCAGTCGTGATGTAGCGGTGTCGGCTCGGGAACGGGAAGACGGTTCTAAAGAGATGTCTCACCAGTGGGAGGCTGTTCTGGGCCTCGTGTAGGAAAAAGCAGCAGCTACTCATAAACCTGAAAACCCTGGGGAGGACTCAGCGGGGATCCTGGAGCCCGAAGCACAGAGCAGCCAGTGGGATCTCCCCGTTGGAGTTGTGCAGATCCTGGAGTTGCTTCCAAGAGTTTGTAGAAGCTAATGTTACTCATCCAACTATTCCAAGCACCTCTTAATTTCTGAGCTCTTTGCAGCTGCAGTGCTTCTTTCCTTCTCTTTTTCTCTTTTTTTTAAACAATAATTCCTATTCCCTGAAGTTGTAAATTAGCCTCTACGTTGAGGGAAGGGCTCTTGCCCGATCGCTGCAACCGTCCGAGTATGGAAAAGCCGACAGAACCGCAAATTGGAGCCTGTGCTGTGGTTAAACAGTGCGTTAATGACACATTATGGTTTTACTGGGCAAAGCTCCTAATAAATGTAGTGTCTTAGTGGAACATCTCAGGCATTAAAGAACCGGATGAGTTACTAATCCCTTAGGAGTGGGATTTGCTTGGGGAGCTGACAAAGATGGACATTTTTTCCCCCCTCTTAAGAAGGGTATTAAAAAGGCTTCTCTTCTGAAGTGGAAAATGGCTGCAAATTCCTTGCAAATTTAGTTTTGAGCTTTTGGCGTTTGGTTGCAGAGGTCTACAAAGGTCTGTTAGATGCCTTGTTTTTCCTTTGGGATGCTCTGTGTTGTCCTTAGAGTGTTGCTTTTCTTTTTCCGTCTCCAGCCAAAGGTCCCAATAAGTTCTTTGCCGGGTACCTCAGGCTGTACACAGTTTTCCCTTGCAATATGTAAGTGTCCAGAATCACTGTATTGAGCTGGATTCTCCTTCGCATCTGCAGCCTCGGCTGATTTTGCAGTGCAAGAATTTAAGTATCATACGCTGCCTATGTGCCAGGATCTCTGTTCTGGGGCTTTTACAGGTTAATATGTTACCTGTTTTCTGCTCTTCTGGAAAGAGCACCATGTTGATGTGTGGTTATTCCATAAAGCATGTGAAGTGGGACTGATTCCATCGGGATTTTTACTTTTAATTTCCAAGTGTGCATAATCTGTGGACGCAGGGAATGATAAGTGAAGTCGTGTTTGTTCCTGGGAGCAGGGGAAGGGTTTTCAAAATGATCTTGTGTCGTACGAGTTAAATTCCCTAGTCAACGTACTGTTTGGTGAGCGGGCATTGAGTCCTCCAGGGAAAAATACCCCGAACTATTGCAGGAAGGCAGCGGCAAAGCTTGTAGCAAAGCGCTCGCTGCCAGGAACGTGAAGATGAAGTTTTTTCCTGTAATGTAACTGCCGAGTTATATGGGCCATATTTCAGAGGATGGATGTAAAGGCTGATGGTTAAGTGGTTGTAACAGGAGTAGGGGCCATATAGGCTTTTTAACTGTAGCGTAGTGTGGATTTAATGCTCTTTGAGAGTAGGTTCACAAGGCATTTCCAGGATGAAGATTTACGGTCTCTGTGATCTTTGAAAGGCAGAATTTGCAAAATTCTAGCTCTAGCTGGGTGAAATGCCAGTATTAAGCTGGCTTCCAGTCGTGGTGGGAGCGTGGGCATGTAGTGGGATGTCCTGCATTCAGCCACTGCCCTTTGCTTCCCTCGGTGTCATAGAATCATAGAATCGTTGAGGTTGGAAGGGACCTCTAGAGATCATGTCCATTCTTTTTCATTTGCATTGTAGTGGGAATAGGTCCCATGTGAGTAAATGGCATCCTTACCGTTATGCCTGCTTTCAATTCACGTGTCGAGGTGTGTTTTGTGGGAATTTGGGTGATGATTTTAAGTACAACTGATCACGGGCCATTGACCCACAGTCTGTTACAGCAAACGCAGTGGTGGCCAGCATGAATTGCCTTGAAACGCGTTTTCCAGCCCCCCAGAACAATGCAGAGAATAAGGGTTTGCCTCTGGGACTCGTGTGCTGCCAAAAAGGGGGATTGAAGTGTTGGGCTTGAAGCCACATGCACCACGTTGCCAAACGCAGGGCCGTCGAGGGCCATGTCACCCCCGTGGGGTTTGGGTCTCAGTGGAGACGTTGTGTGCGGGTTGAGGGCTGGTGGTGGGTGAATTGGTGTCTTCTTTCCTGCTTGATCTTCCTTGATAAGAGTTGCATTATGAAAATAAGCCCCGGATAGGGTATTACCATGCCTCAATAACTCCTTTTTTTCCCCAGAGTGAAACTTGGTGCCTTTGGAAGAAATGTGAGAGTTGTGTGAGAGATATTCATGTTTACACTCAAAGTAATTGTCCACTTTCAGGGTACTCACGACTGGAATAGGTGAGAGCATTTCAGACTGCTCGCTGCTAGGTACATCTCTTAGTCTTTAACAGAACCCCAAGAACAACCTTTCTGCTGTGCCGGATCTTTCTAAAGAGCCAATTTCTGCGTGCAGGTGCCGTAGTTCTAACAGCTTAGTGTCTCCTTACACAGTGTTCAGGCTCGGTCATCCCACCCATTTATTTGGGGAAGAATATTTGACTTTTTCACTAGGATCACTTGTGGTCAGCCTATTTGTGGTAACCTAGCTATTTTTCTCTAAGCTTTGCTGTTTTGGCTGGATGGAGCTAACCAAAGGCAGATCTAAATTTAGAAGAACCTTTTTTTTTTTTTTTTTTTTTTTATTTTTTTTTGTTCTCTTTAAAGGGGAGACTGGACTAGAAGAACCTTTTTTTTTTTTTTTTTTTTTTTTAATTTTGTATGTGCTCATTAAAGTGCAGACTTGAGATTGCAGAAAGGCTTCCTGCAGTATTCCTCCTTCTCCATGTTATGGCATTTGCATTTACTCTCCCACCCCTTGAAGAAATAATGTGAGATCTACAGGATTTTCATTGGTTCTCTTCCTTTACTGGTATAAAAGAAAGGTAACTAAAATTAATCTTCATGTCTAAAATCATTCCAGTGCATCTGGGGAGGAAAGGAGGGGGAGAACAGAGCTTTATTTTCTGCCTTTGTAAAGCATAGCTTTGTGTTAGCATTTCTTTTTTTTAATGTTCTTTAAAAAAAATGGCTGATACTTTTCTGTCCTCCTTATATCCTTAAAAAAGGCAGCGGTGGCAGCCGAGACCAGTGATGGGCGAAACGGCCAGGCAGCAGCTTGGACTCCTTTGCCTCTCCCTGGGATCTCCTCCTTGCCCCAAGCCCCTGCAGGATTTACTGAGTCGAGCCCTTAATCGCCTTTGGTTTCCCTCATTAGTGAGTCTTGCAGCAGATAAAAAAGTGAGAGGGTGAAACAGTAAGAGGGCTTTGGTGTAATGCCGTATGAGCTGTTGTTTGGGCGGAGGGAAGCTAACGGAGAGGTGTTTAGCTGGGCTGGGTTGCTGAGGGCTGTGCTTCCTTCCAGAGAGTTGAGGTGTTGATGGCTGCACTTGGTGGTGCTTCAGTTTTGCTCAGTAACTGCTTGTGTCCCGGGAAAGCTGCGCTCTTGGGAGGCAGCGAGAGAAAGGGCCCGATGCCTTCTGGCCTTCTGGCTATGAGTTTTGTCTGGTGGCAAGAGAGGGTGCGGAATTAAGTGATGTTTTTTGCCCTCTAGAGCACTGAGGGGCTTCGTGGCTCGAAGAAGGCGCCGTTACGGGCTCGGAAGTCTCGAGGCCCAAGGGTTTCTTTCAAGACAGTTGGGACTTGCTGCTTTTGCTGGGAAACGGTCGTTTTTCTGGCCTCGCTGTGTGACTTGTGCTCCCGTGCCGTGCTCTGCAGAAGCAGAAGTACCTCATAGCCTTAGCTGTGCATTTAGAAGTGTCCTTTGCTTCTGCTTCTGCTTGTCTTTTAGTTTGGAAACGGAGGATGAGTTGTCTTGTGTCCCTTTTCCCTCCAAAAAAGAAATTATTTGTATGGAGTTGGGATATTCTGAATTTTGTACCCTCCTGAGTATCTTTTTTGTCCCATCGTCTGTTTAATGTCACAGCAATGCAGAATTTCCTTTTTTTTTTTAACCTTTATTCCACTTTTTTTTTTGGCATATATTTTTTTCACAATAGCTTCTGGAGTATTTTGATTCCTGAGTTAGGAACGGATACAAGTGTATAAGAAAAAGGGAATATCTCAACCTTTCATAGGAGCCTGAACTCTCGTGAGATCTTCTTTTCTGAATCCAAAAAAAAACAAGACTGTGCCAAGTGAGTGTCTTTTATTGGCACTGGAAACCCTCTTCTTTCTGATACCTGTGAATCATTCCATAAGTCACAGTGGCTCCAGAAAGAGCCTGGGATCGGACTAGAGCAGCAGTGATGGGTCAAGTTATTCTATTACTGCCTGCTTGGATTTTCTTAAAAGGAGGAGATATAAGTATATGCAGCGTGGCTTTTTGACCACTTTTTAGTGCCTTTTTTTTTTGTTGGTCTTGTATCTGACCTGCCTGAACACCTGTATAAATAACTTGTTCTTCAATATCTGATACTTCAGCTATGCCACAGAATTCAGCTCTTCCTTCTTCTGTTGCCTGGGGAATCTTTAAAGCTGTGAGAACGCTCCAGAGTGCCGAGTTCCTCCTGGTTCTGAGCTGCTCGTCAACATTTGTTCTCAAAGGAGTAACTATGGTGCCGTTATTTATTAGCGGAGCTTATAGCAATATTATATCAGTTAATGCACATGACAACACACTTCCCACTTTCCTTGTTTTCACTTTTGCTTTTTTCTGCTCTGGCCTTGTGCACGTGAGCACTTTGCCTGCTTTTGTTGTCCAGTTTGAGCTGTCCTAATTAGCCAAGACATCTCTTTTTACTCCTTATTCTGTTCTCTCAAGCAGTCGCAGCTTGAAATCGCTTAGGGAAGCAAAGGAGGCCGACTGAGGAGATCAGCGTTCGGCCTCTCTGCTATGGAAATGAATGTTGCTGAGAAGGAGCTCTAAAAATAACGTGTTTCCAGTCATGCTCCTGCAGTGTGAGCCCTTGGGCCACCCTTTGGGGAGCACCAGCACCCAGACTGGGACTTGGGTGTCTGCTGGCAAAAAACCCTGTGGGTCTCCAGGTGTCTGAGCAGTCGCGTGGGGTTTTGCGGGTTGCTCAGTTGAGTGAAAGCGTCTGTGCAGAATGCACCAAGTGTTGCTCGTTGGGAGCCTCTCTGCCTTCCTGGTGCCCGCGCGCCGGCTGCTTTGCAAGCTCACAGCTTTCCAAAGCGGGCGCGTTGTCAAGGCTGCAAAAAGGCTCTTGCTGGAGAGAAATGGGCTGCCTGGGAGTAAATGCCTGTTGCTGTTTGTTCTGTGGATGGGAACCTCGCCGGGGTGGAGGCGATGGAGACGGCTCCAGAGCTCTTCCTCACGGACGGCACGTGCTTGCCAAGAAGCTGTAGCTCGCTGGGAACCCAGCGCAGAGGCGTGGGTTTTTAGCAGATAAACTCGAAAGCTCTTCAGCAGAAACAAAACCTCAACTTCTCTCGCTCTGTGCCAGTGAGTAGAGGGCAGGTCTGACACTTTGTCGAAGCAGCTCTAAATCCCTGCATAAAAACTGGAAGCATCTGTTGCTCCAGGGAGGTTCTCTCGCAGCACACTGTGCTGAAATAACCCGGAGAGCCTGGATCGAGCGGCCGGAAGATTGGCATTAAATTGTAACTCATCCTTGTCTGTGCGGGAGAGCGGCCCTCTATGAAGGTAGATGGCTTTGCTTTCCCTCTTGGCCATACATTTAGCTTCGTTTTTCTATTCCTGGTAACCCATAATCTCTATAATATCTATATAATAATATTTATAGGTTTTTGTTGATAATGTACAGCCATACATACTGATTTCCAATGCAAAGCATGGGCATGACTCAGATTCCAGGGCTAAATTCTGCGCAGTGTGTGGAGTGTGCGTTTCCCACGAGTGTGTATTTCTGTACGGAGGCTGAGAGGGAACGGTGTGTCCGTAAAATTAGGAGCCGTAGGACTGTCTTCATGGCATTTACTTTGTGAGGGTAAATACACTAACGCCCTCTCACCAAATGCTTGTTTGTTATTCTGGAGATTTGTCTTTTATCATTTAATACCTTGCTGTGATTTTTTTTTTAATACCATCAAAAATTATAGACAAGGTGTGTGTGTGTGTGTGTATATATTTTTCCAGGCTTCATCCTTGATTGACTTGATGAGCAGTTGGCATCTGAGGAAGTGTGCGGTACTGAAAATGTGACTGTTAAAGGGGGCTCAGGAATAATGCCAAAAAACTTGGTTTGGGTAGCATCTTCCAGACAAAGCAGCTGAAATGTTTCAGAAAAAAATGATCCACGACAAGGACACTGGGACGTCTGCAAGATCTGATCCAAGAGGCCAAATTGCAGGCCAACAAGCAGTTAGATTTCATTAAAAAAGCAAAACAAACAAAACCCACCTTGGCACCTCTCGCTTCTGGAAAGGCAGCTGCCAACGTTTTTTAAAAAGTCATTTTTAGGGGAATGTTATAACAAATGGGAAAGAACTTGCTTTCTGATACACCATCCCTTGTGTATTTAGATTGCATGCGAGTTTTAAGTCCCACCTCTGGGCACCAATTCGTATGAAAAAGCTGCTCTCGAATCGGCCGCTAACCTCTGCATTTCCCAGGAACATGTCCTGAAGGACAAGCGGGGGATGCCTGTAAATCTGATGGCTTCATGAATACGATAATGTAGATCATAGAAATACCTGTGCTGTGAGTATCTCTATGCTGTAGTACCTTGGCTGTAGGTGCCTCTCTCTGTTTTCAAGCTCATTCTTCTTTCTTCTACTTCAACTGCTATTAAATTGACTGTGCCAACTAACAAAGGACTTTTTGAACTAGCTTCTGAAAGACAGACAACTCCTTAGTCTGATATTTCTTCTCTGTGAAGGACTGATAATTGCTATTAAAATTAGGCTATGCTAGACATAGATCTTTGCACAATTTTTAAGGATTAAATTTTTGGTTAAGCCTTTTGACTCGGCGTTGTCTGGTGATGTGAGGTATTTGCCTTGATCAGACGCAGTTACTTGGCAGCATTTGGAGAGAAAATGCAACCCTCTCATATTTGCTTTCTTGTGTCTAGACCTTCAAATAGGGGCCTGTGCAGCTGTGTGGATTTTGGAGTGGCCTTGACTCTCCTAAGGAAAGTCCACAAGAAATCCACAAGAAATATTCTATATGGAATGAAATTCTGTCCCAGAGTTGTTTGGAAGTTGGCAAATAGTCAGCAGCTCAATGGTTTTAAAATGAGCTCAGAAGTTGGAGGTTATGGGCCATAACTCATGCACAGCGTCTCCGGAGAAGAGCTGTGCAGTTTTGAGAACGTTGATGACTTGCATGAAGGCAGAGCTGCTTGTGTTGGTGGAAAATTTCTGGGAGCCCCTCCTCTATCTACATTTGAGAGCCTTGAGAAAGACTGGGGAAGATTAGTGCTCTAAAAAAGGAAATAAAAACACCCCACGCTCACACAAATATGCATAGGCTGAAAGGTTAGGAAATCTTGCTCAAGTTATGAGCATGTGTTTGTGGGACAACCATGAAAGCTGAGACTGTAACGGTGCCCTGTGTTGTCTGAGGATGTTTGTGGGCATGAGGATGAGAAAATACAAGTATACAGGATTGCAATGGTCTCTCTAACACAAGAAAATGCGCAATGTGGTTTTTGGTGGTGGTGTGGTTATTAAAGCCCTCTTGTGAGCTGTGGAACTTGGGTGATTTGGGTGATAATGGGTGATACAACTTAGCGGTGGTAAGTAAAGGTGAACTTCAGTGAAGTTGATGTATTTGTTGCCAGGCCAAACATCCACTTTCTGTATCGTTGGTGATCCTTTAGTGGAAGCCTTTCCAAGTGCGAAGGAGATATGTTTGAGAATCCCTCCTTGATGCCTCCTCAACTTGAGTGCCCTGGAAAGCCAGATGGAACAGCTCCAGGGCTTCATAGCTCGTGTGTGTTAGTTGCAATGTGCTCAGGAGGTGATTAGCAAGAGTAGATACAGGGGGTGATTAGGGAGAGGGGTTACAGGCGGCTGGTCAGCTGGTTTGGGTAGGAAGGGGATGGTTTCGAAACCTTGTAGGAAGCCATGAGGAGGTTCTGGAATTCTTCATGCTCTTGAAGGCACCCTGTAATTGGAGTTACACGTGAGCTACGGGACATGCCGGCAATGCTGCTCTTTTTGCCAGCAGCGTGGCTATGCCCTAGCATCTCATTGAATAAAATTCACGTCCCCCCTGCACACATGGTGCAATGCCACTGACCCCCAGGCAGGCACTGAATGCTTGCTGTGAGCTTCAGGGGACCCTCTCGAATTGGACACCCGTCTCGGTGCACACAGTGATAAATGGAAGTGTTGGGTTCCTTCAAACATGCAGAAATCCAGCGCTCTCCGACTTTCTGATTTCACAGCGTTCAAGGAAACATTCACTGTCTAGGCAGGAGACGCCTTTCCTTGAACTTCCACTGCTCCATCAGCTAAGCCAGCCCAGACGCCAGCAGCTCTTGCCCTCCCTGTGTGTGCAGTGACTGGTTGGGATTTCTCGGCTGGGGCGAACAACTGTGTTTTCCATCTACGGCATCAGCTGTTGGCTGGCTGCCCAAAGCCGAAGGCTCAGTGCTTTCGCATGCCCTTACTAGGTTTCCTGCTGGTTAGGGCTGAGGATATTCTCCCCACCCATTTTTTTTCCCTGTAATTGATTCCCATACAGCCTTTTTTAAAAAAATATTATTTTAATTTTTTGGTCAGAAGGTGAGAGCTGAAGGCCCTCTAGTAGTAACGGGCTCCTCTCCCAGCCAGGGTCACCCCTGCCTTTGGACACGGAGTTGTTGTCAATCTTTCCTACTGCTTCTTCACTTGACTCTTCTCAAGAAATTGGGAAATGCCAAGGATGGTCCCTGTTCAGGGAGCTTCCCTGGCTCCGTTCCCCTCTTTGGTGGGATTTTGGCATTTCCGTGAGATGTCTGGTATGTTCAGCCTTCCCAGCTCCCCTCGATTCCTCCTCTCATCCCACAAAGCGCGTGGGGCTGCTCCCCAGCACACCGCCTTTCCGAGCTCTCTCCATGTGCCCAGCCCCACGGAGCTGGTCCCCTTATCGGCTGGGAACAACTGGGGCATCTCCAGACGTGGAGCACAGATAGCCCAGCGCTGCGGGAGCAGTGCGGGTGCCTACTGGTAACCAAAACACTTCACTGCTGTTTTAAAAATGCTTATGTTTTTAAAAAACACGAATTGAAAAAAAAAAAAACTATTTTTGTTTCCACGGCAAGTAAAGAAACAGAGAATCCTTTCTCAGATGCAGTCTTGTGCTTCCCGATTCTGCATGCTGCCTTGCTGAGTTTTCACCCTGTTGACCACTGCCAAGGTTCCTTGGCAGAAGCTCTGCTTTGTGCCCGAGGAAGACTGATAAGTGGGTTACATATTCTTCAGAATTAGCTTTTGCATCCAGAGAGTAGATAGCTTTTTACACAGCACCCTTCTCTTTGGTATGAGCGTCCTATTAAAAAAAAAAAATCAAAAATGGGTCATTGACCCATCTTGACTGTAGCCAGTTGCAATAAGTTCTCCTTTAAATAAAAGCAGTTTCCTCTTCTCGCCGAAATCCCGCTGCAGCTGGTGCTGTATGTTTGCGTTTTCTGTTTTTTCCATAGGTTTTGAAAGAGGTGGAGGGAGGGGAGGGGGAAAAAAAAAAAAAAAAAACCTGTCCTGCGGAGCTTGCAGTTTTGGAGTCTTGCTGAATGAGCTTGTAATCTGTTGAATGTGCATGTTGCTCACTGCACGAGCTGGGAAAATATTTCCTCTGCTACATGCTTGTTTTCGCTTGGATACTGTGTGCCGCGGTTGAGCTGTTGTAAAAATCCTTTTCCTTGTACCAAGGGAGAGTCCAAAAATCCCCCAAAGGTTCCCTGCCCGGGCTTATAGCTTCTAACTTTGGGCGTTTCTCAAAGGAAAAACCAATTTTTGCAATATAAAGGCAAGGGGGGAGATTTGACCCACCTAACTCCCCGCTCTCCAAAGTGCGTGGAGTGGATGCATGTGAAATGGCGCCTCGTGCGCGGAGCGAACGCAGCGAGTGAACGCGTGCGAAATGGCGCCTCGTGCGCGGAGCGAACGCAGCAAAATGGCGCCTCAGAGACGAACGTTCCTCAGGGCCTGAGCGCAGGGCCGGGCTGAGGCGGGAGATGCCTCGTGCTGTGGGCGGCCGCCCTTTGGGTACAAGGGCCTTTTGTTCGCGCCCCGGGAACAAGGCGCTCAGTGTCGTGCGGAGCGCGGGTGCTTCCCGGCCAGCGCGGCGGCCCCGCCGGGGCCTGGCAGGGGCCACCTCTGCAGGCCACAAGGAAAGAGGTGCCTGGTTCCTGCTGTAAATCCTGGAGGGGAACCGGCTGGTGGGTTCTGCCAAAGGACATTTGGAAACATGAATCTTTCAGCACTGGAAGATCCGTGAAGTTGTTCTGCTCCGGGGAGTTTTTAGATTACGAATTTTGTGTGGAAATCCTCATGTGTGTTCCAGAATTGGCTTGTGCTGTATGAAATATAAACAAAGCAGTTTCCCATGGGAAGGGCACCCGGATGGTTCTGATGGGCTCTCCAGCAAATGTCCACAAATGGGCTTTTCCTGCCCCGGGAATGCCTACGGTTGTGTTTTAGCCTGTTGGGCCACCCTGTGCTCTGTAATTGAAACGAAATCCTCCCAGAGAAATTATGATCCCCTGTTAATTAAGGAAAGAGTTTACCTTCGCGGACCATGGTGGTTCTTTGGTGAGCTCTTTGGAAAGTGGCCTGCTCCAAGTATTTCGGTCCAGTGGTCTTATTTGCAGGCAAGGTACAGTGTGAACTTGCTCTCTCTCAGTTGTTATCCACATCTCTTGCGTTGTCCGATTTTGTTTCCCCTTCCTTTTCCCTCCCCATTCTTGCCTCTGCCCTGTGCCTGCTCTAAAGAGTGTTTTGGGGAATGAAGTTGGTATAAATACGATTCCCTGGCAGTAGAGCTGTTAGCTTAGTTACTGTTATATTCATCTTTCAGCCAAATGAAAAAGTGAAGTCTATAAATTGGCAAGAAGGCATTGAAGTCAACTGTGTCTCAACTCCAACCTCTGAAAAATACTGTGGGGAAAAATAAGGAGCGCTTGACCCAGATGGCACCTAGATGTGTATTGGAAATGGCATTGTGTGAAGCAGGCTGTCACCTGGGAGAAGGTGTTTTTCCAGTTTCTCGCTGTAGGAGGTGGTTTGGGGGGTAATAAGTAGTGTTACAGAAGCGTTTTGTGACAGCTCCGCGTACCTTAGGGAGGTCACAGAGATGTAGCGGCCCCAAGATATTTCCCTCCAGGAAGGTGGAGGTGGTCATGAGTTTCGGGATGCTGGTTACCTGCGTCTGAGACTGCCGAGCGCCTTGAACTGAGCTTTGAACCAACTTCCATAGCTGTAATTTAATATTTCTGTACAAATGTTTTTGTGGAAATATTAAATCAGATTAGCAGCACTGGATTCTGTGCCCAGGTGTGTGTCATGTCCCTGCAGTCCTTGGTGAGGATGGGCAAAGTGTGGGCGGCATGGGGGAAGGTCTGAGTTTTTCGGATGGATGTGGGAGAGGGAGATCTGGGACACGCTGTGACCTCTGATGTGGTGGGAATCCAGCAGCCTTCCGGTGTTCCTTGTGGTGGGAATCCAGCAGCTCTTCCAGTTTGGGGTTGAAATTGTCATTTGAAGGTGACAACATGCTTCTAAAAGGGAGCATGTACCAGCATAATCTTTCTTCGAAGTCCATTTTGTTCCTCCTTGGAGAAAATCAGCGAACATTGAATTCTTCAATAAAAAGCTTGTAACCAGCCCAGTGCTACCATCGTTTCCTTCATCTCTGATGAGAATGTAGTTGTGTGCAGTGCCCGTTGCCAAAAGCTGCTTGCAGTGCTCAAGTCAAATACAGAGTCTTTTTTTTTTTTAAGTTTAATGCTGTGAGTTTTTTTTTTTTTCCCTCAATGCTTGCTTTAGGGCAATGACTTTTTAAGTGCTGCTCCAGCAGTGATGGACTTGCCAGGATTTTATTTACTGTTTTGCTGCTTTGCTAATCTGTGGTAGCAAATTGCTTCCCACCTCCAACTGATGATTTCAGCCCCAAACTGGGTTCCTGGGAGTTGCATGCTGTATAGTCAAGACATAAAATCACTGATGAAGGGTCAAGCATGTCAGTGCTTTGGCCACAGGATAATAGTCCTTGACTTTTTTGCAAGGTTAACAGATGTGAGGTAGTCCTCTTGTTACACAGATGTTAAAGTGCGGAAGGGCTGCACAATTTCTGAGCTAAGTGACTGTGAACCCCCTGGTTGAAATCCTGACAATTGGCAGGTATGGACAGACCAGTGCTTTGCAGCCATTTATACTGTGAGTTTACTTTGGTTTCCTACCCGTTGCTGGTGATTTACTGCCTTCTCTAGCAGGAAAGCAGTTGCATTTCCATGATTTCCAACATGCGTTTGTTTTCCTGGTGTTGTAATGACACCCGCCCTGTTTTACCGGTGCATCCCATGTCCCATAACGCAGGGTGGGCTGCAGACATGTGGACGTACCTTGCTGTGAGTGTGAATTTGCTTTCCCCATGCAGAATTGCCTTCTTCCCATTTTGCTGTGGTCACGGGTTGGGCAAAATTCTTATTACATTGATGCCTCCAACTTTCTTGTTGCAGGGGCAAGCAGGCTCTCGCGCAGCAGATGCGGAGGAAGGGCTTGCTCTGCCCCGTGGATGTGTTGCCTGGCTCTGCTACAGCCTGAGCTTGCTTCAGCCCCAGCTCCGCACATCAGAGCGGGGATGTTTATTCTCGTTGTGTTGCTGGAAAGCAGGGGAAGATGAGAAGCTCACGGTGTGTTTACCCAGCAGCGTGGGATCGCTGAGCTGCCAGCCGTGTGTTTGACCTGGTTACGCTGGCTGGGGTGACTGCAGCTGGTAACGTGGAAGGTGCTCGATGGGTTTTGCTACAGCAGCCTTGAAGTGTTGGCCTCCGTGCCATGTTACGGGGCTTCTTGAGCTGCTTTGGCACCCGACATACTCGTACCTGCAAATCAATGGTGCTTTCAGTTCTCCTGATGTGTTGGCGGGCTGCCCTGAGCTGTAGGGTTTGCATCTGCCTTTGTGTTCTGCTTTTCCTCCTTGCTCGTGTCCGGGCTGGAGAGGCGCCGTTCCGCTCTTTCAGTGCTCTGGCACAATGGAAGGTGTTCCACGTGCCCGGGTGAGGAAGAGGTGTGATCCTCCTGCCTTCTTCATCTGTCGCCGTTCTGAGTGGGCGCTCTGTCCACAGCACCTGAATGCTAGGAGCAGCCTTCCCAGCTGGGAGCAAAATAAAGACAATTAGATTGAGATGTGTGTTTTGTGACTAAACTCCTTTGGCCTTGACTGCGGGTGTAAAATCCACATTATTCCCAACCGTCAAGACAAAACACCGAGGAATATGAGCCACGACTTCCACACAGTAGGTAGGAAATGACAGTAAGGAAGATGGTGCTGCCTTGTGACCATTAGTTTTGTTGTGCTTCTAGATCCAGTAGTTCTTAGCAGCACTGATGCCTCCTCCCTCGCCTCCTCCCTCGCCTCCTCCCTCGCCTCCTCCCTGCAGTTCTGTAGTGGCTCAGGCTGAGAGTTGCCATTCTGGCCTGTGCCAGAGGAAGTAATTTCTGAAACCAGGATTTTGCTAAAACCCAACACTCAAAGTTTTGCTTATGTTGATGGGGACTAAAAATGGCATAAATGGTTCTGCCTTCAGTTCTGCTTGTGTGTCCGTGTTCGCTAAGTATTGCACAGGCTCAGGGGAAACGTCTTCCCGGCGTGAGGCTGCACTGTGAGACACCCCGGCGCGGGCGTCGGGAGCGCGGCGCTGCCCACGGCCCCTGGACACCTGCAGCGTTTCCCTGCCGGGCTGCTGGGGGTGGCGCAGCAAGGAGAGCCCTGTTTCATACCTGTGAAATTCCAAGCATCGTTGCCGTTTTAACTTCAGGATCTTCCATGCTTTCTCAGCTCCAATGTCTCCTGCCGTTTTGTGTCCCTGAGAAACGTGGGCAACATTTCTGTGCTGCTCCTGAAGTTTACCTTTAGGAATACCTCCTTCCGCATTTTTCTATAGCTTGCTTTTCCCTTTATTACTAACTTATTCAGGTTACAGGCAGATATTTTTGTAGCATTGCATCCTATTTTCTTATCTTCAACTAGAAAAAAGAATCACATATTAAAATTTTATCTCTGTTAGATAAAGCACTTAAAACTCTTCAGCCCAAATACAGAGCAGCAGTTAAGGATGATTGTGGTGCAGTTGTGCAGAAAGCATGAGTGAGTGTATGCAAGCAGAGGTGTCCTTTTTTGCCTCCACCTTGACTTTGTCTCCATCTTAATTTTTGTTCCAGTTCTGGGATTACAGAGAGTAGGAGGGGAGTGGAGTTTGCTGTGCGCCATATTCTTGTTTGGCCAGACTTTGCTTCAAGCCAACCTTGAGGGCAGGGTCTTGTGTACATGGCTTTTTTATTTATTTATTTTTCCCCCAGGCTATTAAAGAATGAAGTGTCTGATGCAGATTTTAGTCCAAGTCCTGTTTCTGCCTGTAATGAGTTAGATTTTCTCCCTCCATCCTCAGTTGGACTTTGAGAAGGAATCTCACTCTATTTTTGCTCAGATTTATGAATAAATATGTTACAAGACTGAATCAACATGCAAGAAGGGAATTTTTGCATTGCAAATGACCAACCCTCTTCCTAACCTTGAGTTGTGAGAAGCTATCAGAGAGCCGTAACTGTAACGGCTTGAGCTTGTTGGGATGAAATATTCTGCTCATTTTGTTTTTACCAAAATGCAAGGATCTTGTATGGCATGGTCTTGGCGTGGCCTTGATCTGCAGCTTGTGTAGCCTTGCTTCAGGGAATACATTGTGTAGTGTGTATTTCTTTTTTTTTTCTTTTTTTAGTGCAAGGTCTGTGCGGTTCTACTGCAAAGGTAGTAGCTGTGGTTGGAAGAGCTGCTGTGATTTCCTGGAGAAGCACAAATATCCCTCTCCAGTCCCTTTATTATTATTGTTGTTTTAAAGGTAGGTTGTATGGGCTTGCCACTGCATTGGAACAGGTAGCAGGAAATGTTGCTGAAAAGGCAATTATAACCCTGAGTAAAACCTGTAATTCTTCTGGGCTTTTGAACCCTGATTTTGCCATTATGAACCAAATAGGCAGAAAAGGTGCAGCTTGGCAAGCTGTGTTTGTGGTGGTGTTTTATTTTATTTTTTCTTGAAGTTGCTCAGCCTTCATTGCTTTGTGCTTGGAAAGTGTGTTCCAAATCTCTATCTAAGTTTCTTATCTCTCTGTAGTGGCTGTTTCATTTTCTGCTTTCAAAAGGTGATGAATGTCTGCAATATCCAGGAGACAGCCAAGTTTCTCATCTTTCTACAACCTCAGGCCATCTGAGAAGAAAATCTCTGGTGAAATCGAAGGAAGGGAAACTCCGTGGCCAAGCGATGCAGGGAAGTCTTTAATCTAGTGGAGTAAACCCATCCCTTTTGCAGGGCTCTGTTTTCACTGATCTAGTTGCTCAGCCCAATGTATCTTTTCATGCCAAGGAAACCAAACCATAAATGGGTAAAACACTCAGGAATCTGGCAAGATGATAATTGGCTTGTTCTAAAGTCTTAAAAATGAATTTTCTAGGTGGTGGTGGTGTTTTCACGGCCCCTCAGTGTCTGTCTGCTCTTGGTTATTCAGTTTGTAGGTTGACTTGGTTCCTATGTGCTCTGGAAGACCTTGGGCCTTATATCCAGCTTGCACGTGCCAGCTGGATGCTCCGGGGCTGTTCCGTGCCCGTGCACTGTGGTGCCACCTTCTCTAGAAGTGCTGCCTTCTGCTGGTCAATGCCATCTTCGTGTACGTGCTTGTTTCGCTAACGTGACCTGCCTTGTCGGTGCAGAAGACCAGATGCACATTTTTTTCCGTTACAGCAGTGGCGAACTGTTCCCTTATTCTCTTTAGAATATGGTTTGATGGGGTTGCTCATGTGGGGAAACTCCTTTTAGTGTCTGATTCATGGCCCAAAATATGAACATGGTACTTGTTTCAGCTTCACATAGTGTAAGTAATGATACTGTTGCTTTAAGTTCTTCTTACTTTACATCCACAGACTCAAAAAGTCATAAAACTTGGAATAATTTTATTCTTTTCCCTGACAGGCTGTGGCTTTTCCTTTTTTTTTTTTTTTTTTTAAAAAAAAAAAAAAAAAAACTTTTCATATCCATCTCATGTTTTGTCCCCGCATCCTGGAGGACAAACCAGTAATGATGTGGGACTGCAGCGAAGTGGTTAGTTCGATCCCTGTTAACTCTCAGCAGCTCCCTGGAGCAGGATCCCCGTGTCCTGCAGGCAGAGGTGGGAAATGGCTGCTCAGGAGCAAGCAGAAGCGCTTGGACGGAGCAGCCAGGCTGACGCTGTCACTGCTGAGGAAGCAGCTTCTGGACCAACGCTCAGAATAGACACAAAAAGCCGTACTCTAAAACGTCCCTTCAGCCAGGCATAACGAGTTTTTATAGCTCAATTAATTATGGGAGGAGGAAAAAAAAAAGCAACTTTGAAGAGCTTGCATGGCAACTGCAGATTGCCTTGTAAATGCTGTTTATAACAACATATTTCCCAGTTTGTAAACAGTGACAAAGCTGCTGTTAGGACTGGATGATAACCTGGCAAACGGGCTGGTGTTTCTGTTCGTGCCTCCTGGCTGCTGCCAGGACTGGGGTTTGGACAGCAGCTTTATGCTCCAGCACTCGCTGCGCTGCTTGCAGAAAGGAAGAATGACTCAGGCAGCAGCTTGGGAACGCTGCTAGCTTTTATCATAATTGCCTTATACAATTCTGAAGGACAAATTCTCCTTAGGTGAGTGTTTGGGGGATCTTTGAAGGTGCAGGTATGGCCTCTGATGTACTTGCCTAAATTTTGCTTGGTTTGACGTAACCGCAGTTACTGAAACCAGGAGATGGAGAACACACTTGAAGAGGAAAGAAAAGAGCACGTGGCTGAATTTGTTGGGACAGCGATGGATTTGGGAGCCCCACACCAAGTGGAATTATTTGGTTTGTGAGTGACAAAACGTGAGTTTGGCATTTAGGATTTAGAGTCAGGTGTTCTATTTAATTTCAGTTTATAGCAAACTATCTCGAGATTGTAGAAGAAAAGAATGGAGCCGAGAAGAAAGAGCCTATCAGAAAGCCATTTTCATGGGTCTAGGTGAGTTTGGGTTTTGGATTTCTCTGTGAAGGTGCCTCCATGTATGGAATGAAGTGTGTGGAGACATGTGAGCAGAGAGCATTGGCTCTTCCAGCTTAGGAAGACCAGGTCAGTGTTTGTATAGCCCTTCTGATTTCTTAATTTTTATTATTTTGTGGATAATCTGGCTTGGAGGAACTGTTCGCTTGGTAGAGTCTGTTCTCGTGCTGCTGTGAAGCTGAGCACTTTTTGCCAGGAGGTAACATAGTGAGGTCCCCTACGTGTGTCGTCTCCACCTTGCTCAGTGGAACTGAAATAGCTTTTGAGCTGCCAGGGCTGCAAATGTCTACTTTGATCTCAAAATGGGCCCGCTTTGCTGTTCCTGATCTCCTTGCCTGTGATTGCATGGTGGAAAGCAGCCAAGAGTACTTGGGCGAGCTTTGAAGGGGGAGCAGGGCTGTGCAGTGCAGGTTCCCTCTTAGGCTCTCCACCTGGGACAGGTTGAGCTGTGAGGAGGGGCGAAGGCAGCTTGCAGAAGAGAGGAGGCCATGAGGAAACGGTGCTTAGCGCTGCTGCTGGTAAAGCACACATGGAGCAGAGAGCTCTTGAAGTGGCAGCAAGTCAACGTTGCAGAGCACCAGTGCCACCTGCATTTTCATGTTTTCGCTTGATCCTTTGTTGGGAAGCTGCCTGCTGTCTTCTCCCACCCGTTCATTCCAAGGAAGTCTTCGCAGCGGGAGCTGCCCCGGCAGCGCTCGTGTCAGTGCGGGCAGGCAGGGGCGGCAGCGTCTGAGCAACCTCCTGCCCGTGCTGGGAGCTAAACCTTGGGGTCTAACCCAGTATATACAAAGTGGTGGTATCTCAGAGATCAAACCTGGAGCTTCTGGGTGGAAAAAGGTCACTACCCGCTTTTGCAGCGTTACCTCTGTGGTCTGCCAACATTTCTGAACTTTTGTTATGAAATAATGAGATGTTACTGTAGGGCTCTTCAGCAGGTGAAAAGCAGGAGTGTCCCGCGCAGCAGACGCGCTCGGGGCAATCTCCTGCAGAGCCAGAAAGGGATCTTCTACATTGTGACTTCCTACTCTCTTTCTCATGCCCTGCAGCGTGTAGCTGGTCCTGTCGGGCTGTGGAATATCAGAGGGCAAGAATTAGAGTTTTATATTGAAGGCCTTTGTAAATAACTCTGGCTGGTAAGTCATCTTGTCAAGCTCTACACGTTTAGATTTCTGGTATTAAAGTAGTGTTAGCAGCTTCTCTCGTCACAGAAAGAAGTGCTGCAAGGAATGTTTTAACAACGACAAGATCTTAGAAGTTTTCCTCAAAATGGGACGTTATGCAGATCGTGGTACAAGAGCTTTGCTGCGCTTATGGGCGGAACGCCTGTGCCATGATGCCAATCTTAAATTTCTATTACTGCAGCCTACGTGCTGTAGAAGAAACAGTAATAATAAAAGCTAGTTCTGTGCTATTTTGAGCAGGGCCTTCTGGTAGCTTTGGCAAAAGCCGCTCAGGAACCAGAACCACAATTGCAGAGTAGGTTTAACTGCTTAGATAGGGACCTGCTGACATCATGATCAAGTCTCCTTTCTGATAAGACCTGTGTGTTTGGGGTCGTTCCAGTTGGCTCCGTGGTTGACGGGGTTTTCCAGGGAGCCCTGGGCGAGCCCTGCCGCCTGCTCCCGGGTCGTTGCTGCTTGTGGTGCCTCTGGGTGGAGAAAGCCCCGCAGACGGGGTCTTTGCAGGGCCCTGGTGCCACCCTGGGCTGAAGCTCGAGGAGCAGGTCAGGAGCAGGAGGGATATGAGTGGGAAGCCAGGTCTCCCGCTGCGATTTCCTTGGCGATTACTCCTGTTGATCCGATTGCGTAGCCTCTTTCACTGTATATACACACACAAATACACATATATATTATATATATGTATATGTATGTCCCTCATCTTCTGTGTGTGCCTTGCACAGCCATAACAGGGAGCCTCCGAAGGCGAATCCCGTAAATCAGCTTTGTATGAGGGAGCAGCCCCAAATCCCGGCTCCGGGGCAGTGTCCCCCTCGCTCCGTGGTGCGTGGCCATGTGTCACCTTGGTGCCGCCTTCTGCGGCCTGCCCACGTGGCCGCCCATATGGGCAGCACGCAGATTATTGCGGAAAGGCCAGAACCAGAAAATCTGCCTGGATCACGTTATGCAAGAGTTGAGCTGCTAGCAATGAATAAGCAGATTCGTTTAAAGGCAAGTGCTTCTCAAGGGCACCTCTTTTTTTTTTTTTTCTGCATGCGGACGGAGAGAATTGCTTGGTTGTTGGCTCAGAGCTGGGTCAGGTGCTTGCCTTGTGGGTGGTGATTGATAGGAATTGATTTTTCCCATGCGACTTTTCTCTCTGCGATAGCTTAAAGAACAGTACCTGGTGCAGAAACAGTTTCCTCAGGTGGAAGAGCAGGGCTGTTCTACGT
The DNA here is from genome assembly GCF_000705375.1 of Tinamus guttatus. The sequence continues at coordinate 217,966 of NW_010587580.1, read as the reverse complement.
GATTTAGATGAGCTTATCTCAGTCACCTTGGAGACCTTTGTTTCCTGTATAGGAGGAAAACATTTTAGCACTCTTCTCCAAGGGAAAAGTATTCTCTCCCGAGAAAATGTCAGGCTGTGCTGAATCACAAGGAGGATGACTTCTGAGATGAAGGAAGAAAAAATCCCCACAAAACCCAACCAAGCAGTGCTTGCTTTCATTTGGAGCACAGTTTGTCCTTCTGCAAACAAATGCAGCTGCAGGTGCTCCCTGGCACTGCCGGAGTTTACCTGCGAGTAGCTAAGAGGCGCCAAGAGCTTCGCTTTTCTACATGGTCCCTCCATGCCGTGTCCACACATTGAGCTTGGATGTGGTGCTGCGTTCAATCTGTCCTCCAGAGCAGAGGCAGAGCTGAGCAGATGAGAAAAATCTGAAAAGGCAGTTCTGAAAAGCTTAAATTTTAGGAGTTGTGGCCAACTCTTGCTTCTGGACTTCACTGAATTGAGTGAAGTGAATTGAGTCACTCTGGTGAGCTGAGGAAGATGCAGCTCACTGAGAGCTGAGGGTTGGGCAGCTCTGCAGCAGGACCATGGGTGCCTCTGGTACGGGCTGCCGTGGAGTTGAATGGGAGGTTATTAGTGGTAGGAAAAAAAGTAACTGTGCATGTCCTAATGATTGGGAAAGGTTCCCAGTGTGCAGAGTAACCCGAAATGTAGAGGGAGGGACTAGGCATTGCCATGTGAGGATCAGCGAAGACATCTGCTCAGCTGGGGCAACTTAACAACCCGGGTGAAGGTGAGCCTTCCAGGAATACCATGCCTAAGGGTGCCACAGTTTGGGAGCAGAATGCTGCAAAAGCACATCTAGGGCAAAGCAATGAGAAAAGTGGAGAAAATACTTCAGGAGTAGTGGCCGGAGAGCCCTGGGAGACTTGAAGCAAGGCTAGGAGACCTGGTGCCCAGCTGGAAGAGTAGCCCATCTGGGGTCTGCTCGTTGTCTGCTGCTTGGTCAGGCAACAAAGAGCTTTGAAGCCTTCAAGAACGGATGGAAATAACTTGTTTGTACTCTTTTTCAGAAAGCACTAGGGTCCTGGAGGAGTGAGAAATCATGTTCTTTGATAGCCCTTTTGCTCAGAGTTGCTTTGGTGCCGCGAGTGGGGTGGCCTGTCCTCGAGGGCTTGCACGAATCATGTAGGGCTCGTGGCAGCTTTGTGTCACCCGCTGGAGCTGAGCGGGTCTCGCCTCTCCTGCCACTGAACTTAGTGGTTCGTGTGTTGTTTTTGACTTGTCATTCTTGTGTGTGTTTGTCAGAAGGCTGCGGGGTGACGTGAAGGTAGGACGTGAATCAGCAGCTGCCAAGAGCAGCGACTCCTTCGGTGGAAGTCTCCAACGCTTTGTGGTAGCTTCTCCTTGCGCGTCCTGAAGTGTCAAAAATATCCTGTTCAGCTATGCCGTGATCTAATGCCTCTTTCCACAAGAAGTAAAGAGTGTCAAACTCCCGTCGTCAGGGACCTTCCTTAGTGAGGACTGTGTTCCTAGGCCGAAGGAAAAATGAAGGAGCCATTAGTAAGTGAAAGAAATTTCAGCAAATTCCTGTGGTTCTTCAACCCTATGAGCAACTGCTCAGTAATGTATTTTGCTGAAGCGCCAGCAAAGTTGTTTCAGCCGGTGCCTGAACTCTCTCTAATTCCAGCATGTCCTAATGTTAGGAAAAAGGTCCTGGAGAGGGGACCTTGGGAATGGTTTGGATAAGAGACATGCAGAACTACACGAGGCCTCTGTGCCCCGCAGTAGCGTTGTTCTCATCCCCTCTCTCATTTTTTCCCAGCGTGATCACATGGGCTTTGGGTGATTTAGGGGTTTAAACTGGATTCAAAAGCTCCTCTAGGACCATGACTGCTTATGGGGCAGGTGAAGCTGCCAGACAAGATAACCCTGCTCTAAGGAGTCATGGCCGGTGGGAGAAGCAGGAAAAAGCAGCAGAAGAAAATGAGGAGGTACTGAATTTTGGAAATGTTAGCAATGTCTGTCCTACTTTACACATATTTATACATATATATATATTATATATATATATATATATATACAATTTTATATTATATATGTGTATATAATTTGATATATAAAAATATTTTAATAATGACGTTTGTAGTGAATACAAACCAGGAAAGACCAGGAACGTGCTCTATAAATGCAGAACAAATGCAAGTTTGGATTGCTCAAGTGCCTTTAAAAATCTAGTCTCTGGAATTTGCCATTTAAAGAAAATGATGTGTATGTGTTTGTGTGTGTATGTTTATATATTTGTGTGTGTGTGTGTGTATGTGTGTATTTATGCACACACACACATATATCTATACACAAACACACCCTTTCTGTCAATGATGAGTTCCAGAGGCTATATCTATATATATATAGAGAGATTTTTTTTTTTTCCCTTTTGGGGTGCTTCTGAAAACATGGTGCTAAATGGTGTCCAGGGCACTTGGGCATCTTGAGAATGAGAAGCAGGCAAAAGGAAAGAAGAAAATTGTTAATAGAGACGAGTAATTGTTTTAGCTTTTAGCCCACCAAGGGCCAAGAGCATTCAAGGTCAGAAATGCCCTTCTGTGATAGGGGCAGTTGCAGTTATCGCAGATGGTTCAAAGCAGCCCCCCTCCAAATCTGCTGCATCGACACCCTTGTTTGTGTTCCGGCCCAGGACAGCTGGAGTGCGGGGCACAGAGGCCTCTTGTATTTGTGTCCAGGATTGATTGACCTTGGCCTCTCAGCAGCACCCCAAGACTTGATGCTAAAAGTGGTGGGGTAGCCGTGGGGTGAGACCTCTGCGGGGTAGATTGACCAAAGAGCCTGATCCGTGAATGACGCATCGAGAAGGTTTGTAGGAAGCAGCCGACGGGTCTTTGTAGCTGCTTTTGTAACCGTTCCCTCAGTTACGTGCAGCAGCGCCGACGCCGCTCCTTGGCGTGCGGAGCGTGGACGTGCCTGGGGTGAAACGAGTGGTTCCCTTGGGTGCTCAGCCCCAGGAAAGCACCCCGCTCTCCACCAAGCAAAGTCAGGCTGCTGCAATAGGCAGCAGTGCTGCCGGTGCTCGAGGTACTCCACTGCGGCAGAGGAAGGATGCCGCGCTCATTTACCTTACAAATGGAGATTTTTGCAGGGTCTAATCAAACTGTTAGACAAAAAAGGCAATGATGGAAAAGAGAAGGTATAAAAAGCTGCAAAATGCTATATCCTAGGAGTGGAATAGCAGGGAGAGGGGGAAAAGCAGCAGTGCAAATGAGATGAGGGATGCCAGCAGTGTGCGGTTGAGTAATTTTGTTTTGGGGCAAACGAGAGCTGCAGATGAAGCCCACCAGTATTGAGGGAGCTGATGCCAGGGAACAAGCCATGCAGCTCGACCCAGACGCTTCAGCCCATTCCTCATTTTTCTGTCTGAGAAGCTTTCCTGGCTTTTATGGCTTAAATGTGCTCATTGCATTTTGGGGATTATGTTATCGTAGGCCTTTACTGCCTTGGAAGGCGTAGCTGCAGCAGTGAGCGATGGGGTATTGCAGGGCAGAAGTGAAGGTTTGGGGGCAGAGTGAATCCAGAGGGATTTATGCTTCCTTTTCCTCTGTTCCTGTGCAGGACACAGGCTGAAATGGCCCACACGTGTCGCGGAACCATCAACCTGTCAACGGCTCATATCGATACGGAGGACTCTTGTAACATTGTGCTTTCCAATGGGGGAAGGACATACCACTTAAAGGCAAACTCAGAAGTGGAGAGGCAACGATGGGTCACGGCCCTGGAGCTGGCCAAAGCCAAAGCTATCCGCATGAGGAACAACCAGTCAGGTAGAGTGCCAACTAGAATGCAAACACGCAACCGGATCCTTCTGAAAAGCCGCTCGGGAATCAGCTCTTCTGTGCTTGCTTAATTGTGCAGAAATCTCAGTAGATGCCATTTCTTATGCAATTAAAAGCAGGTGATGGTTGCCCCGAGCCACAGAGGGTTTTCAACAATACCTCGTGCTCCAAATGTCCTCTGGCCGTGGAGCATTAAGCAAGTGCTTTGAAAGCCCTGGTAACGACGCTAAACTGCATTTGCAGGGAGTCGGTAGATGTGAGCTTGAGATGCTCCTGCTGCAAAGCAGGACGCGTGTGACCGTCCCTGGGAGGATCCGAGGGGGTCGGTGCGCAGGGGGGTCCTGTGGGAGACGCGGAGCACCAGTTCACGACGTATTGCCAGGGCCTTGCTGCACATCACGATTTGATAGCTCTGTAACACGCAAGCCCTTGATTAACGAAACTTGAATTCACCTTGCTTCTCCCTCTCAGCGCGTATTTCCTGTTTTTTTCCTCCCCCCTACACCCTAAATTGGGGTGTTGCATTCACTAGTGTGCGTTTGGAACGGCTGTGGTACGTAAAGCTGTCAAGGCCATGTGAGCCCTAGGCAGCTCCTCCTGAGGGTGTCATTTTTAGGGCTCCTTTATGAAGTGAATGGAAGAGGTCCTGAGCAAAAAGCGCGTTCCAGATCTCTTGCAACATTCCTAACTCTTCTGAGACTGTTTTATTTGCTTTTTCTTCCACAAATAAGCATCACTTCAAGTCTCTGGAAACAAAAATAGTAAATAACGTATTAAAAAGCCAGCCATCCCCTCTGCCCTAGAGTAAAACCCCTCAGCATTTACCTTGACTGCTGGGAATCAGACATTATACAAGGTTGTCATTATAATGTTTCTGCTTAAAAACAAAAATGCAGCTTCTAAAACACCCAGGGCACGTTATGAACAGCAGTGTGGGATGGTGGGACCGAAAAGTCACAGCAAGACGGTCAGTGCACAACTCCACAGCTTGGGGCCGCTTCGGTTCAGTGCTGAGGTGACAGGTAAGGGGACGCTGATCTGCTTTGGGCACGAGTGAAGGCTGCTCTGTGGTGCCAGCGGCAGCAGCTCCGCGTGTGCAGGTGACGTGATCCTGCAGCGCGGCTGTCAGACCTGCCCCGAGGGGGGCTGCGTTGGTCCGCGCGGCGCTCGGAGCTGCTCTTTGTCCTGGGGAAGCGGGGCCGTGTCCGCGCGCAACGCGCTGCCCCGAGCAGCGCCGCGGGGAGGGGGCAGCGCGGCCAGGCAGCAAAATGCAACAAGGTAAAACCAGAAGCTGACCAGCCTTTTGGAAGGCAGCGCTCTGGATGTTTTGCCTCTGTGCCAGAGGGACAGTCACTTCTGGTGCTGGCTGCCGGGGGTGGTGATGCCAACCTGTGCTTAACATCATGCTTTAAAGGCAGCAGCTCTAGCGTAAGCAGTTTGACTTGAGGCAGAATGATCCTCTAGGCCCTGAATAATGTGATCTAATTTTATGTATAATTAGCTGTCCCACAAGGTCATATAGAAGTTGATTAGTGCAGGAGCCACTTAGTCATTTCCCCCAGTTATTTAAATACACTGTGCTCCGTGGCACTAGTATCCAGATTTAATGATATTGCGTTGTGAACCCTTGATGCTGCAGTTGCAGAGTGTGTGCACATACTAATGAGGAGTAAAACTGAGCAGAAGATGGCAAATAGCTGGCACGCCTGCCAGGCCTGGCAAAGCGTGGTGCCGTGCCAGGCCACGGGTGCAGGGAAGTGCTACGGCTGCAGCAGGGCTGGCGATGGACGAGCCTGGCCCCCTCCGTGGAGAAGAGCCAGGTCCTCCAGCCGGGTAGGTGTTTGAAGAGGATCTTAGGTGCAGCAGAAGCGAGTCCAGTGCTGGGCTTTTTGCTACGTCAGTGCCTTGACATCGACCTTTTCTGCACACTGCAGCGCGGGGGCTGTGCAACGCGCTGGTGTGTGCGGGCACATGGAGGGCAGGGAGCAGACCGCCCGCTCCCAAGGCGCCGTTCCGGACGGAGCGGATGCTGCCTTCAGACCCGTGTGTGATCACTTCAAATACTGAACACAGGGGCTTCCTGTGAGCTTTGGACATGCTGGTTTCTGAATTTCAGTCACCCTGGCTGCAGTTCTGGGGTGCGAGGAGCTGGGGAGCGGGGCTGCTGCTCCAGCTGCCGGTGTCCAGGCCCGCGAGGCCTCTGCTCACCCAACGCTCGGTGAGGTCGTGCTGGGAACTGGGCCAGGGAGCTGATCTGGGTTAAACAAAAGCCTGGCAAAGCAGGAGATTATGATCTAGCCAAGGGGATAAGAGCTCTGCAAAGAGGCACTGAACCCTGTGCTGCAGAGTTGTTGTGAGTTACCATCAAGCAGCTGGTGCAGTTTTGAGGAACCGGCTCGGTGAGGACAGCAAACCAGGTTTATGTCTAACGTTGCCCATGTTTCCGGAGAAGACCTGGGGAGGGGTTTCTCCTTACAGAAACTTCCTACCCAAGTACTGCCTTCTCTCCCAGCTGCTGCGAAGGTCTGGCTGGGACGTGGTAGCCTCCGTCCCTGGTGGTCTCCAGCAGTGTGCACAGGACTATGGGCTTCTGGGGACAAGTGGCACCTCTCCTTCTGGGGAGGAAACAGGCCCGTTCAGTCTCCGTGCTGTAGTGGCTTCTGGGCACCCAGGTGTCTGGATGTGGCCAGGAGCACCCAGGAGAGATGGAGGGCTGGCTCGGAGGGCAGAACCTGGGATCTCCTCTGAGCATTCCTCGAGCTCTCCATCCGCTGCGGCTCCCCAGGGAGCTTTGCTGTAGGACCAGGGTTGGATTCACTGTGATTCCCAGGGCGTCTAGTCTTAGGAGCTCTGAGAAGCCGATGGCTTTGGGAGCCCTCCGGCCTTTGTGTTCAGAAAGGATCAATATGTTAGTGTGAAACTGAGGACAAGAAAGCAGCCCTTGGGCACATCTCTTTGTTACTTGTGTTGTGCAAATGAGGAGTCCTGTTGTCGCAGGGCCGTCGAGCACCTGCTGGTCACCACTGACTTGGGTTTATTGATCATTTATTGCCCAATCATCCCACATGGCCTGGGCATCATCCTGGTTTTTCCATTAATTTGTATGTCTGCCCAGATTGAGGGGTCTCTTCCTATGAACACATTCCCAGGAGGCACAGACAGGTGAGGAACAAACAGTATATAACTGCTTAGGGACCGGGCAGTCTGTCTGCTGCAACAGCTGTAACTGGCTCTGTAACTTATACATCAGGGTTATAGAAAGTGCAAGGCTGACAACCAGGACCAGTGACCACCAGGTGTTTGAGATATAACAAATGAGAGGACTGATAAATCAGGTTAAATCTGTGAGTAACGAGTGCAAGAATATTTGAAGGTGCATGAAAACTCTCTTAATCTCCTCCAAAGGGATTTTTCTTTAAACATTTGCAAAAGCATCTTTTAATTCGGCTACTGGCTAATTGAAATTGTACCTGAGGGTATATTCCATTTTCCTGGCATTAATTCCCATTTCTAGTCCTAAGAAATAGTGAAGCTAATACTGAAACCAAGTAGGAAAATCAGAGGCTCATTTGCAACTGGAGGAGATTTGATTTTCCCTTTGCCTGTTGCAGAGCAAAGACTGTTTTGGTAACATGTCGTGGGCTGGGACAGCTGCACATAGACACTCACGAGGAGGCTACGTGAGAGAGCTCGGTTCGTCATCCTGTTTTGCTGATGCAAAACCGGTAGGTGTTTCATAAAGCTGCCTAGTGTCACCTCCTAATACCCAGGGGCTTAGTGACAGAAAGTGAGAGCAGGCTGAGCTGCTGCCTTATCTTCCTCCTTGCTTGGCATAGCGCTTAATGTAGCCCTTCACGTGTGACGTGGCGTTACGGTGACAGGGCACTAAACGCCGCTGGAGGTCTCCCTGCAGCCCTCTCCTCGTCAACGTCTGGAATCCTGTTTGCAGCTGCGTTTATAAAGCAGTGTTCAAGTCCTGATAAACTCGGTTCACTCAGCTGGTGCCCTTCCACACCATGGAAAACGGCGAGAATGGCTTAAATGTTTATGTGCATCGGTGCTTGATTCGGCCCTTTGTGAAGGGCTGTTTATCCGCTCCAGAGAGAGCAGATTTTTGTAATCGCCCTCTGTGTTACTGTAAGCTCTCGAATAGTTCCAGCCTTTCTGTTGACCATACCGTGCTCGTGTCACCCCTGGGGTTTCTGTCAGCCTGGGCGTTAGCCCGTCCGCAGCCTGGCGGGGGTCTTCTGTCCTGCTCCGGCCGAGTTTCCGTGGCCAGCCAGGATATTCCGGGAGACTTCAGCAGCTCTCGAAGGCTGGGTGCGACGGATGGTAGGAACTGTTACGTGTGCCTGGTGGGCTCGCGTGTCGTGGCCGGGCTCCACGAGGATGCTGTGCCGGGGTATGTGCTGGGTATAGCCCATGAGTATGTTTTAGGAGTTAGAGATACAGGAGTTAGTTCTGTGAAACTGGCTGAATATTTGAGAATCATTCCTGTGGCCGTGTAAGTGAAGCGGTCTTTGGAAAAACTTGAAATGGAAGGGCAGAAATGTGGTTTCTGGTGCTTTAAACACCATGTATTGTACTGGAGAACATCCAGGAACGATGTATATGTATATAAACATTTACTTTTATCCTTTGCTCTGTGGTTTATGAGAGAAGAGAGGGAATCTGCTGCTGTGCCGGGGGTCAGCATCCAAATAGGACCGTGGTGTGGAGGCATTGCATCACCCGCGGAGCAGGGGCGGGTTTGGGGCTGACCGAACGCGTTCGCTTTCTGCGAGCTGCTAAAAATGCAGGAGCTGACGAGGTCTGCGCCCACGTCCGTGCCAGAACCGCCTGGTCTGGCACTAACCTCTCCCCAAAGCATCCAGCGCCTAATGCCAGGGTTTTAGGAGCGGGAAGCACCAGAGCAAAGTTGGGAATGGCTAGAAAAAGAGCTAACGTGGAAATTAAGTTTTGCTCCGTGTGTAGCTGTGATGTCTGCCTGGAGGAAAAACTGTAGTTCTCATCACACCATCTCCCAAAATTTACAGCTGAGCTGAAAGATAAGAAGGGGGCAGGCAGGTTAAGCAGATTAACAAAACTCCTCCCCAAAGGGATCTGGAAAGTGAAGGGCTCTGAGTCTGGAAGAATAATGGTTGCCACTATGGAAAATAGTAAACGCTGTGAAAAAGATGGGAATCAGTAACTTGCAGCAAGAACAAAGAGGAAATTGTCAGGTTGTAGTCTTAAAATAAGCAGGAATTATTCATATATCGTGTAACACCCAATTAAATGGTGCAGCTCCCTGCAGGAAGCCGGGAAGCTCGGGAAGAGATTGGATGGATTTGTGTACAGTGTAGCTGTTGAAGAATATTAGCTGTGATTTTCTTTATACAAGATGCATCCCGGGAGACCCTTGACAGCAGGTTACTGCAAGCTAGGGAATATGCCAGAAAAAGCAGGACTTGGATCTCGATCAGCACCCAGCTGGGTGTGGGTCTGAGTGTGGGTCTGCGTCGTGGGGGAATGTCCCCAAATCCCTTGAAGCTGCGCGGTGAACTGCTTGGATATGGTTGTTCGTACTGACCTGATCAGACGTTTTCCTCTTAGTGGTGGGAATTATTAAAAGCAGCTTCATGGGGGCTTGTTTGCTCACTGGAGGAGGTCAGGAGCTTCGAGCAGTGCGAAGTGTCCTGGAAGGTGGCAGCTGGAGAAGGACAAGAGATTTCAGTTCATGTTTCAAGTGACTTCTGCTCTGCCTCACGTGATGAGTTGCCGTAGCAGAATGTGAAGGGTCAATGTAACTCTGGGGGGCACAAATGTTATCTCAGCTTCGGCCCTGCCTTTGCTCCCACTTTTATGCTGGAAGAGACCCTGCAGCTTCTCCCAGCGTAGCCAAAGGGACGGTGTAAGGCACCGGGAGCGTGGGATGTGCAAACCACCCATCCCCAGAGCGTGAGGGACACCAGCCCGAGCTGGTGACAGCACTCGGAAAAGATTGGAATGTCTTCAGCTCCTCCGGCCCTGGAGCCTGACTTGACTCCCAGGAACTACTGGAGCCGTCCCCAGCTGGGGCCCGTAGCTCTGCCCCTCTTGTATTCTCCATGTGCTGCTGCTTTCTGTTTCATGAACCTTTGTCTCCGTTACTGAAAACCTGAGCTGGGGTAAGAGGCTGTTTTAAAACAAACAAACAAGAACAGTCCTTGCTGCTCCAGCTCTCCCAGTAATCTGGTCAGCAGTTAACCTGCAGGTTGAGTCGATGAAGCTGCATCCTGGCCGTGTCCTGCAGCGCCAACCCTCTAACTGCGCAGAGGGGAACGCAGCGTTGACTCCCCCTTAGATGCAGACTGTTCAAGCAAATGTTTTGAATATCTTTCTGGCATGTTCTGGGAAATCGTGTAGCATTTTCCCCCCTTTTGGTGCTTCAGAATAGCTGCGATGAGTCTGGGAGCTTTTCCTACCTCGGGAGGTGCTCCCGCTGGTTTCTCAGAAGAAGCCCGCGAAGGCCTGAAGAGGTGAGGAGCAGGGGGCAAGTGCTTAATCGGGGTGTCTGAACAACCACAACCGATGGGCTGGGAGCTTGGAGTGAGTACCTGGCTGGAAGGAACTGTTGGTTGAAACTTGGACAGCCTGAGGCTCCATCTCCTGTTCCTCAGGCTGCAGGTCCTGCTTGCACAGAGCGCTGGAGCAGTCGAATTGTGAAGGAGCAGAAAAAGCTTCAGCTTAAACTGCAGGCACGAGCAGGCCGGGGGATCTGGGATCTTCCAGGCTTTTTTCCCTATGTTATAAAACATTCCTCTCCTTTTCTTTTTTTTTCTTTTTTTTCCTTTTTTTTTCCCCCTCTGTTTTCTTTTCTTTTTCTTTTTCTTTTTTTTTCCTCTCTTTTTTCTTTTTTTTTCCTGATGCAACTTTTACATTTTCCTCTTGCCCATTTCTGCCTCGCTCCTGTGTTATATCGGAGAGCTACGCTTAACTCCTCCATTTGGTGCTGACCTTTTGCTCGTGTGGCATCTAAACCTGTGAAGCACTTTTCCAGAGCGGAGCAATCCGTGCTGATGGCGGCGAGGGGCCTTACGTAACGCCGCACGTTAAATATTGCAGCGGGGAGCTGTAGTGGGGACTGCGGTATATAGGCCAGCACGACGCTGCAGCCTCGTCCTTCGGAGTAACCCGGAGGAGGGCTGCGCTGCTGCGGCTGCCAGCGGCTCGCTGGAGCGCTGAGGATGGAAAATAACTTGCTGTGCAGCAGTGGTTAAAGGCAAGGACAAGGCTGGCAAGATGTGCCAAGGTCCCCTCTCCTCCTTTCAAATGGGAAGAAGGAAGGTGCGTAGCAGGATTTGGGAAGCAGCGCAAAGGAGTAAAGGGGTGTGATGTTTGTGCGATCAAGGGGGTTCAGGTGTTGCCTATGGAAGGGGATACCCTGGCCCTCACTCTTCACCTTGCTTGCCAGTGCAGGTGTGTCGTGCCTGGGACTTTCCTCTGGGAAAGCAGCTCCATGAAGGGCCTGGGAGTCTTGGTGCACAACAAGGTGACCACGAGTCACCAGCACGTCCCTGAGCATCCAGCGGCATCCTGAGTGCAGCAGGATGAGCAGTGCTGCAGGCCCAGGGCGCCGAGGCTGCATTGGGGAGCCTGTGTCCAGCGCTGGGCTCTGCAGGACGATAGAGCCGTGGAGCTCCTGGAGGGCGGCCAGCACAGGGCCCCGGGATGAGGGCCTGGAGCCGCTCTCCTGTGAGGAGAGGCCGGGAGAGCAGGGCCTGTGCGGCCTGGAGACGCTAGAGGGGGATCCTGCCGATGTGTTTAAGCACCTGAAGGAGGAGGGTGTCAAGAAGATGGGGCCAGGCTCTTCTCGGTGGTGTCCGGCAACAGAAGTAGAGACAGCAGGCACAAACCTAAAGAGAGAAAGGTCTGCCTGAATGTGGGGAAAACCTTCCTTACCCTGAGGGTGCCGGAGCACTGGGACAAGATCCACAGGAAGGCTGTGGAGCCTCCATCCCTGGAGCTCTTCTAAAGCATCTGGACAGGAGCCTGGGCAATATGCTGCAGGGGACCTGCTTGAGCAGGGGGTTGGACTAGGTGATGTCCAGAGGCACCTCAACCTCGACCCTCTGCGTTCTGTGCAATTCTGTGACCTCTTGGATTAACGGGGAACCAAGGGTGGCCGGAGCGTGCCCCTTGGTGGCCTCTTGCTGGGTATGAGGCGCAGGGCGGCAGGGCAGTGCGCGGGCTCATGGCTCTGTGTGGGGATGCGGGGCTGGCGGCCGCCTCCGCACGGGAAGGGCCCGGCCAGCGCCGCTCAGCTCCCCGTGGGCCGGCAGGCTGGGGCTCCAGAGCTTCTGAAACCCCGTTGGAGGAGACGCTATTGAGCGGGTGCGCGCGCATGGGGCGTGCTGCGTGGGGTGACAGATAGAGCTGCCCGTTCTTGGTACGCTGGGTTTGGAGCTTTCGGGGCTCCTGTGTTTTCAGGGCTACCAAAAATCCTTCAGGGGATGGGAGGAAACACCTGAACGTGAGCACAGAGGAGCGTGGGAGCTCTTATAACCCGCTGCGCTGCGTGTCACAGCGCAGGCACTTTTCGTCCCATGTTGCCCTGTTGGATGCCAGTCCGGCCAGGAGAAGTAGGACGCGTGAGGGACAGCTTTGTGTCAAAGATGGCGAATCTGAGCACGAAGAGCATTTTTGAGTGGAAAAACCTGTTTTCGCTGTGATCTTGGGCCTTTGAATTTCTTTTTCTATAGATCAAAACCTGCTGTTAAACTGCAGCTCGCTCTGTTCCTCTGGATCTGCTGGCGTCCCAGCAATGTGACCCTCATCCCTTGCTTGTGTCCTCGGTCCCGGGCTGTCCCCCTGGCCACCCTCACGTGCGCGATCCCTTCTGCAGGCGGCCGACGCAGCGATGGGGCGATGCTGAGCTGGGCTTGCAGAAGCCTGGCAAGGCTGGAGCTGCCCTGGGGCCTCTGGCCAAGCTGCCAGCACATGAGGGAGGGAAGCTCCTTCCTGGTCTCCTCGCGGTGCCGCCGCAGGGGCAGGAGGCTGAGCACCGGCACGGCCCGGAGGGAGCTGTTTGCAGCAACAGCAGTGCCCTCGGTTTCCTTTCCCCTTGGCAAGTTGAAAAACACAGGGATTAATCAGCCAAAACGGGGAGGGATGTGTGTTTGTGGCGAGGATGGTGCTGCTCTGTGTCAGGACAGTAACAGTGGCAGTGTATGTGTATTTGCAATATGTGTAATTGCTGTAAAGGTTTTATTTAATAAGTGCTGATTATCGTGCTGTTGTTTCATTTTGCTCCTGTGTCCGTCCTCCTTGCTCTGTAAAACATGGGCTTCCTCCTCGTTTCCTCGCTCGCTTGCTCCAGCGCGGGGCTGCGGACGAGCACTGCTGCTCATGCGTCG
>NW_010587580.1:168331-200432 GCF_000705375.1 Tinamus guttatus | reverse complement strand
AAAGGCCGCATCTGCAATTAGAAATCCCAGGGCTAAGACACTGCAGGCTTCATTTGCATATCTATGTAATTGATTACAAGCGGCTGCTTTTTATAGCTGAAGTGGGTAACTATCCTGTCCCAGGAGCGCTGGATGCTGTGGCAGCCTGTGTTAAGCCGGGCCGTGGTGCCCTGTGCCCAGCACCGCAGGCTCTGATCCGTCTGGCAGCCTTGGCCGGGGGGAGCACGAACCCAGCACTGCTCCCAGCTCCGAGCTCTTCAGGGGTAATGGGTATAAACTAAAACGCAGGCAGTTCCATCTCCACGTGAGGAAGAACTTCTTCACTGTGAGGGTGCCAGAGCCCTGGCACAGGCTGCCCAGAGAGGCTGAGGAGGCTCCTTCTCTGGAGACCTTCAAACCCGCCTGGGTGTCCCTGCTGGAGCAGAGGAGATGGACCGGATGATCTCTAGAGGTCCCTGCCAACCTCAACCCTTCTGTGATTAACACCCCCAGGCGCTGGTGTCCGAGCCTCGCAACAGCGCTCGGCCTTGGCCGAGGGGATGAGACGTTGCTGGTGGTAGCTCAGGAGGAGCCGTGTCCCCGGGCTGTCCTGTGGGGACAGCAGTGCCATCCCCGCTCTCTGGCTGCAGGAGCTGCTCGGCCGTGCTGCTCAGCGCCGAGGGGCCCTGCGGCTCCTGCAGAGCCCCAGCAGCTCTGTGTCACGGGACCTGGCGCTGGCGCTCTCCTTCTGAGCCGACCCCCGTTTCGAGGCTCTGCGAGCGAGGTTGGGCTCGCACTGCCTCCCGGGGAGCAGCCAGGGAGGACGTCGGCTGCAGGGGCGGTGCTAACCCCAGTGCTTGTTTCAGGTGCTGGATTTTGCAACCAGAGGGTTACTGAAGGTGCATTAGTGACAGGTAACAGGCTGGGGGGCTGCCCATGCAGGCAGCATTTCTGATTACCTGTAGAGCACTTGCAACGCCCAGAAAGCCTCCGAGAGGGGCACGGTCTGCTCTGACTCGCAGCAGCGTCCTGTCATTGCAGTCACACAAGGTACATCGTCTGTGCTGCCTGTATACCAAGAAGACGAGGACAATCCTTTTCCCTTGTGTAAATACATTGAGGGATTTGGCAAGTTATGAGTGTTCTCCCTGTGCAGGTGGAAACAGGATGTCACAGGGCACGAAGACAGTTTCCTAGAGCCAAAGCTCCTGTAGGGGCTGGGGCAGGCAGTGGAGGCAGCGCCAGGTCTCTGCTGCAGGTACCTTCAGTCTGGTCCTTCTCTCCAGCGGGCAGGGAAAGCACCTGACTCTCCTTCCTAAAACATAAATCTGCGCAGCTCCCCTGCCCTTTCCTTTCCAAGGAGGGGAGCATTGATCCTGCCGAGCCCTCCGTTCAGTAGGTCACCAGCCTCTTCCGTAGGACCCTTGTCCTTGCATGAGGGTGACAGTCTGGGCACCCAGCTCTGCCAGGAGGGATCCGGGAGGCTCGCGGTGAGCGCTGGGGCCACGAGTGCAGCTGTGTGAACACGGGGCATCGTGCAGTGCGGTTCTTCCAGTGCTGTGCTGCCTGTTTTGTACCCGTGAACAACCACGAAGACACCAAACTGGCATGGGGTGCAAAGGGGCTTAGCCCAGATTGGGTGTGCTGAATGCAGCATGCAGGCCTGGCCTTTGTGTGCGTGTGAAATCACTTCTCCCGGTAGTATAACAGCATTATATTGTCAGGAATGATGTTAATCGTGACTGATAACTAGTGCTTTTTGACCTCAGCTGTTATATGTATAGCTTAAACTGAAAATACGGCTTTGAGGAACCTTGCCAATTCTCACCTAATCTCTTCAGGGAGAAATTCTCCCTTTGGCAGTAGCCCATTCACTATAAATTTAAATATTCATCTACAACTAAAGCTCGGCAAGTCCTTGGGGGAAAACGAGGAGCAATGAAAGCACGACAAGGTGATAAAAATCCAATTTATGACTTCCCCCGAATACAGGGATTGGAGCGTGAACTGCTGGCGGAGGCTTCTCGAGGGAAGCGGCAGGGGTTGGATTTAGCAGTGCAGGAGCCCGGCGGGGGCTTGGCACAACGGGCATCGATAACCAGCCCTGCTCCTGCCCCGAGGAGGGACGCGCGGGCGCAGAGACACGCAAGCAGAGATGAAGGAGGCGGGGAAGGAAAGGCCCCGTTGGTGTAGGATGCTGACACTCACTTCAGCGAGGGTGAAGGAGATGGTGGAGCAGTGCTGGGTTTCCTGAACAGGCTCCTCTCCTGCAGGATGAAGTTCCCGAGCCTTGGGGATGGGTTTATCTCGATCCTTCGTGGAGGTTTGTTATTCGCACAGCCACAACTGATCCCAGTTCTGATTCTGTTCATTTGCAGGCTGTTGATCTGGCGGTAACCGGAGTCATAGGACAGTTGAATTCTCTTCTAAGAACTGATGCAGTTTGTACTTTATTCTCACAATTTACTGCTTTTTTTACTCTCTGGAAGCACAACTCGTTACGATCTCCAGGAGGTCACGGAGGGCGAGATGGAGCAGGTGATCTCAGTGGCCCCCGTGCTTGTCTGAACTGCGGGCAGCGACCGTGACCTATTTGGCTTAAGGCTCCCCATTATGCAGAGGCTCTGCGGGAGGGTTGGAAGAGCTCTGCTGCCTAAATCGAATCCTTGCAGGCGGCAAGGCGGCTCCATGGAGAACAGCCGGACACTTCACCTCCTGCTCTGCATGTGACAGCTCTGAAACGGCACCTCTGTGACTCCGCAGAGTGCTGGGGTTTCTTTCCCAATGATGCTCTGCCTCCTGGGGCTAGTTCCCGGCCAAGTGATCTTTGTTCTCCCTTTTGTATCTCCTACATTTTATGTCAGCTGGGCAAACGTCCTCCTTTTGGCTGGTGGAGTGTGAACTTTGGGGAGCTTGACACAGAGAAGCAGGATCCTGCTCCGTTCCATCGCTTAGTTGCATTGCTCCGTTCCATTGCTTAGCGTCTTGTTGGTAAGCTGGGCAACAGCGCCTGCAGAACGTGCCTTTCCTCACAACAAAAAATACTGAAGTTGTAACACGGCGCCCAGCTGTGGTGGCTTCCCAGCCTCCTGTGCCGGGAGGAGGCTCTGCCTGGCTGCAGGATGCGCTGGGGAGATGCCCCGTGCAGCAGCCTCGCGGGACTGCCTCCAAACGCCTCCCTGTGCACGGCGTGTTCCTTGGAGCATCTCCGGGTCAAGAGGGAAGGCTCCTGGGCGGCCGTCTGCCTGCGGAAGGTGCTTTACAGCCAAGGCTACGTGCTGGCAGGCTGGAGCCTGTGAGAGCCCTGGCGGCTCCCAGCTTCCATCCAGGCCGGGGTCCCCGTCGTCTCTGGTGGCAGTGCTGGATTCAGCATCTTTTGCCTCATCTGCAGCCGCCACCTCTGACATTCTTCCATGTTGGCTGTGTTTGTGGTGGGGCAGTGAAACAGGGAGCTGCCGGTGGTGCTCACGGCCTCTCAGATTGCAGGAGCAACCCCTTCCCACCCAGCTCCCTTGCAACCAGGCCCTGTGTGAGAACAGGCTGAATAACGGTGCTCTTGTAGCATTTGACTGCAATATCTGGCTGTCGCCCTGTACTATTGGGAATCACTGGGGGAAAGGAGCTTTGAGTCGTGGTGGTGAAACTGGAGAAAATTCAGAAGTGAACCCCGTTAACTGAGCCTAACAGGGTTAACCCTGTAAAACTTCCATCTCATTTGCCTTCAAGTGAGGCTTTAGGTGCACGTTGAGTTGGAACCTCTCTGGAGGTTGGACTAGATCTTTAGAGGTCCCTTCCAGCCTCAACCATTCTGTGATTCTGTGACCAGTGCCTGTCTTCATAGGCACTAGAGAAACAGGCATTGCCGAGGTGGGTTGTCCAAGTGAGGCTGCTTAGATCCTTTATCTGTTCTCAGTGGGTCCCGATCCATCCTGTATGTGTTGTAAGGGGACACTAGTAATAAAGAATAGGACTCTTGGCATACTTGTCCCAACCATTGGCTGCAAATGGGTTTCTATTTCTAGTTAGTGACTACTAAATAGCCAGATATTGACAGCTGAAATGACTGTTAGACTGGAGTTTTATTTTATTTGAGCTAAGGAACGAAAGAGTAGTGTTGTGGTACAGCAGCTATGGATCCTAATGGACATGGAACACAGAGAAGGTGGAGAACTTGTGTCCACTTAAATAGATTGCACAGTTAGACCTGACGGTAGAGCTAGAAAGGACCTATTGATATTTTTTGGCAGGTTATTGGGAAAACTGCAGAATAACTATGGCAAGGAAGTGATTAAATAAATTAAACCACAAAAGGAAAAATGTGTGCCTTTCTGTGCCAGCCTATATGGAGAATGTCCTTCCTATTGAGCCTTCCATTTAGAAGATGATCCTTTTTTTTTTTTTTTTTTTTTTTTTTTTTTTCCCCCCCACTGGCTAGAAATTCAGGTCTTGTTGCAAGTCTTTGATTGGAAGCGTAGTGGAATAGTAGCACCAGTCGCAAGGTTATCAGCCAGTAGTGCTCACAGGAGCCCCGAGGCAGCCATCTAAGCGACTGAGAGGGAAGGGATTTTCACTAAATCTTGGCCACCAATCGAAGGTTTGTGCTGATGTTCCTCAAGATTGTATTTTTAGCTCGTGTATTCATATGCTACAACTTCTCCTGTGCCTGACTGGTATCAGTAGAAAGATGCTTATCTCAGTTTTGCTTCTTTTTGGGTGTCTTCAAGAACAAGCTCTGTAAATTCTGTCACGTTGTCCCCTCTTCAGACCTGGCTGTTTCCGCAGGAATGTCCCTCCTTGCTTGGATGCCGTAGTTCTTGTATCCTTATTCCCTTTCCATTCGGAGATCTATAAAGGGGTACTGAACACCAAGTCTTTGTGCATGAGTTGAAGAGCAACATTTGCACCAACTGTGGTAACCATGAGGTGACCTTGGCTATTACAGCCCAGCCTGCAATGTGCCAAATCTGTGTCTAGCAGGGACTAGAGGTTCCCGTGTTGTCTGTGCACCTGGCATATCTGCTAGGAATTGGCAATGTGAAGTTTCTCTCCCTAGAACATATGAGATTTTTTAGAAATCATCTCAATTAATTAATCAACTCTTTTTTTCCTGCTGCCTAATGGCACATAATCCACAACAAATGTTCTAGCTCCATTTTTATCATACACAACATTTTCTTTTTCTTTGCGATAATACTGGAAAAAGGAGCTGTGGAATTGGACCATATCTTTGAGCTTTTACTTATGCTTCCCAACACCCTTTCAGGCCTTCTTATGCAGCAAAGGAAAACAAAATATGAACCCAAATGAGCACCCAAAGGCACTGGAAATCTGAAGAAGAGCATGATCAATTTTTATGTCTGTTGTTTGCTTCATAACAGCCTGTACTGGGAGAACATCACATCAAGTGCTCTCACCAGGGAGTGTAAGCAGAACTGTTGTATTTGATCAAATGGAAGATTTGTTATCCATGGGTAATGTGGGAATTTTATTGATAGATGCCAGGCCCTTGAAAATAACTGCAAGTATGCAAAATTAGAAGTATATAGCATTAGAGGAAAAAAAAAAGTGTGTGTGTGTGTGTATATATATATATTTCTTTACATCGTCCTCTGTGTGGAGGCTCCTACATGGGTGCTGGGTGATCTAGCATTGAATAAGTTCATCTCAGAGATGCTCTGTTGGCGCTTGGTCAAAAAGCAGTTGCTGATAGAGGTGGAAAGAGCCCTCGGTTGTACCAGTTTGGACACGGAAAACACACATGGGCTGTTAACCTTGCTGATAATATCTTGACTAAACCAAGGAATGTCTTAGTTGTAATCTCCAGAGCTGCCATGTTCAGTAAGGAGTAGGGGTTGAAAGGAGCCTTCGGTTCTCCTTCTGCATAGGACTGAATTTTCCTACCTTTATGTAAAATTCTCCATATGGCTGTATAATGTCAGGTGGGCCCTAAATACTGAAGTCAGTAGTTTCTTGCTACAGCTTAATCGTCACTTTCTCTGAATCCTGTTTTGCATGTCCTGTGCTGGAAGGAGAGCTCTGGAGGCCCCGCTGAAGTGCTGTGTCACAAGCTGTCCCACACAAATGGGACTGCCTGGAACGTCTGGGGCAGGGCCTTTCCAGAGCAGGTGCCTGGATGATGAGCGTGGACATTCTCTGCTACCTGGTGAAAAAAGTGGGATCTTCTAAAACACCCAAATGACAGGATATGTTGTGTTAACTGCAACGTATCCTGAAAAATGAGGGTAATTAGAATCTCTTCGTGTTATTAAAAGCTTAATAACTTCTGATTCCTACAATCCAAGGAGCAGCGAGTCCTGCTGAGCTTAGAGAAGGGCCACGTGGCAAAGGAGAGCAGAGCAGGGGTGACAGCCCCTCTCCATGCGGCGGAGCAGCATGGAGAGGGTGCAGTGGGGTCTCAGCGTGGCACGGGCCGGCCCTGCAGCGCTGGTGCTGCTCCTGGCTCCTGTCCCTGACGGCGTCCCTGGGTCTTTGTTCAGTGACTTTGATCTTTGCCTTTGTTTCTTCTTCTCCCTTTGCCTTCAGATATTTCTCCCGTAGCACTTTGCATGTCTATCCTACTGTAATATACACAAAGATCCCTATTTATTGAAGACTTATGCTAAGTCATTAAACGATGAAGTCAGGCTCTTGAGAGAGGAAAGGAATCCTCCTCACCCTGATGGTTTTTCCCCAAGATTTGCGTTTCCCCTGTGTTCCCTCCTGCCCTGCTGCCCTTGCCTGGACTCCCTGGACTTGTCTGAAGTTTGTTGAAGATGTTTGGCTGAGAGTTTCCGGAGCTTTCCGCAAACGCGCTTGGGCAGAGTGTGCCAACAACTGCAGTGTGGGATTGATTTTTAGCAGTCCCTGGGGACCCTTGGTGAAATCAGGGTAAGAATATCAGTGGGAGCACATTTAATGCAGTGCTTTTATTGCTTTTCTTGCATAAGCACTGGACTCCATAGGAAATGTAGGGGGGAAAACCCTGCTGCCTCCGACTGAAACAGCCCCCAAACAAACGGGGCCGAGGGCTGGTGTGCCACATGCATGATTTCAGGTCGGCAGCGGAGGTGACAGACCCCGTTTGAGGGGTTGTGTCCTGCTCGCCAGGTCCCTGGCAGCCACTTCCACGTGCGCGCGGTAGATGGTGCCCAACGAGCTAGTTAACGAAGCACTTTTGGCCGATGCACCTCTGCCATCGTCCTCCCGCCGTCCGCGGCCTAGCGTGCGGGCCTGAGGGGGCCAGGTGGGTGACAGAGTCCGTGTTGCCGCCGGCAGTGTCCCTGTGGGGCCCAGGGGGCTGGCGCTGCTGCCGGGGATGTCCCCGGGGCCGTCCCCCATGCCCGGCCTTGCACTGCGCGTGGGCCTTGCTGCTCTGGGGTTGCGCCCGTGGCGCTGCCATGGGTGGCTCGGCAAGGGGCCGTGCGGCTTCTGCAGCTGCGTTCCTCTCCCATCCCCACGGCACCGGCCTCTCCCACAAACCCTTCCCGGGATCCAGACGTGGGGATGAAGCAGGTGCTGGCTCCCCTGTTTGCTACCCGGCCTGTGCAGCTCGCGTGGCCAACGCGGGCCCTTCGCGGCCTGCTGGGGCCGTCGCAGGCCTCTTCTCTGCCTGCAGAAATCCCAGCGCTTGGCTCTGTGTCTTATTTTAAACACTTCTAAAGTGTAGCTTGATGTCTAAATTTAGCATTTCCGAGACTTGGTTATTTGCTGTTTAATTAGAAATGAGCGGAGGGTAAAGCAGAGCCCGTGCGCTCACACGTGCTAAGCGGCAGCGTGAGGGCGAGTGTGTGTCGGTACTGCTGAGCAGTCAGGTCTGTGGGGGCTCTAAGTGTGTGGGGTTTTTGTTTGTTTGTTTTTTGATTTTTTTTTTTGATTTATTCAGAGCTAGTTTGGATCATAGCAAGGCTTCCTTGGAATGACTTACCTGGTGCTTTTATGCGTTTTCCTGATGTGAAATTCCCTTGGAGAGCTCTGCCGGGCACGTGGTAGTTGTGTTCCTTGGGCTGGAGAAAGAAGAGCACTGTCTTCTCTGCAAATTGGATTTATAGCCAAGGAATTGAGAATTATTATTGTTATTCTTTATTCCTGGGGTTTTTGTCCCCTGCTTCATAGATGTTTGCCTTATTTAAATAAAGGAAGCTGTAGGCCTGCGCATGGTGCCCTTCATACCCTACTTAAAGGTGAGGGGTTTCCTAAATTCACTGGGCAGAGGGATCACACTGAGAGGGGTGGCCCCAGCTTGTCTGCAAAAGCATAGGCCATTTTAAGGAATCATCTGTGTGAAAAAGAGCCAAAATGCAGAATGAAAGGTGGTTTGTTTGTAGGGTCTCCCTTCCCAATGCGAAGATTCAAGAGCAAAAGGTGGGAATGTTTGAGGAAATGCTCAGCGTTGTGTGAAAGCAGAATTGTCCTGTTCTTACTATTGTGTACAGGGCATCCTTTCTAAGATAGAAAATATGATTTTAATACAAGTGACCAATTTCTGGCCCTTGCTAATTGTTTTATTTGTATATCTCCTTTATTTTGTTCGTACATCCTGTTTTCCCACCACCAGCGGTAGCTTGATGCCGTAGCGGAACACTGGAAGGGCTGCTGTGTTCTGCAGCAGCGTCAGGACTGACGCCCTGACCAGGAAAGTGAGCTCGGGTGAGCCAGGGGTGTTCTGTATCGCGGCAGGTTGCAGCGATGGGCGCCGGGGCGGCTGCCACGAGGAGGAGCCCCTGCGTGGAGCAGCTCAACCTTCCTCCGAAGGACTGAGGACACGGACAGGCTGCGCTGGTCGTCCTAGAGCTTACGGCAGAACTGCGAAGAGCTTCTTGCAGGAGGGATAAGAGTGAGCAAGTGTGAGCAGAGCAGCAAAGATGCTATTACAGTTTTGCACTTTTACTCCTGCTTGCAGATCTCCTCTAAATTAATTCTTCTTTGGTGCATGCAAGTAGAGAGCAGGTGTAGTGTTACCTAGTTGGCAAGGAGGATTTTTAAAACACTTTCTTTCTTTTTGGAAGTCTTGAGGGTTTTCCTGCTTTGTTGGCATTGCCTAAATTACTTCTGAAGGCAAAAAGATGGTTGGATTTCAGGAGGAGACAAAATTTGAAAGGGCTTTTGGAAATTGGTGAACTGGTTAGAAATTGCTGGGATGAAACTCAGGAAAGCCAAGTGCCACATACTGCATCTGTGGAGGGAAAAGAGAACAGAAATGTAGAATGGGGAAAGCAGTGCGGTTGCACAGCTGGTTGGTAGTTTTTAGCAGGTAGCAGGTGTGAATTGTGCTTGGAGCTGTTCAAAAAATCCATGTGTTATTCGCCTCTGTATTGCATGCAAGACACCAATTCTGCTTTATGCTTATTTGGTGGGATGCTTGGTCTGTTTTGGGCATTATATTTCAAAAAGGTGGAAAACATGGAAGGAATTGTGACCCCTAAATCTAGGAAACCTGAAAGACGCAAATGACTTTTGGAAAGAAAGGGAGACTTGGTTCTGAGAGCGTCGGGTCTGGGTGGAGCAGGAGGGCGAGCGCTTCTGCTCCGCGTCTACTGGGGGCAGAGGGAGTCGCTTCAGCTTGGAGCAAGAAAACGGTCAGCAGCTGAGAAACTGCAATTACACAGATGTGTGAGTGTCAGAGGCTGGTTTTGGGCAGTGTTGAGTCTAGAGGAAGGGTCCGTAGGAAAGGATTGGACAAGCAGCTGTCAGAGAAGGTGCAGATCTCCCTGATCCTGCCTCGGCGCAGAGCGCCGCCTGGGCTTGCAACACCACTGTGAATATTAGGAATCCCTCTTGTCATTACCGTTTTTGCTTCCCATGGCAGCATGCTCTTTCCTTTTCCTTTAATTATGTTAAATAATTACTTTATGCATCTGTTTTGTTTCTTTCTGCAAGGACAGAGCTGAGGCATATTGTTTGCTCTTTTGCAGTATTTGTTTCTGGTGACAGGCAAAAATGTGTTATTTCGATATGGGCAAAAGCCATCAGAATTCATTGTGCCAGGTTTGGAGATGGAACTTGAAACTTTTTGGAGCCGCATGGTTGAAATTTCCGCAGCGGCTGCTTCCTCTGCGCTCGTTTTGTCCCTCCCATTTGCTGGTGGAGGCTGAGCCGGGAGGGCAGGAATCTCCCTGGCTCCACCGCGAAGGGGAGACAAGTCTGCGGGAGCAGCGGAAAGGGAGCAAATTGGGACATGGAGCCTGCTGAGCCCCTCGTAGGAGGAGCAGCGTCCTCGGCTGGAGCCTCCCGGCCGTGACGGTGCCACGACACGGCGCCGCTTCCCCGTAGAGCTGAGCCCCGCTGCGCCCTGCATGAGGAAGAGGTGCTGTGGAAAGCGCAGTACGTACCGAAACGCACGGGCCGGGGGGCTTCAGCGCGCGTGAGCAGCCCAGGCTTTGGCAGGGGCTCAGCTGTGCAGTCTGCGCGGGTGGGCGCTTTGCTCAGGGCAGGATGTGTGTGCAGGGGCCGTGGCAGCGACCAGGGAGAAGCAAATTCACAAATACCATGTTTCCGATGGCTTGTAAAGGAGGGGCTGAATACGGGTTGCTTTAGTCTCACTAGGCCTGTGTATTTTGTAAATCAAGCATTTTTATGACATTTTGGAGTTGCATGTAGCGGTTATGTGAAACGTTGCAGTGAAAATTAAGGGCCACAGAGGCTTTCAAGATTAAGGAAATAATAATACTAAAAGGACAATTTCACGTTAACACATGGAGCCCTCTAACTTTGTGGTTATTTTGTGTGTTAGTGCTTGCACTGCAGATGAGGAAAGCATAAAATATCTTGTGTCTTTGCTGTGTTTTAGATTTCTATCAAACCCGGCCAGGGAAGTTGCACTAGAAGTGAAACAGAAAGAATCAGCCTAACTTTTTGCCTCCTTTTCTTCTGCACGAAGTATTTGGAAGGTTGAAGTTGCAGGGACAGGTGTGTGTTCTAGAAGTCTCGCGTGTGTTTTAGAGTATCCCGTGTTTTTTAGCACAGATGCTCCCTGCACCAAAGAGGAGAACGTTTTTCACCTGGGGCCTTTCGTTCACCGTTTTCATGGGTTCTTTCCCCAAATCCTTCCCTCTGACTCCCCTCAGTCAGCACGGAGCATCCCACACCTCTCACAGCCTTTTTTTGTCACGTATTCACCGATTTCTTTGCTACTGTTCAGCAAAACTAACCTCATTGCTGTTGTTTTGAGTGTCATATGCTTTATAAATAGCCACATAATAGGTGAAAATAATTTGCCTGTTTCTCATAGAAAGGAAACCACCAGAGATTTCCTCCTGCCCCGAGCTGTGCAGCAGGTTGTGCTTCCCAGGTACCTGCTGCAGATCCAGGGGCCAAGGCTCAGTCGCTCCTGGCTCCCAGGGCAGTGAGTTAAATTCCTTGATCAATCTGCACTTTCTTGTTAAGTAGGGGACTTTAGGACTAATTTTTCACGTGTGAGAGGAGGCGAAGCCTTTGGTGGAAGAGGTGTAAAGAGTCATGAGCGTTAGGTGGACTGAAAGGGGCTTAGTGCTTATTTCGATGGTTGCTTCTTGCAGTTACGTCTGGGGCAAGCTAGCTAGAGGGCTTGCTTGGAAAACCTTTGCGCGTGGCATGGAGGCTTCCAGCTTTCCTGCTGCCGGCTCCAAGCTCCTCGTTGCACGGATTACGGAGCTGAGCGGTGGCGGGACGCGCGGTCGGTGCCTGCGTGTCCCTAAACGCTGAGGCGAAGGGTCCGGTTTTCAGGGACGTCGGGGATTTGCAGCAGCTCGGATCTGATGGGGGAAATGGAGGTGCCTGTTTGGAGCCGCGAGGCCTTTCCCTCGCCCTGCGCACGGCTGCTCGCGCGGTGTTTGTTTGTGGTGTCCCCTTGCCAACCTTCCTGCTCACCCTGACCCTAATTGCAGAGAGAAATGAGAGGCGAAGCCTCCGTGTGCGGGTGCCTGGCCAGCACCCCCGTCCCCTGCCCGCGGTGTGAGAGCTCCTTTTCCCAAATCCTCCATCCTTTTCCCACCTAGATCACCCTGAAAGTCCCTCTCTGTTTTTATGCCCATACTCAGAGCATGGGGGTGGCTTTAAAAGACCTCACGGGTCCACCTGTGGTTGCCCAAATTGGAGCCCGTCGCTTACGGGCCTGAGGTGCAAGAGCAGCTTTGCTGCTGCTGCCGCGGATGTCCCAGGCTCTGATTCATGCAGCATTTTTTCTCCTCTGGAGCTGCCAGTTCCCCCAAGAGCAGGGAAACCCTAAAGGCTGGGAAAGGCCGTGGCGGAGGGGTGAGAGCCCAGGGACGTGACAAGGGCATGTGGTGCCGGGGGGAAACCTTGGGGTTACCACGGTGCCCTGAGACGTGGCTGTGCGAGGAAAACCCTGCATGCTCGAGTTTCCTGGAGAAAGGCAGGAAATTCCCATGCATCTTCTAAGTGAGCATCCTCAAAATAACCCCCTCCCTCGGCAATATTTAAAGGGACAATCGTCCAAATCCCGGTGTCTCCCCCGGGAAGCAGCATCCCTCCCGCTTCCAGCCCCCGTGTCCCAGGGGAGCCAGGGCTCCGTGTCGCCTCTCCCGCCAGCTTGCGGCGGGGCTCTTCCTTTTCCCGCCGCCTTTCCCGGGAGCCGCCGGCGCCTCCCGGCAGCGCGCGGGTTAAGGGCCGCCCGGGCCGGCGGGGACACTGCTGCATGCCGGTACCGAGGCCGGGTGCTGCGAGCGCTGCTCCGCTTAGCAGCACGGGGCGAGGATTTGCAAGGGGAAACGGGGACCTGTAAGTGCGGCGCCGCAGCCCGGGTGCTGAACGAGGAATTTTTTTCTCTCTTTTTCTTTTTGTGTCCCCTTTTTTTCCCCCTGCTGCGTCCCCGTAGCCATGCAGCGCTCAGCCGCCCGGCCGCGGGCATGAAGGGTCGGGGCTGCTGGGAGGCGGCGTCCGCTCGCTCCTTCTGCAACGCCGGCTGCCTGAGCAAAGTGAGGACGGGTCAGTGGCCTCGCGGCCTCGCGGCGCGCGGCGAGGGTGAGGGGCTGCCGCCCGCAGGCCTCTGCCCCTGGCGCTTCCGCATGAAGCCCCTGCGGAAGCCCCGGTGCTCCGGAGCCGGCCGAGGACCCGGGGAGGAGGCGGCCCTGCATGACGGCCCCGCGCGGGGTCCCTGGCTGCTCCCCCGGGCGCTCTGGGGGCACCTTCCAATTTGCCCCGTGTTGGAAAAAACGCGAGAGAGCGGCCACGCTGTGACGTGCGCTCCGGAGCCGAGAGGGTTAAGTTTTACGGTGTTTCCTCCTTTAGCATTTGGGAGCCCTTTCTGTATCCAAAACGCTTGTTTTGCTCAGCCTGGGTGTTTTCCTGCTGTGGCAGTCTCTTTTGGACTGTTACCCGCTTTCGGGCAGTCCGTGTTCTTATTTCCTTGCAAAACTGCTGAATTAAGGTGAGGCGCGAGGGCTGCCCGACTGGTGCTTTAAGGCCCCCCCGGCCCTGCCGTGTCCTGGCACGTGGAGCGGAGCTGTCCCCGGCTCCACGTGTAACAAGTATCCGCGGCGCGAACGCGGCGACCGGGCTTGCCGGGCAGCGGGCACCTCCTGGTATCCCTCGCTGGGTTGTTCCAGGAATTGCCTGCTATAAGGAAACCCTGCCAGGAGCTCCGCACTCGCTCCGGGTGCGGGAGCGCTGTGATTTACAGGGCAATTGATCCTCTGCCCAAATCGGCACCGACTGGGGACAGAAATCCCTGCTTAGGAACGCTGCTGGAAAACTGAGCAGCTGGTTCCTATTTTGGGGTCTGATCCTGTGATTTGGGGAATGAGGGTGGATTTTACTGCTGGCCGTGGTGCCGGAGGGGTTTCTTCGTGGCTGGGAACGGGCATCGAGGATGAGGCCCGCCTGCACATCCCCGGCGGCCCCACGTGGTTGTTGCTCTTCTGGTTCTGTTTGGGGTAATTCAGTAGGTTCAAAGAAGGGCAAGTCAAAGGTGGTGCAAGGACTCATTAGACACCAACCTGCGGGCTCTTTCGGCGTGGCATGCATCTCCCCTAGCTTTAGCCATCTAAAATGTGAGAGTTTGGGCCCAGTCTAGTGACCCAAAGTTTTCTGTGTTGTCAGTAAAGAGGAATGGGCATTTCTGGAGAGCTTCTTCCTCAGGCGGGTGCTGCAGGTCGGCAGACACCTGAACGTGAGAATTTCTTGTTGGTGACCTGAGGGACACCTGGGAGGCCATCTCAGCCTTGAACTTGTCATTTTGGGGCAGCCAAAGCCAGCTGAGGTGAGCGGCCTCGCCGCCTTTTGCGATACGAGTACTTCAATTCCCCAGCCCGCTCACGGCGTCTCCAGTGCTGCTTCATTTTGCACCCTGCGTGGTGCGGGATCGTGTGCGCAGAGCCCTGCGCCAGCAGCAGCCCCTGCTCGATGCGGTCCTGCGCGTGGACGTGTCTCTCGTACTCCCAAGCGTGCGATCACAGAAAGTTATTTCATCTTCATGTCATTTCCCTTCGAGCAAAAGGCAAGGCAAGGGGAAATGCAAATAGGTCAAACCAAAATTCAAGCAACTCGGGATTTACAGGCAGCTTCAGACAGATGAGGAGCTTTTCTACCCAATCCAGATTGCTCACTTTCCTCTGGTTTTCTTCCCAAGCTGTTTTTATAGCTAGATGACATAAGGATATATGTGTAAGCATGGGGCTGCACATGCACGCACAGCAGCTTATGTAACCAGGCTTCACAGGGGAACAGAACGCCCTGAAGCAGAATTATCCTTAGGGTTTTCCCTGTGCTGCTTCCCCATAACTCCCGCCCAGACACTGAAGTGTCCAGTGGCCCTTTTCTACCCGGTGCCTCGCATGGGGCCGTGCGGGTGCATTTCTGCATTTATTTTTCCCCTGGGCACTCGGCACAGGGCAATCGTGGCAGCGCACACGTGAAAACCGCGTTGTGTGTGCACAAAACAGCCTCGAGATTCCGAATAGCTTCTGATTTCCTTCCTTAGCCTTTCCTGTGCTGCTCTCATGAGACTGGGCAGCGGAAAGGCTTCCTGCTGGGAAGAAGATGCCCAAAATGGGAGCGCGGCTCTTCCTCCCGTGCTTGTGAATACTGGGCTTGTCCTCAGATTCCCTTTGATGCCTCTTGTGTGTTTTTTTTTTTTTTTTTAAATCAGAAAACTCAGCTGAAAAATTGGGAGCTCATTAGCTTTTAAAATCAATTTACTGTAAAACCTAATGTACGAACTTGCCAGTAAAAGGGACTCTGGCAAGTGTGCTACTTTTTGAAAATCCAATGCCTTCTCCAGAAGTGGAAATATTTTCCAGCAACGCCTTGCTGTTCATTTGAAAGTCCCTGTGCTGTGATAATTTGGAGGGTGATAATTTCCCCCAAAATTTGGACTTAAGCCCACCAGAAAAAAAAAATGCTTGCAAAATATTTAAGATCTTAACAAGGAGCCCGGGATGGCTGGCCCAGCCTTCTTGCTCTGCAGGAGATTTCTTTCAAGCAAACACGGCCTCTCTGGAGCTTGGGCTTCATTTTATTTGTGTGTGTGCACGCGCTTGTACGGCGAAGCTGCTGTGCAGACCCTGCGGATGAGGCAGAAAAAGGGGAAAATGGAAGTAGGATGTTCTGTAGCCTAATGTGTTTGTGCACCGGATCACACAGAATCACAGAATGGCTGAGGTTGGAAGGGACCTCTGGAGATCAGCTAGTCCCACCATCCAGTTCCATTAAAGCTGATGGGAACTTTTGGCAACTTTTGGCTTCGGGAGTGTTGCCTGGGGCCAAATTAAGGTAGAAAACCCAAGACGTTGAAATCTCTCTTGGTAGAAAGTGGGGCATCTTACTGTGCGCTGTGATGAGCAGGTTTTGGTTGCCCACCGTAGCCTGCGGGCTGCTGTCCACAGCAGTTAGCAAGAACGCGGTGCCCAGGCTGCCTGTGCTTTGCAAGGGCAGCAGGGAGCCCATGAAGACCCTTCACCTCCCTCCTGTTTATTGTGTTTGAGAGCCTCCAAGCTCTGCGCAGCAGAATCACTCCATGCGATCCCCTCCACGTCCAGGGAAGCTTCCACGCATCTGCCAGGTCCATTCGGAGCGCTCGGTGGCAGGGGCAGTAGTAAGGCCTGGGTTTCCTACCGAGGCTCCTGCTCTGAAATATCGGCACGTGCGGTTTGTCACTCAGATGTGTCGCCAGCGCGGGTGGCCGCCTCCTGCTGGGGATGGAAACCCCGGGCTGCGCCGGGCGGGGGCTCCTGTGTGCGCTGGGCTTGTGTGTGACCCAGTGTCTCTGTGTGCGAGTGGTTTCTAATGGGGCCATCGAACAGGCAGCAGGACGAATGCTTTGGTAGAGCTGCCTCGTGGGCGGTGTTTGTTTTGTGCCCTGGTGAGGCTTTAATCAAGTGGATCTCTTGGGCTCATGCAGAGATCGAGTCGCTGGGAAAAGCTGCTGATTTCTAGCCTGCTTTCTGAATGCTGAAGCACTCATTCCACCTCTTCCCAAATTTACTTAGAAATCTTCCCGGAGGGCTGTTCTGGGATGTTCATGACCCTTCCTTCCTTGGTGTGGCCAGTGCCAACGAGCACGGAGCCAAGGCCGGGCTTCAGCATCCCCTTGCATCCCTGGGAGCTCCCTGCCTCTCTCCTCTCTCATCCTGATACCGCTGCGTTTGGGAGCCTGTCTCCATGCAGGGCGACCCACCGGGATGCGGAGGCAGCCAGGATGATAAAATCCCCTGGCTCCCCAGTGCCCGGGTTCTTGCGTTAGTGGCCCCGGCCGAGTGCTCCCCTCGAGCCCCAGCTGTGGAGCTCCTCTTGCTGCAGACACCGCTTCAGCAACGCTCTCCATGTCCTTGCATGGTCTCGCTGCTGTCACCTTCCATTTGCTTTGACTTGTCACGCTCGGCACGTGCTTTCCCTCTTGCCTCCGTCCCCCTCCGCGCTCGGGCGCTGGAAGTGCCCCAGCCGTCCTCGTGGTAGAGGAGCAGTGCCCTGGGGCCCTGCCGCATCCGCGCGCCGCCGCCGGCCCTCC
Source organism: Tinamus guttatus (assembly GCF_000705375.1). The sequence continues at coordinate 183,514 of NW_010587580.1, read as the reverse complement.
CGCCCGGCCGGGCTGCTGGAGGAGCCGGACGGCTCCGCTCCAGGTGGGCTTCATCCACCAGCTCCTGCTGCTCCCTCAACGGAGGGTCTGCGCAGGCCGCCCGGCGCTCCCGGGTTCCCTGTCGTTTGTGTCTCACGGGTTGTTCTCACCCGTGGCTCTCAGCGGGGCGCTGGCATCTGCTCCCCCTGGGCACCGGAGCTCGGGGTTGAAGAGCCCTGGGCACTTTGGAGCTCTGCTTAGCAAAACCACACACAATGGCTGCGGCCTTGGAGGGGTTTCCTATGCAGGTACCCTCCGTCCCGTAGCTTAAAGGAGCTGTGTGCGGGCGCCAGTGCCGCACAGAGCCGGGGCTCAATGTGAAGGGAGACGCTCTGCTCCTCCACAGAGATAATTGGCTACCAGTGCTGTGAACACAGGCTCATTTGCTGGGCCTTAAACACAGAGGAGAGGAATTGGGGAGGAAGGGGCCGTCTTGACGGCTGCTGGCATCCTAAGGGAGCAGAGACGCGTTTTGAACAGGAAGGGGCTGCCGCCTTCTCCCTAGCCCCATCCTCAGCCCAGCCTGTGGGGGCCTGCTTGGGCAAGGGGCAATTTCAGGGCTAAGTTGCTGCTTTGCCGGGTGTCTTGCAGCAGGGCATCCACGGCAGCTATAGTGGGTAGCCACAGAGTGAACAGATCTCAACGAGCCTCCAGAGCGAGTCCGTGCCTGTCTGGCTTCCTTGTCCTTGGAGCAGCTTTCACCAAGGACGTGTGTCTCGTTGTCCCTGCTGGGCTCGTGGCTCATGACGGGTTCAGAGGGGTCTTCCCCTTTGCTCGTCCTGCAGCAAAGCAGTCTGGCCAGAGGAGGAGCCTCGCAAAGCTCTGAGCAGCTTCTGTGCATGGAGGTGGATGAAGTCCTGGACTCCCCAGCCCAGCATGCTCGTCTAGACCATCCTCAGGGAAAAATAAAAAGCAGGCTGTGGGATCCCTGAAGTTACAAAGTCGAACACGGGCGCCAGGCTGTCCCTAGGAAGGAGCTGTCACGATGGAGGCTATATAGGTGCCCCCCGCAGCGGTCGCCCCTCGATGCTGCTGTGGCTGCGTCCCATCGCCCGTCGCAGCAGGGCAGTGACATGCGGCCGTGCCAGGCTGCGGGGGGGACCAGGGTCACCGAACGCTTCTCTGTGAGCAGTGGCGGCTCCGTGCGGCTGCGTCGTGCTGCCTCGTGGGCACCGCTGCGGCCCTGGTAGCAGCGCGTGAGGAGAAGAGGAGCTCCAAGGTTATCCGTGCCTTTGGGCAACGACGGGGAACAGCAACCATGTCCCGTCTCTTTGGTGCGGGGCTGGAGAGGTCCCTCCAGCACAAGGAGCCGCTGGCCACGTCCTTGCAAGCAGCTGCTCTGGTTGCAGGCACGTCCTTTGGAGCAGAGGAGGAAGGGCTGGCTTGGAAACTGCTGCGGTGGCAGTGACGCCGGCAGTGTCCTTGGGGTGACTCCGGGGCGGGTTGCCAGATGTTTGGAGAGCACCCAGGAAGGCAGCTGTGCTCGTGGAGCGGCCAGCACGGGCGCTGGAGGGTGGCAGCTTGCGGGGCTAGAGGCTGTCCCCGTGGCCGGCTGTGTTGGTGATTGAACATGTTTGATCTCCGTGCTCCTGCTCCTACCTGTGCCAAGCTGGAAGGGGCTGCGGGGTCACAGGGATGAGGAGCACAGGGACATGGAGCTGCCAACTGGCTCTGAGTCACCAGAGGCTGAAATGAGAAGCTGCTGGGAGTTGGGCATCACATCTCAGGCCTTGGGTGGGGACAGTCCCTGCTCTTCAGTTTAAGCTAAAAACCTGAGGAGCTCTGGTTTAAGTTAAAAGCTGAGGGACGGGGAGGTTTTCGTTGTGTTTGCTTTTTGTTTTGCACGTTCGTGTTGCTGCTCTTTGGAGGCAGCGCGCTCCAGCTGCCCGTCGCTGCAGACCTGTCTGCACCGCTCTGCGGGCTCCCGGCACCCGTCCTTGTCACGGCCCCCCGTCTCTGTCCCCCGCTTGTTAAATCCAGAGCTCCTTGGGGGGAGGTTTCCGCACGTTGTGTCGGTTTGTTGGTCCTTGAGAGCACGAGCTCGCCTTGTGCCTCATCTGGGGGCTGCTGCTGTCTTCTAGCCCGCGGTTCTGCTGCTGCCCTGGAGCAGCTCCGGAGGTTCCTGCTGCTCCTTGAGCTGCCCCTTGCTGACCCCACGGATCTCGCAGCTGTGGGATGTCAGGGGCTATGGCTGGAATTGCGCTCCGGGAGGCAGGAGAGGGCTGAAAAGAGCTGGAGCATCCACGTGGTGGCAGCCTGTGGTGACACCGGCTGGCGTGGAGCATGAAAGCCCGGCACGGCCGTGGGGCTGGAGGAGGGTGAGAGGCTGAGGCCGGGTTTTCCTCTGGTGCCTTGCGGGCCTGGGGAGCACGATGGTGCTGCGGGGACGCCCCGGGGACAGCGCCCATCACGAGCGGGTGCCAGAAGCGCGGGCGCTAATGAACAGGGCCAAAGTAATTAGTGTTTAAACTGCTTGAACGTCTCAGTGAGCCCTGGCGGTGATGGGCCTATCTGTCACCGAGCCTGAGCGATTACGTTACCTTCCATTACAGGAAATGAGCCGTGAGGGCTGTTTGCCCAGCCACGAGCTCCGTTCGGGGCACCGTGACGCCCCGGCGTGCTCTGGCACCTTGGGAAAGCCCCTGGCTGCCCAGCGAGCAGGGAGAAGAAAGGGAAAGGCCCGAAAGAGGGGAAAACAAAGAGGGGAAGAGGAGGCCCTTCCTCCGAGCGCTGCCGCTCCCTGCGCTTTGCGGTGAGCTCCCGTGGGGTCGAGCCTGGCGCGCTCAGCTTGGCCACGAGCTGCTTGCAGAGTGGAACAGCCCCCGATGAGGGGATCTGCAGCTTCACTGCCCACGGGAATTACGGGGCCTGGAGTGGGGCTCGTAAAGGGCAGCTTTTAATTAATGGCCACATAAGTATGTATCAAGTGAGATATGCATTAAGTATTAATACATATTTTGTTGTGCATAATAATACGTATTTTGTGTTCGTCCTACTTTCCCTTGAGGAGAAGATGCCGCTGACTGCAGAAACCTGAGCAGCCGTCGTTAGTCTGGCTCATACGTGTGCAGTGCAAGAGGAGAACTGCACGAAGGGTGCTGACACGAGCTGCCCTTGAGCGCCCAGCACCGGGATGTGCCGTACGGGCTCACTGCCAGTTAGGGAAATCTCTTGTTGTTAGGTGCTGTTAGGTGCCCTGCCTCTAGGTGCCTCTTGTGTTAGGTGTTGTTAGGTGCCCTGCTGAGGCCGGGCTTCACCTTCGTGCACTTCTAGACTAACTTCCAGTTGAGACCCCCAGAAGGTCTCCCCCAGCACGCCCTGAACGCCCAGTGCTCAAGAAGAGGTTAAGGCTGTGTTTGCCAGGGCTTTCCCTTGCACGCTGGTGAGTAGTGAAAGGAACAGGGCTTAGAGCCGAAGGCAGAAGCGGTGCTGGGAGGGTGCAGGCTGGTCGGGCTGCCCGTGGCCTCCTCTGTCCCTCTCCACCGCACGGCTCCCGGGTACGTGTTGGGCTCGGAGTCCCCCCGCTTGCTGAGCCTCCCCCCACTTCCACTGGCGTGTGCTGACCTTTGTGGAACTGGATGCAGACGTGTAACCCACACCCGCCGCGATCCCCTGACCCGTGGTAAGCCGAGCCCGGGCGCGCTCAGCTGCGCGTCAGCGTTACCGTGTCCATGTGCCGTCGGGCGGCCTCCCCGAAGCCTCGCTGCTCTTCACCCGGGGTTAGCAGCGCTCAGAAACGCGCAGGGACGTGGCCTGGTGCCCTCCCGCCGCGGCTGCCGTTCCATGGGGACGGTGGCATCTCCGCTCCTGGCCTTCTCGGCCCTGCTCCTCTTCCTCGCCGCGCTCCGGATCGCTGCTCCCCCTCCCTGGAACAGGGACCTTTGCCATTTTGTTCTGGCTCCTGAGGTTTAATTGCAAGAGAGCAGGGATATAGGAACATCCTATGGAAATCTCTGCCTGCTTTCCAAGAAAGGAGGAGAAGGCTCTGGACACCTTGCATTTCCCAGCTGACAGGACTATTCCAGTGAAAGACTCTGGGTTAAAAATATGTAGAGATATATAAATGTGTATGTGTTTATATGTATCTATATAAAATCCCAGGCCAGGCTCTTCTGTGGTGAGCTCCGTGGGCACTATCAGAGCTGCTCCAAGGGCAGCATTAGCCTGTTGGTGGCACGGCAGCCCGCTGCGAGCGGGAGCTGGCGCTTCCCAGCACCGTGCGGCACCCTCGTGCCGGCAGCGCTCCCTCGGCCTCGTGCGCTGGGGAAGGGAGTCCAGGCTGTCGACACGCTGGTGAAATTGTAGATGCACCCGAGGCTGGAAAAATATTTAAACAGGATTAAAAATGTATGGTTGGTGACGCACTCAGGAGGCTATCCAAGGCCGTGGATGGTTTTACGGAGCCGCGTGCCGGTGCTCTTGCTGCTGTGTGTGGAAGAAGAGGGCCCAGATGTCCATGCTGGGGTGAGCGGCTCCCTGCATCCCGGGGCTGCCACAGCCCCTTATTTTTATATATATAAAAAAAGCCCTAAGGTGATTGTGTTGGCCTGGAAAGCACCTGTGTGCCATTACCTTTCCCTAAGGAGCTCTATCACCTCTTCTCTTTTGGAGCTGAGAAGCTGGGCAAATTGGTATTAGTCACTTGATGCTAAAGGTCTGAGCAAGTAAGTGGACAGACATAATTAAAAAACACTGAGGCTCACACATTTTTTTCATGCACTTTATTCCTCTGTTAGATGAGAGCAAATAACTTTTAATTATTTATGACAACAGTTCTGTCTGTGTGTGTCTAAATATTCTCCGTCCTGATGGAGATAATACTGAAGCCTTGGGTAATATTAATGCCCCCTGCGGAGTTGTCGGGTGTTGCCTGTTGGCTGTGAGCTCTGAGTTTGCGTACGGATTAGAGGAGAGGTGGTTTAGGAGAGCGCAGATTAGGGATGTTCATCTGGGCGCGGATCCTGCTGGCCCTGGAGCCTGAGCGCAGGTCTTGGCCGTTTCCCCTTTGCTGACAGGAGTCTGTCCAGGGATTAAGGACAGAGGCAGACGCTTCCACGAGCAGTTTTGGCGGGGCTGGTAGAGCCAGTAATGAGCCCTCCCACTGCCCTGCTCCGCCGTGCAGAGGTGCAGAGCGGTGCTGGGAGCGACGTGGAGCTCCCCAAGGGGCCGCTCCCCAGCGGCTCCTCGGCCGCGCGCACAAGGTGAGACGGGAGCTCTCCTCCCTGCTTCCACAAGCGCTTCCTAGACGTGTCCCTTCCCAGGGCACTAACGGGGCTGCAGGAAGAGCTCCTTGCTACCCCGTGCGTGGCTGTGTGGAGGTTTCCCTGTCTGTGTGTCTTTCTGCCTCTTGAACCGTCAACTCCATAGAAAGAGCTGAAGAACGTGAAGTCCGAAACAGCCGGCAGTGGCCGGCACGCGATGAGATCAGCTCCGTCTGGTGCAAGCTCCTGGTTCTCTGGCTGCGTCTGACACTCGCAGCAGGCATTTGACTCCTGGTTTGACTTCTGCACTGCTGAGTGCAGGCGTTGCCAGAGCCATGGATCTGCAGTCCATCCGCTGAGGAATTTAGAAGATCGAGCTGCACTTCCAAGGGATAATGTAAGCGTTATGGATACTCTCCTGTAGTGGAGCTTGCATTGAAAGGGGAGCTGGTCACCAGACATGAGCTGGGGACTTGCTCTGCGTTGTGGCCATCGTCACCTCTTACATGAAAATCCGCGGGGAACATTTGGAAGCTCCTGCCTGGGCTCAGTGAACACTTCATCGGCTATGAATGAAGTTCGGGTGTGAAACCTGCAGTGCTGAACGTGCAAAGAGGGCTGGGTTCTCTCTGCAGACCAGACATCCCGGGGGAAGTGGGTGTTTTTCTGGGATTTGAGTCCCTTGGGAAGGGGAGCTGGGAAGATTATGGAGGTTCTGGTTAACAGAGCCCCCTCTGTTAGGGCAGGATTTCTGTTGTCCCTTTTCCTACGGGACTGCTCTGGAAACGCACGGGTCCCCTCGCAGCCTGGATGTGCCGCTCGGCCCCGGCCCCGAGCGCGGGGAGGGCAGAGCCAGCGTCCACGCGAGGGCTGCGGGGGGACAGGCTGCGTCTCCCCCTCCATCACCCGGCCTCATGCAGCTTCACCAGGCTGTTTATTTATTTATTCAGATGTGCTGTGTGAGCTGCTAATTGCCCAATAATGACTGGTTATTTCCCTATAATCGCACCTTCAGGGCAGGTTTTTTGTCACTGTTATCCCTGACTCTCCCTTGGGCTCGTGAAGTTCCTTGGCTCTGTGCGGCGCAGCCAGCTTCGACTCCTTGCTGTTTTATCACTTGTGTCTGCTGGACTCACTCCCAGCTCCGACTGTATTCCCGGGCAGGTCTGTGCCCTGCGCCTCTACTTTAACAGGTTTGTGCTCTGGCTTGATATTTGTCTTGGTACCTGCCAAGCTTTGTATTCCTCTGGAACTGGAGAGCAGGAAGCCTGTAGTCTAAAAACGCATCAAAAAAGTCCCTCCAATTTCTCCAAAAGGCAGCAAGCAGAAATCTCGTGGTGAAGGAAGCCCTGCTGCTGCTTCCTCTTGAGGAGGATTTGGGGAAGGTTTAAAAGTGTTTCCTTCTAAAGATGTGCAGCACCGGGCTGATGCCGTCCCGTGCCTCATCCCTTGCGCACGGGCTCGCCGGAGTTGACACAGAATTCCCGTTAGGCTCCGCAGGGTTCTGCTTTGGCTGGGGCCGAGGTGCTGAGCTTGCCTGGCGGAGCTTGCTGCTTTTGGCAGGTTTGTTTCCTGTCTGTTTTCTGGCCTTTGATTTTTCCACTCTTAAGCGATAAAATCCCTGGGCACGAGGAAGCCTTGAGAGGCTGCCGAGTGCAGCCGTCTGCCCCAGGGCAGGAGCAGCTCCCTGCAAACCGTTCCCGACACGTTTGCTGCTCCTGTCCCCCGAGGTGGCTGTGGTCTCTGTCGGAGCCTCGTGAAGGCCTCGCTAGCCCTGGGAAGGGAGCGTTGTTCCCAATACCCCGTGTTGCTGCTACAGTTCTGAGTTTGTGGTTTCTTGTCCACGTGGAGAGCAGATGATGCCCTTCTTGTTAGCATCTTGATTTTATTTATTTATTTATTTATTTTATTTATTTATTTTATCCCGCTGTCTCCAGAGTGTTTTATCCCATCCTTTCATTGGCTCCCTCCCTGATGGATGTGTTTCCTCCCACATATCGGTCTCATGGACTCTTCCATGGACTCTTTTTGTGGTGCCCATGTGTCTTCCGAGTTCAGTTCCCCAAACTGCGCATAGGCTCTTGGATATTTATCGGTAGTGACATCATATATCTTAGACATGACTGTTCTATTCATGTAGCTATTTATTTGCTTTTAAGTGCACTTAAAAATCCATTTTAATTAATACCGTATTTGTACTAAGCTAGGATCATTTGATCCTTTTCTGCCAGGCTGGGGTAGGCTGATTTGTATCTAGGTTTTTTGTGTCCTGCATTTCAGACCCTGTTTTTCCAGTTTGTCCATATTCTTTGGATTTTAAACCCTGTCCTTGGGTGTGTTTCAGCGGGTTTGGGTGTCTGTGGGGCTGTAGGAGTTGGTTGGGTTTGTTGTGTAGGTGACTGGGCAAGCAGACAGGCCCGTGGGCTCGGAGGAGGAGGATGGCTGCAGTCTAGACCAAGGGCAGCAGCCGCCGCTGGGGCTCGTTGACAATTTGCATCATCACTTCCTAATTACAGGAATGAAATGTTCAACAGCTGGACTGGGTGCGTTGTGCTTTCCCAGGCTTTGCTCTTCAGAGGGCCCCAAGTCCTTTACAGGCATTAAGAGCCTGGGCTACCAGGCTGTGATACTTTAATAAGCATTTCCACAAACAAGAAAATGTAAAGTGGGCCAGAATTCAGGCCTGGTACCACTTCAGTGGTATCTGGGCCCTTAGAGCAAGGCTGGTTTGTGCCAAAAGCAATTTGGGAGGTTAGATCACCTAATGGGAACCTACTGGCAAGCTCCCTGCTGGAACCTGCATGACCCGTGCCAAAAAGGCACAAGTATCCTGTGCCTCCCCAGTGAATTCTGAAAAGGCAAAATTGAATAAATAAAAAGCAGTTCCACTTGTGCAGTGGGTTTTGCTCCGTAGTTTCCTCGATGTCCCTGCCTTAGGCAGCCTCGAACAGAGCGTTCCCTCGTCGGGAAATGTGTCCCCCCAGCACAGAAGTGCCAGGAGCAGCAGGGACAGCGCAGGGTCGCTCAGAGCAGATCAGGACCTGCTGATGGCTCCGTTTGGCCTCCTTGTTTACACTGACTTCTGCTGTCTCCGGGGAATCGGCAGCCTCTGGCCTTCCAAGGGGATGTTTTCCTGCGTGCTCCCCTCCTGCTCAGCCTCCTTACCTTGCGGTCGGGGTCCTGTGTCCGTTAGTTTCTGCATGTTCTCTGCTGTTACAGTGTGGCTTTGCCAGCTGCTTTACTTGTAAACAGTCATTTCTCAAGGCCGAGACTGTCCCCAGCTGCTTTTTATCCTTCTGAGCTTTTATTCCTAGTCTTTGCACCCTCCTCTCACCGTGGAGCTTGCTGAGAGCAAAGGGCCACGATGGATGGATGTAGCGGCCCTTCTGCTCAGCTCTGCTCCAGCCACCTGCACCCGAGTGCGGGAGAAGGCCGAGTTACGGAGTCCAGGAGATACCACTGACAGCTTTGCTACGTCCAAAGCATGGGAGAGGTTCCTCACCTTCCCGATGGCAGCACGGCATGCAGGAAGGGGGTTCCTCCAAGCTATGACCCAAACACAGGCTCCACAAGTAGGTTGAGCCCGTGTGCCTGTGGTACCTATTTTACATATTCACGTTCCTCCTCATTTTCGACCAGATATTCTGATATGTTAGTATATAGGCATCTGAGTGCTTATGCAAATGTTTCTCATTTGCATATATATTAAACTAACCCCTTTATTACAGCTTTAGACCTGATTATGATCTAAGGTCAATTATTTCAGGTGACCAAATTTCATTTAATTTAGAGCTGTGGAGTAATTTGGGTGGGGAGGGCTCTGTGGACATCTGAGGTCCAACCTCTTGTGCAACCCAGGGCCGACTGAGATGGGGTTGCTCAGCTCCTTGACCTCAGTTTCTGCAATGTGCGTTTCGTTTCTCACTGCAATTCGGGGCATTTCAGGCAAATCCGATGGGCTGCTGTGATGGGAACACGGCTCTCTGCACCCTAGAGAGCCCCGTCATGGGGCCTTGGGCTGGCCCAGGATGGGGTCCCTGTGCCCTCGACTCACTTGTGCTACTTACTTCTCTGGAATGAGGCTTTGGGAAATGTCCAAGCTGAACAGCAAGGGAATATTTCCTATTTTTAGGCCTCCATTTGCTCGAACAGCTGCCCAGTTACATTAGCAGTAGAAGAAATACCCTTGCCAGGTTGGAGTTAATTGTTAAGTGATCATCAAAATTTGCAGTGATTTATGGTGATTATTCGTGATGCTATTTTGGTGATTTAATTTCCAGCCTAATTCTTTACACCCCAAACTGCTCTGGCTGCGCTCGCGGATGCTCTGAGAACATACCCATCCTTTGGCTGCCAGGCTGGACTATTAAATATAGCTACCAGCTCCCATTTAGTATTCATAGCTGTGAGAAGCGATGGAAGCAGATGTGTCCTCTAGCGCCAGCACAGGAACTGCTGCAGCTGAGAGATGAGCAGTGATCGATGCTGCCGCGACGCAGAGACCAGCCCCGCTGGGGATGGGTGTCGAGGGACCCCGGGTGGCCCCTGGGTGGCCTCGCTTGGTGCCAGCCTTTGGGACTGGCCTCCCTGGGGCGTTGGTTTCCTCCACCCTGGAGGCAACGGCAGGATCTCGCGTTTCCCGCTCGCGCGCAGAGCGCGGGTGACCCGGCTCGCGTGCGCAGGGACGGCACCCGCATCCCCCGTGGGTGTCACGATGGTGTCACCCGCTTGCGCCGCCCTCGTCTGCCCTTTCCCCCCAGCAGAGAGGACGAGTTGGACTTACCCCAAAACAGCATCGCTGCCTTGGAGAGGCACCAGGGCTGCAGGAGGGCGGCGGGTCGGGACGCAGGGCGCTCGGAGGGCAGGGGGAGACCCGCTGGAAGGAGGACGTTTGGCACGGGGACGTTCCCGCGCAGGCCCGCTGGCTGCTGATCCATCTGACATAGATTAAACAGCATCACGGCTCCAAAAATAATCTCGGCTTATGGGGAGGCTGTTCCTATAGCAACTGCTGCTTCCTGCCAGTGCCCTACAAATGCAAATCCAAGCAGAATTCCCCCAAATTTGTGTGCAGGTCAAGGGGAGGTAGCGGGAGAGGACCGGCGGGACTCACCTTGCAGGGGCTGCGAGGTGTGTGGACCAAGCAGCCGTGTCCAAACCAGAGCCGTGCGGGTCCCAGTGAGAAGATGTAGGAGAAACTGCTGTTGTCGACCCTGCGGCCTGCACCAGGCGCTCCCTCGGGCCTGTCCTGCCTCCTGTCAACCTGCTGAAGGACCGCAGGGAAACCCTGTCCCCTCCCGTCATCCCTTTGCTCCCACCTTCTGGCTGCGTCGTGCTCCGAGTCCCGCTGGAGAAGCCCCTTTGCTTCCTCGGGCCTCGCGGGTCGGCTCCATCCTTCGCCGCCTGTTTGCTCGGTGTGTTTTTTGCAGGTGCTTTGTGAAACGTTTCTGGTGCTTTTGGGGAGGGTTTTTTCTCCTCCTGCAGAGAGCAGATGGCAGAGCTGCTCCCGGCAGCGGCGGGTGATGCACGAAGCAGAGACAAGGGCTTGCTGCACAGGTAAAAATAACATTTTGGTGCTTTGCCCAAGGAAAGGGGTCGTTCCCAAAAGCCCTTTAATTTAAGTGCAGTGCAGTGTTTACACAGCGACGTGCTTGGGTCTCCGTGAGAAATAGCTTTGCCCTCCCGTGGTCTCTTCCAAGTTGAACCTATTCTGCAGAAAGAAGTAATTTGAAATTGTGTTATCATCTCCCTAACCCTTGAGCATTTAGAAATATAGGTTTCTCCCGTTTCCAAGAATGTGAAATCTTATATCGCAGAAGTCAGGAGATGCTGCACTGGGGCGGTGCCAGTCCCTCTGGAAGGGAATATCCGTGAATTACCTGCAGGTTTTGCCCCCACACGAGAAGACCGGAATAGTGTCTGCCTCTCACTGTGCGTATTTGTTGACCTTCAGGGGTTTCTCACCAGGCTTATTGAATTAAGCTGTGGTTTTCCCTGGCTGGGTTGTTCCAAAAGCTTGAGCCAGGGACATTTCCCTGCGTATCCCAGCATTTGGTCTAAAGTGAAAACCTTCGAGTGCTGTTTTGTGGCTGGGTCACCTTTCTGGATGAGTGAATCCTTTCTCTGCAGCAGTAACAACAGTTTTTGCTGCTCCTCTCTCTTCAACCGCTTTACAAATAGGCGTTAGCGTTCCATGTGGAGAAACGAGTGCAGAAAGAGGGCCGAGGAGCTGTTTTTGGCGTGGGGTGTCCAGGCCCTGTCCCTGTCCCATCCTGCTGGGACAAATGGGAAGGTTCCGCTTAGGAAGCTGGAGAACTGCTGTTCTTGCTGGACCCGAGTCTTTGGCCTGCTGGAGATGCCGTGGAAGCAGGGCTCCGTCTGCTCAGATTTGTGCTTTCTACACGTTTTGCAGTTGAACTTGCTCTGGTTTTAAATACAACCGTAGTTTTGTGCTTCCTGCTTCCCATGCTCTGCCTGGAGCTAATTATAGCAAGTGATGTTATTGGGGATATCTTTGTTTTGCTGGGGATGGTGGGAGCCGCGGGAGCTGCTCCGCGTTCCTGCGGGGACCAGCAGGCAGGGGTGGCGCGGGACGGCGTGCGCAGCCTCCGTGCTGCGCGTGCCTCGTGCAGGGCCTGGCTGTTACTGCATGTCGCTCCCTTCTGCCCACGGGGCTTGAACTTGGTGTGAGCTGGAGATCCCGGCTGGGCTTGGAGCTTAGGCACAGCCTGGAGCCCTTTCTCCGCTCAGACCTGCCAGGGATGAACGCGGCATCCCGCTGCCTGCATTGCCCAGCTCCGGGGCGGGCGGGCCGGCCCACGGATGAGATTTCCTTCTGGTTGTTGGTGGACGACCTTCGAGGCTGCAGATTTGAGCGAGGTCTCCCTGAGCTCTGGTGTTTGCCAGCATTATATAGGAGAGAAGAAAAGGAATAGTCTTCTGAAGCAGCTTCTACCAGGGAACGTGCGCCTGCACTAGGTCGGCATGAAAGGACAGTGTCCCCACTGCCACAGTGTGACCCAGGTGCCTCCTCCCTGCAAGAAGGGGGCCCTTTTCGCTGGGATTTGGAGCATTTATGTAATTCTGCATAGTGGTTTAAAGAGAGAGAGGAAAAAAAAAGAGGAAAAAGAAAAAGAAATGGTCCATGCGGTGCTTAGCTGAGCGCACAAGGAGACGAGGAGGCTGCTAGGGCAGCCTGGGCGCGCGGAGCCAAGGTGGGGAGCTCGCGTTCGGCGGTGGATGGAGCCCCGCTGTCGCCACATGGCCGAGCTGTCCCCGTCGGAGCGGTTTAATGACAGGCGACCCCCCAGCCCCTGCTTCCCGTTCCCCATCCTTCGGGAAGCGCTCATGGCCCGGCACGCCGAGCGCGGGTCACCCGCTGGAGCCAGGGTTCGGCCCTGCGGTGCGATTGCTGCAGACAGGCAGGACGGGGCCGCGGAAGCGTTGCCAGCATCTCTTCCTCCTGCAGACAAACAGAAGAAGCTCAGGTTGGATCCTTCACCTTGAGGTACCCAGGATAATGGCATTTTTTGACCCTGTGGTGTTTGCCTGCCTGGTGTGCGTGATGAAAACCAAGCCAGGGTGGCTGGCTTCTCTAGGAGCAAACTTCTGTGTTTGCTGTTCCTGCTAGTTTCATAAAACACCCTTTAGCCCCTAGTGACTGGGTTCATTAGTGAGTAGGTCAGCACACACTAGAGAGATGCTTGTCCCACCCGTGTGTTTGAGAACGGGCAGCTCGCTGCAGGGCCGCTCCCGGCGGAGCCGAACGGAGCCGCGGGAGGCAGCGCGGGAGCCCTCGAGCTGGAGGCGGGGGTGGATGGGACTGGCCGAGCTCTCCTGCGTGGACGCTGCCTCCGTCCTGGGAACGCTGCCTCCGTCCTGGGAACGCTGCCTCCGTCCGTCCCCATCCCCTCGGAGGGCCGCTGGGGTGTGTGGCCGTGCCCGGCGCTCCGCGCTGTTCCCTGCTCTTGCAGGGCTGAGGGCAGGATCCGGGCAGTGACCATGGCAGCGCAGTGGCACATGGGTGGCTTTTGTATCTGGAGAGGCATCTCTTTGGGTCAGTTTTCTGCTGCTCCAGGGGTTTCTGTCCTCCCTTCAGGAAGAAGCAATGGTCCGGCAAGCTTTTTGATCCGTGTTTTGGGGGAAAACAGCCCTGCTAATGCACTCCCTGCAGCGTGGGAAGGCTGCCCCTCCTCAGGAACCAGCACTTGTGCTGTGTCCCCTGCTGCCAGCCCCCGAGCAGAGCCCAGGCATTGCCTGGGCATGGATGAGCTCTCCCAGGCTGTGTCTCCAGCAGCGCCAGATGTGAACGGCTTCCTTCAGACTAGCCAGAGGCGAAAGCCAAGCTTGGATGGAGCCGACTGCGTGCCTGCGCGGAGCAGCTGGAGCCCTGGGTGCTCCGGCGGGACTGAAGCTCCCTGGATCGGAGCCTGGCCCTGGTGGAGAACGGGTCTCCCTGAGCTCCTGCCCTGTGGGGTTTTTTTAGCCATGCTCAAGCGCCGGGGCAGCAGTGCCAGTGACTCAGCGTGCCGTGGCCTGCGCCGGGATGAAAGGCTCCTTGGGCGCTTGAAACAGAAATAGGAGCTTCGGCGGGTCACAGTGAGTTTCCTTAGAGGCGGAGAATGGCTTAAATTTTCTTGCTGGATGTCCTAAGTTTGTGCTGTAAGACGCCTGTGACATAAGCCTGTGCCGATGACGCGAATCTCTGTGCACCCTCCTGGTGCCCTTGGAATTCTGCACCTTCCCTTCTCCTCTTCACTCGTCTCCATCCTCCAAGCCTGAGGCCGTACCTGGTACTGAACGTTTCCAAAATGTTCGTCTTACCCCGGGGACCATAGCCATTGCCCCGCTGATGTGCCCTGTAAAGGCCCCCCTGCCTTGTGGTGGGATCAAACTGCTCGCAGAGCCTCGTCCTGTCCTGGGGAAGGTCCCACCTTGCTTCCTGTGGGCACTGCCACTGACTGGGTGTTTATTGATGGACTGAACCTTGTCCCTGGTGCCCACAAACCTCTTTACCCGCTGGCTTTTTTAATTGCTTTGGGTGTTCCTCAGCAGCTTGTGCTCTGTGGGGGCCCAGGGATGGCAGGTGGATGGATGAAATGGCTGTGTAGGGAGGTCCTGCCCTGGTGCTTTCCTTAGTGAGATGCTCCTGCATTTTGCTCCATGCCCTCTCTCACAACAGGCCTTTATTATTTTGTTCTCCCATCTTTATTAAGCAGCTGGGAAAAGTCCTTTCGTGTGGAATAAGTCTTGGCTCTGGGCTGTATGTCCTGTTCCTACTACGCCTGCTCCGAGCAGCATCATGGTCTGGCTCTGGTTCACCAAGGGCTTTGGTTTCCCTGGTGCTCCTGGGACCTTTTCCCCCGTCGTGCCATCCCTTCCCCACATCCCATCTCACAGGCTTAGTTTTCTCCTCGTTGCCGTGACCTCCTGTGGTGTTTCCTGTGGTGGCTCTTGAGCCACCCAGTGCTTGGGTTAAACCTGGTTTCTTTGCTGGGCCTTTGCGCTTGGCCATTCTTGTTTGGACTCTATTTGAGGGCCCTCTGGGAGCCCTGTCTGTCCCACCAGGTGCTTAGGAAGCTTCTCCGTGGACACTGTCCACATCCCAGAGGATTAGATGAGCTCCACAGCACAGGACAGCTGGGGTGACCAAGACCTGAATTACCTCATCTGGCTGCTCTGCCTTTTGTGCTTGGGTCCTGCAAGTGTTGAAGGAGCTGTTGCCCATTACTCCGAATTAGCTGCAGCCGTTGGGCTTGCTGCACGTTGGCACAGGCATTGTTCTCATTACAGGGGCCTTATTGGGCTTGCTTGCTCCTCTGGCTCTGAACTGTGTGTCTGCAGCGTGCTCCAGACTGTAGCACCACCCTGCTCTGCCGCTGCTTTGACTCTCCCAGTTGATTGTGTTTCTGTATTATCCAGATCGCTCTCATTCTTGTAGTAG
>NW_010587580.1:148826-158887 GCF_000705375.1 Tinamus guttatus | reverse complement strand
GGCTGGGATGCTGCCGAGGGGCATTCCAGGGGGCTCGCAGAGATCTGCTGCTGTTTCCGCAGCCCGTGTTGATAGCGACGTTTCTCTGTGTTGCTGCTCCCCGTGGCGTCCGGACGGGCTGTCCTCAGGCCCCCGGCTGGCCGTGGCGGCGGATGCCTCGACGCAGACTCGCATCTCGGGGCCATTCCATCGCTCATGCAAGATGATGCTGGGATTCAGGCTGTCCCTGTCCTCCCTCTTTGCGCTCCTTGTGTTTTCCCTTTAGGTTTCTGATCCAAGTGTTTTAGCAGGAGGGAGACGTTCTCTCTCTCTTGCTGCAAATGCTTGGGGCATCTCGCTGCTCCAAATACAAACTGCCAATTCCTGCTCTGTGCCGTGTGACTGGAGCACTGACCCGGCCTTAACATGTTCGGAGCTCGCAGGACCTGGCTGAGGAGGCGAATCAGAAGTCACCTTCCCTTTGGAGGGTTTTTTTGTGCTAAGTGCAAGTGCAGATGTGTCCCTAGGCCTGAGGAATTCAGGAAGGAAGTGAGCACTTCCCTTTGAGGCATGAGAGACAACTTGCACAACGTGGAGAAGCTCTTTGCTCCAACCAGCGCACAAACAGCTCTTGAAGTGTTATTCACCTTAAAAAAAAAAAACAGAGATGACTGAGCACATCTGGCAGCTTCCCTCTCTTACGTAGCTTCTGGACAATGAAGCGGTTCCTCTCCTGTGCCGTCAAAGGAGGGATCTAGGTGGCCAGCAGCAGATGTGGCTCCTCGGAACAGTCTGTGCTTCCCTGGTGGGCTTGTTCCTTCCCAAACTCACAGATCTGCAGGGTTCATTCCTCTGGGATATTGGGGCAGGTCGGCTGCAGGTGCGATCACGTTCCCTCGGCACCTGTGCGTGTCCTGGGGGGCGACGACATCCCCGGGAGAGCAGCCTGGCCAGGCCGTCGTCATCCCCCGCGGCTGTAACATGGCTCACGCCGATGGGCTCTTTGGCCTCGGCGCCACAGCCGGCGCTTTCGCTCTAATTGAGTCTGTGATCCACATATCCGACATGGCCTGTGTGCTCCCCGTGGGGTCCTGTCCCTGTCACCTTCGGTGGCTGAATGCAACCCCAGCACAACTCAAGGAGTTTAGATTGGCTGTTTCTGGCAGGAAAGCCGATGCTTCCTGACACTGTCACTGTTTGCGCGCGGGCGAGCTTCAAGAAGCCCCCGTCTGCCGACGAGGGGAAGAACCAGGCGTCCTCTTTGTGTGTGAAACGGTGCCGTGGCGCCTGGAAAGCAAAGGCATCGGGTGCTCTGCTCACCCCGAGCAACGTTCCTGCCTCCGGCCCGGCACAGGTGGGATGGGAGAGGAGACCATCCTCATCTCCTCTCCAGGCGAAGCAGCAGGACCTGAGACTGTGTGTGCAGGAAAGGGGAAGGAGTCGGTGCCTGTCCTGGCCCTGCTCCGGACAGCCCCGAGGGTGAAGCCTCATTGAACCTCTTCTCCTCTGACCTTTGCCGAAGTGGCTGTGCAAACGCAGCGCGGATTTGCAGCCAGCTTGCGCCCAATCCAGATCAGGTTCATCTGTAACTAAATTTAGCCGTCACCCTCTAAGTGTTTTATAAGCCGTTTTCAAGACATTGCTCCCAAGAAAGCTCAGCGGATGCAGTTGTTTTCAGTGTCCAAGCGCCGTGGGGGTGTGATGGAGCGAAGGAGCGGTGAGCTGAGACGCTGGAGTTCAGCCTGGGGTTCGTGTCCGCTCGCCCCGGGCTAATCCACGCCGCGTTGGTCCGGGCCCTGCGCGTTGAGCAGAGCCAGATCAGCACCTTGGGGGAAATCTGCCCGGCTTTGCCCCCCGCGCGCCCGGCGGAGGGTGCGAGCCGACGTCAGCGGCTGACGTGGCGGAAGGAGGATCGGGAGGGCCAACGCTGGAGAAAGGACGGGCGGCCTTGCGCGCATCCCAATCCGCCGCTGTTCGGACGGAGCGACGCGCTGGGAGGTGCCGACGTGCGGGAAGGCAACGAGGGCGGTGAGCGGTGCCGCGGACGGTCCGCGTTTCCTCCCAGCGCTCCCACCGCCTGCCTGGGGTAAGGCAGCGGGAGGCTGCGCTTCTCCCGGGATGTTCTGCAGTGCCCTGCGAGCAGAGGTGCTGCCAGGGGCGATGAGGAGCGCGCTCGGCTCAAAGCCCTTCTTGCAAGCAGCGCGCTCGCCCGCCTGGGCCGGGCTGCTGCCGTGGGGCTGAGCGTGCGGCTAACGGAGCCGTAGAGCCCCGGGCATCCCACAGAGGAGACGGTGGGGGGGGAGCTGGCACTGGAGCAGCCCAGGGGTCACATCCTGCACTGGGATGTGCAGCACGCGCTCCCTGTAGCTCGCTGCTTCCCCGCGCTCCTCGGGAGCTGCTCCGGGCCCCGCAGCGCTCCGGGCACAGGGATGCGGCCGCCAGAGTCCCTGCTCCAGCTGGGAGAGGGACAGCAGCGGGATTTGGCCCAGGGCAGGCGGGCAGTAGTCAGGAGAGGTGAGTGGTGGCGCGTGGCACACGGAGGTGAACGTGGATTTGGGGGTTATTTAAGGTCTGCTCGCTGCTGCTGCCGCCTTTCTGACTGCACCCCTTGGTGCTCGGCCTGTCTCCACCTTGGTCTGCAGGACACTGTAGATTCCCTTTTCTCCAAAAATGCTTCTTGTCCCGCGCTTTCAAAGCCCTCAAACCGCACCCTCAAACCGCCCCCCCAAGCCGGGTGCGAGGCCCTGCACATGTGAAAACCGTATCCCAGAGCCTGCAGGGGCTGGGAAGCTGCTGGAGCAGGTGCTTCGTGTGCTGACCTGCTGGGAGGGTCTGGGCTCGGAAGCGCTGGGCCTGGGGCTTCTCCTCGACTCCTGCCCTGCCGCCCAGCCCGTATCCCCAGCCTGTGCTGCCTTGCAGCGTGGAGAAACACTCGTGGAGACTATCTCGTGGTCCTGCCAGCCCTTCTCCTGCGCTGAGCCTGCCCCGGGGCTGCTGTGCTCAGGGAACGTCCTGTCGCTCCGCTTCCCGAGCAGCTGGTGTCTGCAGAGGCTCTCCCCGTCTGCCCCCAAGGCTCAGGGCCTGCTCGTGGCAGGACACCCCCTCTCCGACCCCGACGCTCCTCTGCCTTCACTCCCCGCTCCCTTGGGACCGTTCTCAGCCCCCCGTTTTCTTGCTTTCCTCTGACTGCACAAGCGCTCTCAGATCCCTTGCTGCCCGTCCTGGGCTTGTCCCTCAGTCTCCTCTGCTGCTGCCTGAATTTCCCTCACCCTCACGGTTGCCCCGTTCCCACCCGTGGTTGCCCTGTGCCCTCCACACGGTGCTCACAGCATTTCCCCATCCTCACCCTTGCACTGCTCACTTGTTTCCTGTTTTCTTCTGCTTTTGATCTGCTCTGTGGCCATCTCTCACTCGCCCTGACCTGCACTTTGCTGCCGTTGGTCTCTTTCTCCTTTTCTCCCTGATGTCCCATTTGCTTCTCATCTCACTCTTCCTCAGTCTTTCCACCTACTGCTGCCACTTGGCCTGGTGCTTCCAGCTGTTTCTTGGGCATTAGCTCCTGGTGATCCCGTAGCTCCTTCAGTCTCCTCTTGGCTTTCCCTCAGCCTCTTTGCACCCTCTCAGTGCTGGAGAACTTGCTGCCCTTCTTCCTTCTTCAGCTTCTCTTCCTGACCTCCCTTCTTGTCCCTGCGCTCGCTTCGCTTCTCCCTTTGCCACCAGCCCCGTTTTCTGTCCCTATCCGCCTCCTCCTCCCTTTCTCACGTGCTCGGGGACTCCTCACCCTCCCCAGGCCGTTCCTGCCTTGTGCTGCTCACGGTTTGCTCAGGGCTCCTGCCCCTTGCTGCTCCCTGAAGCAGTGGTGCCTGTCGCTGGGGACAGTGGCGTCACGTCCCGCGGTGGAAGGCACCAGCAAGTTGACTGGTACCGATTGCTTGTGGCAGCCGGGAGGGCTGCGGGCGCGGAGGCCGTGGCAGAGCCGTGTTTACCGTGCGCGTTTCTGCGACATGGGAGGAGATCTGCGTGCAGGAGCCTTGGCTGCCGCTTGCTCATGCAGCCACTGCCACCCTTGCAGCTGCAGCTGCAACATGATGTCCCAGCGGGCCGCCCGGTGACGGCTGTGGAGAGGAGCAGGGAGCAGCCGGAGCTGCCGTGGGTGCCGAGCAGGGCTGCGGGCGCGAGGCCGGTGCGGGGCTGCTGGCTCTGGCCTTGCGGCGTTGCGTGTGGCGCCTCAGGGGCTGCAGCCATCAGACGGGTGGAGAAACGGTGCGGATTGTGCAGGTGCAGGTTTATTGTGGTTTCATTGCTGTGTGGTGACTGCAGAAGAGGGTTTTGGTTGCCTGCAAAAGAGGGAGCTCAGGGCATCCCTTGCGGCAGGGCCCCAGATGCTGCCCCGTACGGCCCGGGCAGCAGCAGGGGCTCCACTGACACCTCCGTCAATCAGGACCAGCACCGTTGAGGTCAGGGCAGTGACGCTGGTGCAAGAGGTGCTCATGACAGCAGGACCAGGCACCTGGCCCTGCAGTCACAGCACAACTGGCTGGGCACACACAGAGCCGTGGGAAGGAGGAGGGCCCCAACCACCAGGCCTTCCTCCCGTTCTGTGCTCATCCCGTAAAAACAGGGGTTCGGGAGAGAAGGATGAGTTGTGCTCCGGCACCAGCAGTTCCCATCAGGCCTCTGCACGGGTTGACGAGCATCTATAGCTGCAGGAGCCTTTCACACTCTGCACCATTTGCTATGAAAACAGATCAGTAATGCCCGTTTGCTGGGCCTTAGGCTGATGCTCACAGCTAGGCGTCTGTGTTGGAGAACCTCTGGCTCGGGATGTTCTCTGGAAATACATCAAAACACCCATTTTTGCAGTGGCAGAGGGTAGCAGGAGGAGAGAGTCCTCCATCTTCCGCCCCCCATTTCCGTGTGGTTCCTGACGTCCCACATTGCTCTAGTAAGCTGAATTACTCCCACGCTCAGCAGTAACCCCCAGCCCTGAGCGCGTGGTGCGCATTTTCGTACAGTCTCAAACAGCTGGACGTCAGGGTGTTAGTTGTGCCCGGTTGTAGCGGTGGGTTGGGGAGGGCCGGGGCTGTCCCGGGGGGATCCACCAGTGGTGCTGCCCTAGCCTAGGGAAGCCTGTGGGGTGACACCGGGTGACACCGGCGAGGAGAACGCCTTGGCCGTGAGCGACGCTGCTGCTTGGCCGCGCTGGGCCCGGCCCGGAGCCCCGCGGGCAGCGGCTCTCAGCAGGGTCGCTACATGCGCGGGCTCCGCTGGGTACCGAGCTGTGCTGGGGCGACAGGGACAAAACCTCGTGCAACCAGGCAAGCGAACCGTGCCCGGACGGAAGCGGAGCCCTTTGCCTGCTCCTGGGCTCACGCTGCGGCCTCGTGGCCCCACAAGGAGAGCCCTGGGAGCCAGTGGCAGGCCCAGGCATCTCGCCCTTCCGCAGATCCCCCCTGTCCTCGCCGTGCCCTGTCATCCCCTAAATCCACGTGGACACAAGTTGTGGGGTGCAGCGAGCAGTGTGGTCCTGACCGGTGCTTGGGTGAGGCTGCTGCGGAGGCCGTGAGGCTGCTGCGGAGGCCGTGGCCTCCTCTGTGGCATCCTGGGAAGCCGTGGAGGCAGATTTGGCAGCGTGAGGGTTGTCCAGGACCTTCCTGAAACCTCCAGACCTGCCACCCATCTCCCTGGAGGTGTGAGGGAGAGTGTGTGCAGCACTGAGGGCTGCCTCTCAACAGCATGGACCTTCCAACATGGATGTGGATGAAATCACCCTGTGGATTTCCCTTCTGTAACGGGATAGGGGGGGCCCTCAGAGAAACTCCCTGGAGCCCCAAGACAGGATGACCAAGGTTTTAGCCATTACAATTCTTATTTAGGACACTGACTGACCCTGGGATTTCTTCTCTGCTTCCTTTGCGCTTCCAGCTCCCTCGTGCAGGGCTGGGAAGGTCTGCTTTCACCTCGCTCATCCGTTTCTCTGTAATTCACCCTCGTACCAGAAACATTCCCCTAACACTCCTGAAAACAGCCTTTAACTGCAGCAGGATAATTGCAGGTGATGTGCTGGTGCCTCGTTTGAAAGCCTTGGAGCTGCCGTGCCCGGGAGCCGGCCGTCTCCGTATCACATTCCACTGGAATGGGGATTCGGGCGCAGGCAGGATGAGAGCAGCCCTCCGGAGCAGGGAAGGAGCTTGCCCTGGCCGCCAAGGTCAAGGCTCCGATCCCATTACCTGCCAGCACGGTGTCATCCTCTACCGCAGGCAGCAGCGCCGCAGAGGGGGCCGGCGTGCCCACGCGGCGAGAGGCCTTCGGAGCGGGCGCTCCGTCCTGGGTCACCAGCAGCAGAGCTGATGCGCTGGTCGCTGCTCTTCCCCTCTGCCTTGCCCCATTAGGACGTGATTCCCAGCCTGTCTCCTCGTGCGGCCTCACCGGCGTTCCGGCATGGTGCTAGCAGGGTTGGGGTAGGTACGTGGCTCCCTGTAGCCTTGGCAGCGTTTCTGAACTGCCACCGAGCATCCCTGATGGGACAAATGGAAACGCAGAGGCTGAGAAGTGAAGGCCCTAGGACAAGCCTCTGCTCAGAGCTTGTAAATGCTTCTCAGCTGAGTTATTTCTGCCTGGCAAAACTGTGTGCGACTGCATCTCGTTAGAGAGCCTTAATGATGCAGAATAATGATGTGTACTGTCCCTCACCCCGGGGATGCGTAAACAGACCAGGCCACGCTTGTGAGAGGAGCAGGTCTGCACGAACGAGCAGCCTGGAAACGCACCGTCCCCCTGGCACGAGCTGCTTGGGCTGTCCTGGGACCAGGCTCTGCAGCGGGAGCAGTCCGGGGCTGCAGCGGGTGACTTGGGCAAGTTGGCCAAGTCCTCGACGCAAATATTAGGAAGCAGGAGACGGCAGAGGTGAATAGAAAGTATTTGATGTGTCAGGGTATTAATTCCCTCAGTTTTGTACTGTTTAATCTGAAACATGAAAACCTGTAGCTCATTATCACTTTCCTGCTGGCTCGTTCCTGATGTGTTTAAAAGAATTCCTTAAGCTGGATTAGATTCGTCGTCTTCTGTCCAATGGAAAGGCTTAAGAGTTTTGTTCTTTACTCTGCATGGAGATGTGATGGAGTGAGCCGAACATCAGGTTCCCTACAGAAACAGCCATTTTGCCTGCAGGACGCCAGTCGGCTTCCAGAAGCCTGTAAATTTTTTTGTAAAAAATCACATCTTCCAAACATGCGGAGGAGCTGAGCGTGTCCCCGCAGGCCGTGCACGGGTTGAGGGGGAGAAGAGGAGGTGCAGTCCCGCGTCTGGGCACACGTTCAGCTTCCCAGGTGCCCAGTGCCAAAAGGAGGCGTGGAGCCACGGAGACTCCATGTTCCACTTGGACATAAAGATAACCCCAGCCAGAGTTCTCTCCCTCCTGGCAGGCAGCAGGAAGGCAGCTCTGGGAGGCAGCAGTGAGCAGGCGGGCGCTGCACCCCGGCCGTGCCCGCGGGACTGTCAGTGAAGAAGCAGGGGGTTCACTCCAAACGGAGCCTCTTTCCCGCAGGGGACGAGGCGGGAAGCAGTTGTGCATCGCCCGTGGCCCTCCAGGCTGGCCTGGGAGGAGATCACTTCTGGTCCCTGTGCCCTGGGGCTGGTGCCAGGTCCCTGTGCCTTGTCACAGTGCCTTTATGGGTGTTTGGATGCTGCACAGTCCAGTGCAGGGCAATGCAGTAAAGAATCGAGCCACCAGCGAGTTCTGTGCGTCCTCAGTGCCAGTCTCTTTGTGTCCCGGTCCGGGTGGCACCGGGCAGGGACCTGTGGGTGCCACAAGAGCTCCACGATCGCTTGAGCCCTCCACTTCTTGCTGTGCAGAGCGCGCGCGCGTGTGTCCCTGCCTGGCTGGTCCCATTCTCCTGAAAAGGGCTGCAGGAAGCCTCGGGCTGTGGGGTGTCACGGGGTCGTTGCAGAGGCCCTTTACCATCTCCTGGCCCCCGCAGGCAGCTCCAGGGAGGACCTGGCAGCCCTCCTGGTGTTTCCTTGGAGCAAAGGGCTCTCCAGCTCACTGTCTGGGCTTCTCTCTGTCACCTGGGGACCCCCCGTCCTGGGGCTGGTGCTTGGGTTCCCACGAATGGGGGCTGCTCTTCTTCAAACAGTGAGACCAGCATAAGAGGAGGAGGAGCAGGAGGGACCCGGACGGGGAGTTAAGATGTGTCCCGGCTGTGTGACGAGCTTTCGGGTTCCTGCCTCTCCTGCAGGCTTGCCGTGATTTCCTGGACTTAGCCGAAACTCACAGTCGGAAATGGCAGCGGGCGCTGCAGTATGAGCGCGAGCAGCGGATCCGCCTGGAGGAGACCATCGAGCAGCTAGCCAAGCAGCACAACAGCTTGGAGCGGGCCTGCCGGGGAGCCCCCGGCCTGGCCTCGGGCGGCGCGGGCATCGCCAACGCTGCCAAGGGTGAGTGGCTCCGGGATGGGGGCGGTGGGCATGGCTGTGGGGCAGAGCCTTGGGGGAAGGCAGGGAAAAGGGGTTTTCCATTGCTGCCGGTGGGGCGGGAAGGATGCCCATCCCTGGGTGCCCCAGGGTTTTTCTTGTGCAAAAGCTGGTTGAAAGGCAGCGGTGCCCCTGGGAGAGGTGCTGCCGCAGCTCGCCCTTGCTGTGCTCCTGTGGGAGCCCTGGGAGCGCCTTGGCTTGTCCTGCTGCTCTTGCGTGGGCGCTCGTGTCTCCCCGGGCTTTGGGACGTGGGTGCAGGCGAGGGACGTGTCCCCAGAGCAGTTTGCCCACCTGTGCATCCAGATGGCTGACGGGCCGTATCCCTGACCTGTAGGTCGTCTCTGGCTGCTGGACGGTGGGTTTATTGCTCAGAGGCAACCGACGGGTCCATCGCGCTGCTCACGGGAAGCAGCAGTCCATAAAACCTAACGGCTTCTGATCTTAGTGCCGAACCCTCTCTCCCGTGCACAAGGCAGTAGGTTTAGTCTGGGCAATCTGCGAATTGAACCCTGCCATATTTGCAAAGAACGTGGACTAAAGGAGGAAACAGCTGCTGTTGGGGGGGACGATGGCAGTGCCTGGTGTCACCCCCCTGCTGACACCTCCCAGCATGGCGGCTGGGGCGGGCAGGGGCTGAATCAGCACAAACACGGTGTGACCTGACCGCAGGCCCCACTGCGAGAGGTGGCCTTGCTCTTCTGGCGGCTCAGCCCGTGCAAGAGGAACGTGGCAAGGGTGCCGGGAAGGAGGTGGCCTTTCCGCAGCGGGAAGACCAGTGAGCAGCTGAGCGGCTCGGGACGTTGCAGTGAGGTGCAGGCTGGGGCGTCCTGTTCCTCCTCTCGCCTGGGTGTCCAAGCCCGGCCTGGCTGCGTCACCCTCGCCCGTCCTTGCTGCTGCAGCAGCAGCACCCTGCAGCCCCGAGCAGGATCCATGTCCCCGAGCTTGCTGATGGAGAAGGACGTTGTCCATCTTCAGGTGTCACCTTGTAACGTGAACCCAAGTGGAGGGGACGGGCAGAGGGGGGCCAGGCAGGGCGAGACAAGAGCAGCGCCGGGCACGGCCGTCGCTTGGAGAAGGAGGCACCTTCGGGACAGCCAGCCCCCCCCGCTGACCTTGCGTGTCCAGGCCGCTCGGTCGTATGGGAGAGGCTGCTGGAATCATGGTTTTGAGGAGGAGCAGCCAAGCGGGTGCCGGAGCTGGAGCTCTGCTCGAGGAGCACCCAGGCAGCGGCACAGCAGGCAGGGCAGGAGCAGGCACCCCGCGCCTCCAAAATGCCAGGGTGTAGCGTTCCTGGGTCACGGGGCAGTGGTGACAGTCGAGGGGCATCACCTGGGTCCCAGCGGGGTCTGCAGGGAGGTGAAGGAGCACCTGGAGGGGTGGTGGATGCCGTGTCCTGGCAGACATGCTGCTGCTGGCACGGGAGATGTTTGCGGTGCGACGGGACGTGCTCAGCACATGCCCGTGCCAGGCGGAGGGTGGTTTGGAGGGGCTCCCGAGCATGGCAGGTTTGAGTAGATCAGGCAGGTTCCTGCCTTAGAGCTGGACTCAGCGGCCCGGGCGTGCTCTGCCCCAGGGAGTCTGCGGTCGCCGGGTGGGATGGAGGAGCGAGG
>NW_010587580.1:133592-143612 GCF_000705375.1 Tinamus guttatus | reverse complement strand
GTGCCGGGGGCCGGCCCCCTGCAGCCCCCGCGCCTCTCCCGCAGCCGGCGCTGACGGGAGAGCTGCTCCAGCGGGTCCTCTCGCCTTGCCAGGTGAACTTCAACGAGCCGCTCTCCATGCTGCAGCGCCTCACCGAGGACCTCGAGTACCACGAGCTGCTGGACAAAGCCGTCAAGTGCGAGAGCTCCACGGAGCAGATGTGCTTCGTCGCTGCGTTTTCCGTGTCTTCCTACTCCACCACCGTCCACCGCACAGCAAAGCCCTTCAACCCGCTGCTGGGGGAAACCTATGAGCTCGACCGGCTGGATGAGTTTGGCTTTCGGTCGCTGTGTGAGCAGGTAAGATGTGAGGGTGATGGCTGCCCAGCAGCAGGAGCACTGCCCGCTCCTCATGCCTGCTCCAAGCAGCCCCTTCCTGAAGAACGGGTGTCTCCTCGCATGGAGCGCGGCCAATACAGCGAGCAGTTTGCTGTTGGCATTGGCAGAGCCACCTGAGCCGCGTCCTGCAGTGTCACAGAGCACGAGACGCCAGGAGGAGGAAATGAGAAGGGCCCTCTCCTGCTGTCGGGTCTCTCAGCAGCTGGGCTGGGGTTTCTGTACAACCTTAACGCTGGAGCAGGAAGAAGCTCCTTTTTGAGCTCCCTCCTAACAGCAAGTGGTGGCAGATCCTCCGGCTCCCAGCATCTCTTCAGGCTACAGCATGGCTTGAAGTCTTACTTCTTCCTTGTTGGCTTGAAAAGTTTTTGCTTTCAGAGCTTGAAGACAACCTGAGCATCTCTGGTATACTGCTGCTCTAACCACAGAGCGCATCTGACCCACATCAGTCAAACAGCAGGTCTTAATTAAAAATCTGGAGTGCTTTATCAGTTGAGACTAGTGAAGAAATTTGATTCTTGACAAGTTAACATTTATCATGGTTGGCTGGTCCATCCTGCCTTCCTGGGCCATCTGTAACCCTTTGCTGGATGTGGCAGGCAGGACACAACGTTGGCAGGGCTGTCTCTGTTCTCCAGGTTATCCCCACGCTGTCTTGGGGCTGGGAGCCCTGGAGCAGAGCGAATATCACAAGTTTCCAAGTCAAAACCACCAATCTGCATCCCTCTGCAAAGGCCGATGGAGGTCCAAGACCTGCGGAGGCAGACAGCACCCTCTGAGCCCCATGGGGCAAGACTTGTGGGTCAGGGCTGCACTTCAGTGATTCACCGTATGGGGATCTGCCTGGGTTGCTTCCGTGGGGCTTTCAAGTGGTATTCTTCAGTGTCCACGTGGGTGGGAAATGCCAAACCCACGCATTTCCAAGCAGAGATGCTGGATCTTCCCCCTGGCTGCTGCGCTCCTCCGAGAGCTCCGCGTTGTCCCGCTTGCAGCTGTTTTTGTCCGCGTGGTGTTTTCTGGGACGAGCTCCGTGTTCCCAGCTCCGCAGAGCGCGCCCTGTGCCTGCAGCGCTCCCGGCTGCCAGCCCCGCACACGTGCCCGTCACTGCCTTTGCCCAGGAGCCCTGGGCAGGACACGTAGGTGCAAGCAAAGCTGCAGCTCAGGAGCCAGCCCTGGGCCGTGCCCAGGAGTGAGCGGGCTCCTTGGCTCTCCTGGGAGTGTGGCCACCCGCCAGGGACAAAAGTGAAGGTGTTTCTGTAGATATTCTTCATGTTTCAGGCCTCTGCTGTCCCTTTGTGCCATCCAAAGCTGCGTGTCGCCCTGGGCCAGCTCTGCCTGCAGTCAGCTTTGCTCTCTTGCCATGCTCAGCGGTGTCTGTGTGGCCTGTCCCCGTCACTGGAGCTCATGCCAGGCACTGCAGCAAGCCAGGACACTGCTGGCCAGAGCGTTATGCACTGCAGCTATGTGTGTCCTCTGCTGTCACACTGAAGTGCAGACGGATGGCTGATATCTAAATAACTCAAAATGTGGCGAGGAGCCTACTTTCCAGGCTGTGGGGGCAAAAAGCCAAAGCAATCAGGGTATGAATGATGATCACATGTTTTCTGGGGCTTCTTCTCTGGCTCTGTACATTCTCAAATATCCCCTTAAGGCCACCTGTCCCTGGGCTGTGACCCTGCCCAGCCCGGTGTTAGGAAGTGGTGGGTAGGTGCTGATTTACGGGGTGGGTGCCAACATGATGGTGCCAGGGTGCTCAGTGCCTCAGTTAGGACCTGCAGCCTGGCCCTCTTGGCCGCTGCAGCAGCATCACGTGTGTGATGTGGTCACAACAGCAGCTTGGAGTTGCTGTCCTCATTGGGCTGTGGCAAGCAAACTGCAGGACAGCCCCGTAGCATCCTTCACATACCTCTCCAGCCCTTTTCCTCCTTGTTGACCCTCTTCCAGGGTTCTTTCATCACTAGCACCACACACGTCTTGGTGTCAGCTGCTCCCCAGGGCTCCTGTTGTCACTGGTGGACCCCAGGTTGTGTGGTTTCAAGACACCCTTTTCCTACCCAAATCCAGTCTGAGGGCCTGGGCAGGATGGTGAGTGCCGGTTCTCTGTACACATCAGCCTCATCTTTGCAGGAGTGCAGTTGGTGCTAGTGCAAAGCACACATTAAAAGGGAAAATTCAGTCCCCCCTGGTGTTCCTGCTCTGGCCACGTTTGGGGACAGGTGGATTTTGGGTGCCCACCACATTAGGCTTGCATGTAGCAGCCCTTTGAGCTTGTAATTCCCTCCTCCATCCTGTTCCTTTCCCACAAACATGTAAAAGAGACTCATCGTAAACTGAGGTTTGCAATAACCTGGGGTGAAACTGCTCTGTTGCAGCTCCCAGGAGCCTTTGATCCATGAGCTGAGTCCCTAAATCCCCGCTCTGGACACATCTTGAAGGGCAGACACAGATTGCACCTGCACAGGGCTGGCAGTTCCTCTTGCCATGGGCAGTCCTGGCCAGCACCACGCTCAGAACGGGCCGCACTGGGTCCTGCTCCAGGGCCTGGGCCCAGATGGACGTTGTTTCTAGTGCTCTTAATTTTCCTTGGCGTGCCTCTTCGCTGCTCAGCCCTCGGACATGCTGAGCGAAGTATTGATAATCTTGTGAATGAAATCCAGTTATCCAAATAGGATTTTCTCCTGCTGGTTACAGTGGGGTTTAGTGGAGAGATTTTTGTTCCACTCACGTTTGTAATCCGGTTGCTCGGGGCACTTAGGGTGTAATTACATTGGCGTAAATCATCTCTTAACGCAGTCCCGCAGCTGCCGGGCCTGGAGGTGCTCCCAGCGAGCGCAGGCCGGGCAGGTCGGGCTGATGCTTTCAGGGAGGGCAGAGGGAGCCCAGCTGCAAAGCGAGCTCCCCTCCTCCCGCTTGTCCTCCTGAGCTCGTTGGAGCCGGGCTGCCATGTCCCAGTTCATCCCATGTACCGTTCGTGGGGCTGTCTGTGCCCTTCCCCTGATGTGACTGTCCCCAGGGCAGGGCAACACGAGCTCCTTGAGTGGCGTCCCCGGAGCTTCCCAGAAGGCTGTGCTGCAGAGCTGTGTTTGCACCCCCTGCCTTGGTGCACTCGGTTTGTCCGAGGGGCAAGGGTAAAGTCTTGGCTGGGCAGGTCCATGTTTCTCCAGAGCTGTGGGGAGCTGTCCCCGCACTGGGATTTTCCGTGCAGGAGCAGTGGGAGCTGCTGCAGGCAGGATGCTGCTACGCTGGGGATCTGGGTTGGGGTTCAGCACATCCCTGTCTCCTCAGCAAGATCCTTGGAGAGAGGGGCCTTGTTCCAGGGGTCACGGTCCAGCACTGTCACAGTGATAGAAAGTTGCTGAATTTGAGGGTTTTTTTGTAGCTGATGCTTTGCTAATGAGCCTTAAAAAAACTGCTGATTTTCTGCACCTGCTCATGCTGCCAGGCTACTTCATGGGAGGTCATTCTGATGGAGAAGGTGATCTTTGTCCCAGGGTGACACCAGCGGCTCCTCTGGCATTGGAGACATGCAGCCATGCCTGGGAGCTTGCCGTGGTGTTTCCTTGCGAGTTAATGTAGTCTCCTTAGGGCAGTCAGGATGCATGGCATCCTCAGGCCAAAGCTGGCCTGTAGCCAGCATCTCCTTGGGCTCATGGTTGATTCCTGAAAGTCTCGAGGGGACTCTCTGCCTCTTGCTCTCTAACTGGGCATGGTGTGACCTGACAGGCTGTTTCTTCTCTCTCCCAGGTGAGCCACCATCCCCCGGCAGCTGCCCATCACGTGTATTCCAAGCGAGGCTGGACCTTGTGGCAGGAAATCACGATCGCCAGCAAATTCAGGGGCAAATACCTCTCTATCATGCCACTGGGTAGGTGACTTGTGTTGGGAGGATTGGGGCTGGCCTTGGCTGGCACTGCTGGTGCAGTACCCAGGAGATTACCCCGACGTGCTGATCCCACGGGCACACACGCAGCTGAGACCGTGGCTGGGCTGTCTAGAGCATCTCAGCTTAATCAGTGAGGGAATCCCAGGTAATTAGAAGCAAATAGAGCCTCAAACCAGAAAGGATGTTTTATATCCCAAGCAGATCTTCATGCTGCTGGTTGTAAACACGAGCTACATTAGCCATGCCAGAGCTATGCTAGCATTGAGGGTGCCTCGCTTGTGTCATGGCACTAAGCAGTCAACCAAGCAGCAGATTTCTAATTTACTTTTAAAATGAGAGCTTTTGAGGGGAGGGAAGGGGGCACAGGGCTTTGCAGATATCGCAGCTTCACTAGACTGGCAGAACACGCAGCACAGCGAGGGAGGGAGGCGGCATCACGCTGCGCTGCCCGCGGGACACACCATGCACTCCGTGCTGAGCAGCGCTGAGTAGGAACCGAGCCTGGAGACATGAAACCTCCTTCTGCGTCTCAGCCGCTGAGAGGAGGTTTGGGCCTGGGCAATGGGCATGGGGTCCGGGTGGGCTCTGAGGGTGAGCGCGGTGCTGGCGGGTCCCTGTGCCCCGGGGAGCTGCGCCGTCCCTCGCGCTGCCCGCGCTGAGCCCTGCGCTCTCTGCAGGCGCCATCCACCTCGAGTTCCACTCCAGCGGGAATCACTACGTCTGGAGGAAAGTCACCTCCACCGTTCACAACATCATCGTGGGCAAGCTCTGGATTGACCAGGTTAGTGGCTGCGGGTGCCTGTCTGGGTCTTGTCTGGCTCCAGGACAAGGGCAGGGGGACTAGAAGGACACTTCCTTCATGCTTGACTTCCAGACAGTATTCCTGCCATGATGGGAAGCTGTGTTTCCCTCATGAGGTGGGGGGAATGCTGCTCGGAGCTCCCGATGGCTCTTTCCGAAGCCAGCAGCTCCATGGAGCAGGGTGGTTCAGCTGGCCACATATGACCAGATCTGAGGCACAACAGGTTTTGCTCTTGCAAACAGAGCAGGCGGCTGTTGGAGAGCCATGGGCCTGGCAGGAGCTGCCAGTGTCTCCTCTCCTTCCGTGGCGCTGCCGCAATGTCACTGCTCCAGCCTCTGGAGTCGGGAAGAGCAGCAGTGCTGCAGGTCATGTTCATTTGTATCTGCACAAACTACAACTAATGCCTCATTTGTCTCCTTGCAAAGTCTCTCACTGCCTGTGATTCTGTGTCTTTTATCTAGTCTGGTGAAATAGAGATTGTTAACCATAAGTCAAAAGATAAATGCCAGCTGAAATTTACCCCCTACAGCTACTTCTCCAGAGATGTCCCCCGGAAGGTACGTGTCCCACAATATCCCTGCTCGTTGTAGCAGCCTTGCACGTGGCGAGGCCTGGCTCTGCTCTCTGGGCCAGGCCAGAGCCTGTGGGGCTGAGCACGGCGGGATGAAGCCCGTGTGGGTGGGAGCTCTGTTGAGGGAGGTCACGGCAGGGCCTGGGAGGGCATGGCTGTGTCAAGCTGTGTTTGGGCTCTGCTGGGCTCTGTGTTGGAGCTGCAGCACCAGCCAAGTGGCTGTGTGAGCCCTGGAAAGGGTTGGATGGGTTGGAGACCCAAGCGCAGGGGCTGCATCAGGGTGGGCCTTGCTCTCCTTGTGCTGGGGGCAGCTGATGTCTCTCCTCATGTACAAGGATGCTACAGCCCTGGTTGAATCATCGGGTCCAGCTGCTTTGAGCTGCCCAAAGGGTGTTCTGGCTCCCTGCCCATCTCCTTGCCCTGTGGGTACTTTCAAATGCCACTAGAGCCGTCTGCAATTTCCCCTCTCCTTCTGCCAGGTGACAGGGGTGGTGACTGATGCTGATGGAAAGGCCCACTACGTCATGTCTGGCACATGGGATGAGAAGATGGAGTGCTCCAAGATAGTGCAGAGCAGCCACGGCAGCACCAGCTCGGAGGGCAAGCAGAAAACTGTCTACCAGACCCTGTCTCCAAAGGTCCTGTGGAAGAAATACCCCCTTCCGTAAGTGACGTCCTCAGGAGCAGGGTGGTGGGGCCTGGGCTGCAGAGCTCCTGCTGTTAAACACTCTCCTTGTTACAGCGATGGGCAAAATGAGCCAGGCGTAAAGGTACGGCCCTGTAACGTGCAAACAAGCCCGAGGCGGAGAAGGGCTCTGGAGGGGATTATTGTGAAGGCCTGGGGACAGTGGAAAGGGACTGGGATTTGTGTGACTGCGTGGCTTTTCCTGGGTTATGAGCGTGTGCCAGGATGGGAGAGCAGGTTGCGTGGTCTCTGCGAGGGAAGGTGAATACCAGCACGGCTGGAAACGAGCGTCACCGAGTGATCGGTGTGCTGCTTTGCAGAGCAGGGAAACCCTCACAGTACTGACAGGACTTGGCCCTGCACTTCACATTTGGCCTGGCTTGGTTGGTGTTTGGCAGTGAAGCCGTTGTCGAGGTGCCCACAGCCACCAGGCCGTTCAAATGCACCGCGACAAGCTCTGGCTCTTTGCTGTCCTCCTTGACCTTGAGAGGCTTCTGCATATGGCTTTTTACTCGGGTAACCAGAGACACAGGGTAGGTTTGAGTTTTGGTTCTGCTGACTGCCGACCCTGCCATGGGTCAGCATTGGCCACTTTGCTTCCCTGGCAAGTCATTAGCCATCCTGTCACATCGGTTGCTTGAGCCATCTGGGGGCCAACCCTCTCTTGTCGTTCCTGTTCTCCTGCTCACGTCCCTCCTCATCCAACCTTGCTCCCACCCAACCAGTTTTTAGCCGTGTGGCGCTGTAGTCAGTTCATCTTC
This sequence comes from Tinamus guttatus, assembly GCF_000705375.1. Next base: position 136,536 of record NW_010587580.1, on the reverse strand, counting down.
ACATGGAGCAGGTGTCTGTGCTGCCCAGGGAGGCCATGTGGCAGGATTAGTCCAGGAGAGGCTTCGCTGGCATCTCCAATAAGGTGGTGGGAGACAGGACTCTCCAAAAGGCCTTCTGTATGTGCTTTGGGGATCAGAATATTTCTCTCATGTCCCTGTGTGGGCTCTCTGTGTCCAGGGAGAACGCTGAGAACATGTATTTCTTCTCTGACCTGGCCCTCACCCTGAATGAGCCTGAGGAGAGAGTGGCCCCCACGGACAGCCGGCTGAGACCCGACCAGCGGCTCATGGAGAGCGGCCGGTGGGACGAGGCCAACGTGGAGAAGCAGCGCCTCGAAGAGAAGCAGCGCGCCGTGCGCCGCAGGCGGGAGGCCGAGGCCGTGGAAGCCCTGGAGGAAGGTGAGATGCTCTGGGATGGCGGTGAAAAACCTCTGCTGGTCTCTTTTCAGTGGTGGCCACTGATCGGACTAGAGGAAATGGCCGGAAACTGAAGCACCAAAAGTTCCACATGAACTTAAGGAAAAATTTCTTAACAGTGAGGGTGACAGAGCACTGGAACAGGCTGCCCAGAGAGGTTGTGGAGTCTCCTTCTCTGGAGATCTTCAAAACCCGCTTGGATGCAGTCCTGTGCCACGTGCTCTAGGTGTCCCTGCGTGTGCAGGGGGGTTGGACTAGATGATCTCTAGAGGTCCCTTCCAACCCTAAGCATTCTATGATTCTATGATAATCAGAGCTGCTTTGAGATCCCAGTGCCCTTGGCTGTCAAACTGAGGGTAAAGCAAGTGAATTGAGTAGCCTGAAGGGGCTCCAGTGCTGGGGTGGAGGAGAGACCCTTCACTGACCGATGCCCTGGGCATGGCCTCCCTTAGGGCCCTGGTGAAGTTATGCAGAACTTTACAGCAGAGGTAAAACCACCCCTAACCCTGAGTTTTCTGCTTCACAGGCAAGGACTATGAAGGCTACATCCCACTGTGGTTTGAGCGGAAGGTGGATCCCATGACGGGGGAGCTGATCTGCGTTTACAAAGGTGGATACTGGGAGGCCAAGGACAGGCAGGACTGGAGTATGTGCCCTGACATCTTCTGAGCTGCTCTGCTTGCTCTGGGGCCAACCTCAGGCCTCTCTCTTCACCAGGATAGACAGAGGGACAGTGAGGACATGCTGGCAGCGTCCTGCTGCAAAGAAACACATACAGAGACTCCATACATGCAGAAATTTGAAGAGAAAATCTAAACAGGGATTCCAAACCTATTTTTTTACGCACTAGTAAATAGCATTCTTTTTTTCTTTCTTTTTTCTTATGGTGTTTTTTTCAGCTACTAATTAGGAATGAAGACACATTGAATCTGGTTGATTTTTAGCCTGACATATTTATTGCTATCAGGAGTTGCTGCCTATATCTCTCAGCGCCTCAGCTGTGTTGGTTGAGACGTCGACTTCCAAAGATGCTCGCGTTGTGGGGATGCCGTACGTTTGTGTGAGCTCTTCCTTTGACATTTTTATTTTCACCATTTGTGTGTGGACTTTATGGGTTTTTTTTTAATCTGCTCCTAGTTCAGGTTCCTTTGAAGACACAAGCAACTCTCTGAGCCCTGCTCAGAAAACTGCCTCCAGGGACTGTGGCTGAGGCGCTTGATCCTGGATCCTCTCGGTAGCTCCTGCTGTGTCATGTTATCCCAGCAATACCAATCAAGACATTTCAGCTGGTGACCTTTTTTTTTCATTCTTTTTCCTTTTTTTTTTAAAAAAAAAGAGAAGCACACTGAGCAGTTTCCCATCAGTCGGCAGTGTTTAGTCACGGTAAACACGGTGCTTTGTGAGGGTGATTGGGGCCACACTTGGTTTGGCTTTCCTGCAGCTGCATCCTGAGAGGAAACAGCTTCTTGCTGAGGCCGGGAAAATGTATCACCGGGCTGATACCGAGCTGGCGAGGTCAGAGGAGGTGTCTGAGCACAGAGCAGAGCAGTTTGTAGACCAGCACACGCTCCGTGACACTGGGGCCACCATACCAGCATGTTCTCCTCCACGTCTCCGCAGCGGGGCCCGGTGGCCGCGGGAGGCTGCAGCTTCATGCAGGGGCTTTCCAGGCTGTTTCCCTCTTGAGATATGACTGACGCCAGGTAGGAGGGTCATCCTGAGGGAGAGGCATGAGGAGCGAGGAGAAGGTGGCACCACTTGCTCGGACGGAGAGATCTCCCATGGAACCGGTGACGGGGAACCCGCCTGCTGGCAGGGTCCTGCACATGCTACTGGCACAGGGGTGGGTGGCTCTGTGCAGGAAACCTTTGTCCTGGGTCTATACTCACATCTTGATGTCTTCTCCAGTAAGTTAGACAGTCCCCAGATGCGCCTGGTCACAGGCTCCAGGGCTGAGGGTCAGTTCCTGGAAGGCTTCTGCTGCCTGGTGCCAGCAAGGCCAGGCTCTGAGCCTCCCCGGGTGTGATAGTTCTCCTCCCTGCAGTAATATTTCTCCAAGGAGAAATTTCGAGTCATAACTAAATTACCCCTCTCCCCATGGAGCCCTGGATGCAGCAGGCAGAGGCTTTGCTTCCTCCCTGGAGTGGTGGGAGATTCCCACAGCAAACCCTGTGCCTCTGCTGTTCCCATTTTCATGGGGAATCTTCCCAACACCTCAGAGCCCCGGGGCTGTCTCAGGAGGAAATTTCAGGCTGAATTCAGCTCAGTATCCATCTGGAAGAACCCCGGGCTGTTTGGGAGCCTCTCTTCTGCCTCTGTCCTTGCCTTCTCGTGAGTGCTGCTTGGCAGCAGCTTGAGAACATGGATGAGGAAGTCCCACATCAGCAATTCACCCCAGGAAGAGCTGAATAAGCCCTGCAAGTGATCAGTGAGGAGCAGAAGTGAGTGATTCTTGGACACAGGGCATTCACGCAGGAATAGCTGGTCCCTAAATGCTGGTTCAGAAGTGGAGGGAGGCAGGTGGCAG
>NW_010587580.1:73224-121285 GCF_000705375.1 Tinamus guttatus | reverse complement strand
CAGGAAGGCTCTGAGTAGGGGCTGAGAGAGCCCTCCTTGCAGAAACCGGACCAGTTTCTTATTAATGCAGCTCTTGCTGGCTTTTTCTGTGGTACTGGTGATGCATCCCTCCCTGCTGGAGGATGCTTTAGAGATGGTATTTTATGGGAGCACTCATCTCCCCCCGCACAATCTTAGGTGCAGTTCTGGGTGTTGCTCCAGTGCCTCAGCCAGGCCAACAACCTCCTTAAACACTTGGGAGCAGCCGCTTCCCTCTCCTTTCTCTGCCACCTTTGCTGTGGGACACTGGGTCCCGCGTGACTCTTGTCTCTGCAGGTTGTGCCACACGGAGGACCAGTCCCCACGGGAGAAACTTTCCCAGGGATTTCATAGCCTGCCCCATCTTACACTGTACTGAAACGTCTTCCATTTCCTCCTGCACAAGCTGTCAAAGTAGAAATTCTGAGCTATGACAGGTATTTCCTCTGCAACTGGGATTACAAGGCTTGCATGGACCCGTATGGGTTTCATTGCAGGAAGCCCAAGTTGCTTAATGAAAAAAAATGATGAGGAAATTTTTCTGCTTAGAACCTCTCATTTAATTTTGATAAGGAGAAGCCTGTTTCTCAGTCTTTACACATCTCACTGGAGAAAATACTGTTTTTAATTTGCAAGAGAAATTCCAAGGAGAGTTTCACCCTGTGTGGTGGCAAAAATGAGAATTCGTTGCAGTACTTCATTACTACGCCTCCTTTCATGGGAAAAGAGGGACTGAAAATTGAAATATCTGTATGCCTTCTTTCCAATTAAAATAAAAGTATTTTTCATGATGTTTTTATTTCAGGGATATTGGATTAGAGAGGTTTCCAAAATTGCTTAAGACACAGAATCAATCCCTTGCTGAAGCTATTTCATATTTTTTTTTAATTTCAAGTTTTACAGTGAGGACTGTAGTGCATGCTGCTTTTTATCTGAAGAGCTTTCAATTAAAAACCAGAGACTTGCAGGGCCCAACAAATGTCCTAGCAAACTATACTCTGACCTTACTGGTGGAAGCATATGAATAATTTGGTGGCATTCTTTAGCAAAAAGCTAAAGAATTTGGCTCATTCTTTAGCAAAAAGCCTGCTGCAGAAATGGCTTCCAAACCTCTTCAAGTTATCACAGCAATGTTTCGGTCACAGAAATCTGAGCGATGGGATTCCCTGGTTGAGGCTCATCCCTTTGCTATGACTGTGATGGTCGTGGTTCTGCAGAAGGCCAGAGGCACGTGAAGTGGAAGATGAACCATGATTAACTTTGCTTTTGAGGTGGAGTTTTCATGGCAGGAGTTGTCGACTCTTTAAACATTTGCTGGTTCTTTAGATGCAGCAGGTATGTTCATCACTACCTGCTTTTCCGAGGAGGGGGATGGCAGCAGGAGCTGTGCAAGGATGTCTGCAAGGCTTTGAGTCGCACAGAAAAAAAGGAGCGTAGGCTTTTGTGGGATGCTCCATGGAGATTCAGATCTCAGACATCCTTCTTCTCATGGAGGGCCTGTCTTCATGAAGAAGTGGCTCTGGATGATGGAGATTCAAACTTCTTCTGGTCACAGTTTTATTTCCAAACTATTCCTAGTCTAATCCAAGTTGCTACTGTGCCTTGCATACAAGAAAGTCTATTCCAGGAATAGAAGTGAGGAAAGCATTTTGCATTCACCAGCTTCGCTTTGTGCACTTTTGTGGCTGATGAATAATGTAAATTATATGATGTTCCCCCATCTATGGCTTTAACTCCATCTTGTTCCTCAGCTCTTAGGATAATGCTTCTCAGCGCGGCTGTTGCAATCCAGCTGGCGTTCAGAGGCGGATGCAGAGCAATAGCAAACGTGGCACGGGCAGCACATGGCGATGAGGATTTCTTCTCTCCCTTGAGCTGTCTCTTCTGCTCTCAGCTTGCTGGCCGGGCTAGCGGTGAACCCTCGTTGCCCTCCTGCATTAATTTATTTCTATAAACCAGATAAAGTGTGTGCTCAGAGGCATGAAGGGTGCAAGGCAATGGGCAGAGTTCCCAGCTCTTCCATTGCTGGGTCCAGGAATAGCCTTTGTTTTTCTGCTGTGGGACAAAAAGGACTTGCCAGTTTAATACAGCAGGAGCTGGTACTTCTTGCAGGTGTGTTGCAGGAGTAGATATCTTGGAGAGATAAATCTCTTGTTGAGGCATCTCTCTTTTCCCATTGACTCTGGAGGTGGTTATTAGTTCAGATGGAAGGAAAAGCTCCTCAAACCCATCCTCCTGCGCCTTCTCTTTCATAGAATCATAGAATGCTTAAGGTTGGAAGGGACCTTTAGAGGTCACCTACTCCAACCCCCCTGCACACACAGGGTCACCTAGAGCACGTGGCACAGGACTGTGTCCAAGCGGGTTTTGAAGATCTCCAGAGAAGGAGACTCCACAACCTCTCTGGGCAGCCTGTTCCAGTGCTCTGTCACCCTCACTGTTAAGAAATTTTTCCTTAAGTTTCTGTGGAATTTTTGGTGTTTCAGTTTCTGGCCGTTTCCTCTAGTTCTGTCGGTGGCCACCAGTGAAAAGAGGCTGGCCCCATCCTCCTCACTGCCTCCCTTGAGATACTTACAGACACTGCTCAGGTTCCCTCTCAGCCTTCTCTTCTCCAGGCTGAACAGGCCCAGCTCCCTCAGCCTCTCCTCATAGGGCAGATGTTCCAGGCCCCTGATCATCCTCGTGGCCCTGCGCTGGACTCTCTCCAGCAGCTCCACATCCCTCTTGTACTGTGGGGCCCAGAACTGGACACAATACTCCAGATGTGGCCTCACCAGGGCTGAGTAGCATCACCTCCCTCGACCTGCTGCTTTCCTCCTGCCAGCATCACCGCTGACTCTGTCCTGGTCTGCACTGCTTTGCCGGGTGCTGCTGGGGGCAAAGCAACCCATGCAGCTCCTCTTCCTTAAGCCCACAGGGACACAAGTCCTGCATTTTGCTTTTGGGCTCTTCGCCGCAGGGCAGTCGGTGGCAGCAGGACGCTTTCTTCCCGAGCAAAGCAGGCGGGCAGGCTCAGAGTGCAGGATGTGGGGAGGCGAATGCACCCTGCTGCGGCAGCGTCCCAGGAGGTGGGTGCCCGTGGCTGGGTGCAGGGTCCCATGTGCTGACAGTGTCAGGTCTGTCTGCAGGGGTGAGTCAGGGTGTTGGTGCCAGGGTGCGGGTGCTGGGGACAGTGTTGTGGTGCAGGGCTCCGCATGCTGCGTCCGGCTGCTCTCTGCGTGTCCATGAGGGGATTCCTTATGCTGCAGGAGATGCTGGAATGTCGGAGCTAGGCCTGGACCAGACTGCTGAGTTCCCTCCCAGCAGTGTCCGGGTTTGGGGACAAGGCTGGGAGGAGGCCGAGCTCCCTGCAGAGTCCCAGGAAATTTAGGAAAATGGATTGTGTTCTTGGAACATGTTGTATTCTCCGGACGACCTTGCGTGGGCTGGGGGAGCAGCACAGAGAATAAAGCACTAAATGGGAAACAGGCAAAGCCAAGGGCACCGGGACTTGCACCACGGATGGGATGGAAGAAGAGAAGGAACATGTCAGTGACAGAGCATGCATTGATAGAGCAGCAAATAACCATTTGGATGCAGTGATATTGCTGTGCTGCTGAAAGCAAGACTAGCTTTGCTTGTGGTTAAAGCTGCATTACTTTAAGTTGACAGCACTTGGGTGTGAAATCTGCCACGGTCGCGACAAGGACGTGGCCACCTCTCTGCCTGCAGGTGCAGGACAAGTGCTGCTGCCCCGGGCCCTGGCTGCAGCCCTCTGCGGAGGACGGAGCTCACCCAGGTCTTGGGCAAGGAGCCCCTTGGGCGAGTGCAGGGGTTGTGTTGAGTTCACCATCACCCAAGAAGGCAGCACCTTCGAAACCAGGATTAAATGCAAACTTTCTAAATTTGTGTTTAGTTTTCATGTGCACATCTCCATGGTTTGGCTCAAATGACCTAGGAGTTCCCCAGAGCAGTTTGTTGGCCTGGTGAAACATTTTGATTTGGTTTGAGGCTGTGGGCAACATCTCTAACTTGCAATTATATTGTGGAAAAATAATATAAACCGCATGATCTATTTTCTGTCTATTATATTTGATTCTGGAGTGGGAAATCTTCTCAGTGGGAACTGAATGGGGAATAATCTTCTTGTGATGAATTTTTAACTGAAGATTTAGCAGGGCTTGCAGTCCCATTAGAAGTGCTGGACTCCAGAGGCAATTTGATGCATGCCTGGAAGAAACCATTAGAATAATAAACAGCATGAGGCAGTGGGTGGAAGAGGCCAAACCACAGCACTTCATGCTTTGAGACTTTTATACATTCATTTTTTTTCCCCTCAATGACCCCTATGGTGGGGTATAAGTGGGAACCTGTTTAGCGCTGGCTGCTGTAATTGCTGCTCTGGCAGGGAGCAAGGCTAAAGCCAGGCTGCGTGTGGCTGGCAGCATCTTCCCCGCTGCTCTGTGCCCTAGCAAATCGTATCACTTTGCTCTGGAGCCATCCAGAGGATAGCAGGGAGAAGACGCCTGCTTTGGTCCTCTGTCAGACGAGGAAGAACGGCTTAGTTTGGACTGTGGTATATGCCAAAACACCTTCCAGGTGGCCTCGAGGATGAATCTTTCTGTTTGCATGATGTTTATAGCTCTCATCTGCCTTGTTTTCAAGGCTTGCGGAGGCAAACCTTGAATCTAGAGCTGGATAAAGAGCCTGGCTCTTGATCCTGTTCAGCATCCTCAGCATTTTTTTGGTTTTGCCTCAGGCCCTTATGACATTTGAGGATGTCGCCATCAGCTTCTCGGAGCACAAGTTGAATATTGGCAAAAGGAGCTTTTCCCTATGGAAAAGCGGCTCCAGAGCTCCACTGCAGCAATGCTGAAGCCTGCACAAGCCATCACTTTCCCTTCCTTTCCCTTGCACCAACGTTGTCCTTTCAGCTCTGCAAAAGACTTCCTAAGTGCTTTTTTCCCGAACAGTCCAAGATGTCTCTGAAATGGCAGCATCCCTGTGGTGGAGCCTAAGGAATCGCCGGCAGCAGGACCTTTCCAGCTGCCTCCTCAGACGAGCAAGGATGGGAGGCTCCCAGGGAGGTGCCATGGAAGAGAGGAGAGGTCTCAGAGCACCACATTTTGTTTGCTTGAAGAGTTTTTTTTTTTTTTTTTTTTTTTTTTTTTTTTACCTTCATTTGCGAGAGCAGCTGAGCTCATTGCGGATTTTGGCCTTGTACCGATGGCTGCACAGCTGACTTCGGACAGAATATCCCTTTCAAAAGAAGGCAGGCAAATATTCCCACTGCTTTTAAAGGGTCTGCAGCATAGCTGGTCTGCCCCGAAAGCAGCTGAGTGCTCCCCTAGGCAGTCACGTCTTGCAAGAGCGTGACAGAGTGGTGTTTACTCCCCATGAAAGAGATCACTTACAAAAGGGAGGGAAAATATCCACGTGGAGAGCCACTGATGTTCAGGAATAATAAATCTCCCTAAGAGGCTCAGTAATTCCCTTTACTCTCACATTTCAGTTCCCACAATGGGTTCCCAGAGCTGTTCAATCTGGAAGAGGGAACCCAACCACAGTGATTTAAGGGTGATGAAGTTGTCCCTGTGTCTCCCAGGGTATGTTTCCACCCCAGAGGCAACAGCATGCGATAAATCCGTAGTAGTTCTAGCTCCTCTTTCTACATGAGGTGTTCCTGTATGGGCACTGAATTGTGGCTGGGTGCCTTGCTGGGGTAAAGGCTGCTCTCCAAAGGCAACTTTCCTTCCATCTGCAAGGTGCCTGTTAGGATGTGATGTAGCTCCAAGAGCAGATGCTGGTGTCATGGAGAGCCTGAACTAGCTGCTTGGTTCTGTGTTGGGCTTTCCAGGATGCAGAGGACGTGAAACCGTGTGAGCATCGTGGTCGGAGGCTGCTGAGCACAGGGAAAAGAGCTGCCACAGTCAAAGCTTCCATCTGAGGTTAGGGCTGATGCTCTTCCCTTGGTACTTGTGCTTTTGAAGCTAAATGTAGTAAATGAGGATGAGATGTGTTCATTATACGAGAACATCTCAGGACAAGGGAGCGGGCTGTATCTGCCTGGCGATTTGCGCACGTTCTCTGCTTGTTATTCAGATGTGAGCACGGCAATGTGCCTCATGCAGAAGAAGCAGAGTAATGAGATTCAGAACGGAGCTGTAATGAGATGGGGCATAATGTGATGCAGACGTGGAGCTTTGTGGTGAGTTGCAAAAGGAGTGCATCATAGGTTGCTAAATGTAAATGAGGCATGAGCTGCAGAACCCCAAATTTGCACTAAATGCAGTGTGGAAAAAAAAACACTGAAATGCAGAATCTGCTGTTCATTGTGAAATGCACACACACACACACAAATTCAGAGGAGACGGAAAGGATGAAACAGATACAGAGATCTGGATCCATAGCTGTTCAACACAAATTCTGCTGTGCATAAAGAGGAGATTTAAGCACAGCGAAATGTTCAGAAGGAAAGTGGTCAGGAGGATACCGATGAATGATACCCAAAAGGATCTGGTGGAGAATTTATCCCTTTTAAAGGTAATATGAGACTCTACAAACAGATGTTATTTTTAATTTAGTACAACCAAAGCACTGATGAAAGCTGCATGAAATACCTAGAGCAAATGGTTTATAACAGAGATTGTAAACCATCATGTAGCAAAAAAAAAAAAAAAAAAAAGATGCTTTTATAAAGAATATGGACAGTTCTGTTAAAGCCAACATATAATTTGTAATGTTACAGAAACTGTCCCCTGTAACAATTTATTATATTGCATGACAGTGTCCATTTTCCACTTTTTAGTGCTTGTCTTGTGAGGGACAGCCTACAGAGGACCTAAAAGCTCTCAGATCAAGACTAAAGACAAAACTAGAGCTGTGCAACTGAAATCTGCAGCTTTAACCACGCAGCTTCGATGGACACTTCTCTGCAAGGGCCTGGCTGACATTTTTGACAACGCATTTGTAACTAAACTTCTCAAAAGCTGCCCCACATGGAAATCTGCTGCGTGCAAAGACCAGGACTGAAGAAGGCAGCTGCTGCAAACACCAGCACCTGTGTTAAATTCTTGCCAGGGTGTGAATAGGTTTGGATTATGAGGAATATGCAAGGAGGAGTTCTGGGGAATAAAACTGTCTGCCTGACAAAGAGTTTTTTCTCCAGGAGAAGACAAAGTGTAACAGGAATAGCTGTAGAAAAGCTGCTTGGAGTGAAAGCCCTCCATTTCCAAAGGCATGTCTGAAAGCTGTTAATCACTCCAGTTTTTATTATAGAGTTGGATCAAAACTTCCTTTTCTTAGGATGACTCATTTTGATCAGGCTGAGGGTCTGAACTGTTAATTTCTATTGAGCTTTTGATGCTGCCAGTCCCTTAATGGTGACCCAAAGAGACACCTGGGCTCTCTCCTGTCCGTGAAAATCTCAGGGATGGTACTCATTATTCACATGAGAGAGCCGAAAAATTAAAACTCGCTGTCAGGCATGATGGTAAAGTGCAAAAGCCCATACCGTGACCATTCACATCCCTATTGGTTATAAAGGGGGAATAAAAATGTGAGAGGGAAGTCTTGTAGCAAAAGGAGAACCCCAGTGAAAGCTGCTACTCATCATGAAGGATGCCAGCTGCAGCTCCTGGCAGCTTTCCCTGCTTTTACTGTGGCAAGAGTGGTAGTAGGTGTCCGGATTTTCCACTTGCCAGAGGTACCTGGGACCTTACTTTTCCTTTTTAGTTTTTTTCCTTTTTTTCTTTTTTCCTTTTTCATTTTTCCTTCCCTTCCCTTTCCTATGATGTCTAGGAAAGCCTGAGCTAAATGAAGCCCAGCTGTACACCAGGTAAAGCATTGACCTCTGCAGGCTTCTCAAGGCATGGTTTTTGGTTTTGATGCTTTTAAATATAGAAAGTTTAAAAAGAAGATGCATTCATACCTGCACATGGAAAACCTGCCTGGTGGAGACATGGTCTCCTAAATCCTGGATCCTACTGTGACTGTGGGGCCAGCTGAGGCTTCTCTGCTGGTTGCTGGTTTCACATGTCCCCCAGCTCACTGCAGCATGGGAAATCAGCATGTGATTTCCCTTTTGGCTTTTCTGTGTCTAATAAAATGGTTCTGGGCAGGATAGTTCTTGCAGCCTTAAGCCTGCAAGAGGCATCAGCAATCCTGTCACTATATTTACATAGGCCGTCCTTTCTGGTTGAATATATTGCTCCTGTTAACTGGGCTTCATATCTCACTCCATCTTTCTAGGGGTGTAATGAACCATCAGACTCCCTCTGTTATCCGTAAGGAAGAGTTATGACCCCTCTCAGCAATGCTGTGCAATCAGGGGCTCTTTGTAATGCTGCTTTTCTAATAGATTCCACTCTGGCAGCGCTTGAAAAATACACTGAGTCCCACTCGTTCTGTGCTGGCTGTTTTTTATCGGATTGTATCTGTCATAGGGACGAGGGTCTGGAAGGAGGCACATGTTACCCCTCAGTTTAGTTTGCTTTCTCTTGCATTCCTGGTCATTTAGGTAGCCTAAGAAATAAATTATGGGGGCTATAAAAGATTGCTCTAATGTAGCCGGCATTGGTTTATAATTTGCAAGGCTATTTTAAAATGATCTGTAATAATGTGACCTTTGCCAGGACTGCAAAGCAAAGTCCTCTCTAATAAGCCTTTGCCCCTCTAATAAAGAGGCAGAGACACCGGAAAAGATCTCCTATATCTACAGGCAAAAGCATCCCATTAAGTATCTTTAAAGATGCCTTTGCTTTGCAGGTTTTTCTACATAACTGGTGTATGCTAGGCACCTGCTAGATAAATGTGCGTGTATGCAAGTGATCAAGTTAAATGTTTTCCCTCCTGCTCTTTTGTTTTTGGAGTGTTTTGTATGTCCTGTGGCAAGTACGTCATCCTACTTAAAGATATAACTGTTATCCCAGAAATTAGGGTACCTTAATGACCAACTGCTGGTGAAACACAAATTCTTTCCACCCTGGAACTTCAGCATGTCATGAAAGTCCTCTGAGCACCCAAGGCTGTGGCAGCCCCTGTTCACACGTGCATCAATTGGAAGAGCAAAACAGAGGAAACCAGGGAAGAAGGGTTGTTTGTGGTCATCTCTGGCTGCTTACTTTGGTGCCAACATTGGTGTCAGCAACTGAGAGCTGTAATTAAAATTCTACAGATTTCTAGTCTCAGAGCTTTGGCTCATGCCAGTGAGACTCAATGTCCTGGCAACAACTAAATTCCCGGAAATGGTGCTTAAACAAATCCAAATAAAACCTCCAAGGGGCGAAGCTGAAGAGATGCCCCTGCCTCCTGTGCAGATAGATTTGTTCTGCTATTGACAGAAACATCCACCCTTCAGCAGTACTGCTTAGCTGGAAGATTACTTGCCTTCTAGTCAGTGATTTTGTATGGGTTTTTTTTGAGTGCTCATGTACAAGAGGTATTTACTTATGGAGAATGTTTTCTAATGCCTGGGGACTGCAGATACTTGTGGATCGTGGCTGACGTTTGCTTTGCATTGATTAAACTCCCCATTTGAAGGAGCACAGAGCAGTCAGTAGCATCCTCACTTCCTTCGAGCAATTCCCATCCTTCCTAAAGGGGGGAAGGCTGGTGGATATGTGAGGCAAGGTTGTCTCAGGAAAATTATGCCCCAAAATCTAACCGAAAGTAACTGGGGGTATTAGCCACTAGGGAGGTGTCATTGACATCCTTCTGCAGGAATTGCACATGAGGGCAATTAGCTAGAATTGCTGCAGGGAAATGGGGGAATTATTCACCAGTAAGTGGCTGCGTTTCCCAAATGCTGCGATCCAGTGCTTTGTGCTTCTCCATGGTTCTTCATAGATACTGTTTGGATCTCGCTGCGCAGCTCTGGGCAGGTGTATGTTAGCATGAACACAGCGGGGCCTCAGTTACCACCACTTAGCAGCGCATTAAGGTTACAAGTAGAGCGTGTGCTGAGCACAGCATGGAGACCCTGGGATGAAGTGAAAAGGACCGGCTGCAAGGCAGAAAAAAGTGCTGCAAAGCCAGAGGTGGCCAAATATGATCAGACTGCAAAATATGAATCTAATGGCTTGGGTGAAAGAAGGCAGCAGTCCTTCTTGGCCAGGCCTGAGCCCTGGGTGGTCGCTGTGAACTAGCTGGTGGTACTGGAGCTGGCTGGCATTGGCCTGAAGGCTGGCAAGAGACAAGAGAAATGCTGCAATAGCCCCGCTTTGAGTGCGTCTGCAAAGCCAGTGCACAGGTTAGGAAGTCTCAGGAGGATATCCAGGAATGACCCTATTGGAAGATATCAAGCAAATAGTTGTAACTATGCTTGAAAGCAGTAATGGGCTCAGCTGGGCATATCTGCACATCAGTCTGTGGGATGAACTGAAACCCACTGGTGGGCCTCGTTTCTTGTTGATGCCCTTTGCCTTTTGGACTGGACAAGAAAACATCACTCTGCCTGACCAAATTCTTCAGAAAGAGCCTGGAAAGCTGCAGCTGGGCACCTTGAGACAAGGGTGACCTGAGGAAGTGCAACAAGGTCCAAAAAAGGGGGCTAGCAGGTGAACACACTGGTATCAATCACGGGCTGCAGGTGCACATGAACTAACATTAACCCAGCTGGACCTCAGCTGGCACTGGTTAGCAGAGGGTTTCATCCCTAAAAGTCACAGCACCCCCCGAAGACCAGCAGAGATACTGAGAAGAAGCTTTCAGATAACTGCAAGGAAGATATTGTGAGACAGGCAAATATGAAGAGGATGCATGATCCAGGCACTGACAGGAGAAGGGCTGTGTGAGCAGACGTGCACAGTGGCTGGGTTGTACTGATGACTGCAAAAATGAAGGATGAGGAGACCCATGCAGGATGTTCATGGCTGATGAGGAAGTTATTGCTCTCATCTGGTCTGGAGCAATTTCTGCAGGTCTGAACTGAGGAAGGAGAGCAAAATGGAGCTCCAGTCATCACCAGAGAATGGGAGATAAAGACTCTTAATTGTGTGTATATTTGCCTTTTTTTTTTCAATTAATTCCCCTAATTATCAAAGTATGCTGGCCATTTTGAGATATAAAAAAGAACTGCCATCATTTATATGAAATTACAGATAGTGGCTAATTGAAGATATATTTGCTTTATGCTGATATGTTCCAATGCTGCTGCTGTTTGTAGGAGGTGGCAGTTAATTTTAGTCACGTTGGGTTTTAGCAGTTTCCTAAGAACTGCCAGGTAAGCAGAGAATTTCTGCTTATGATGAGAAATGCCCACAGCTCCTTGTCAGTGTTGACTAAGTGGAAAAGCACTTAATTAACTCATTCCTGTTATGCCTGGGCCATACTGTTTAATCAGATATATTTCTTTGATTACCCCCAGATAAATCCAGGCAATCAATACGAAGTGTGGAACATGGTGATTTTATGAAAATACATTTACTAATTAGTTTCTATCTTTCCCAGAAAGGACATAAAAAGACACTTTTTCTCTTGGCTAGTTATTAGTTTTGTATAGTAACGCACTGTGCAGTAGTGCTTAACTAAAGACATATTTGTTTTCTGCTATCTGATTCCAATGACTTCTACAGGCTGCTATTTAATCAGAATCATGCTTCCTTCTGCTACGTCTCACTGTTTCTGAGGACTCTGTGAGGATCAGAATGAGCTGAAGATGCACACCTGTTTTCCTTAATGCATTTTATTTCTAAATACAGCCGAAAACAGCAAGTAATAGGGAGAATTTTGCTCCCATAACCCCACTTAGAAGGAGGCCTCAGTTTGGTGGTTGACTCCTGCTTATCTCATGGCAAAAGCTCCCACTGTTTGGTCAGCCCTTTGGTTTTTATTTGTGTTCCCATCTATTTCTAGTTATTTGTGCCAATGCTCTGGTAAAGCAGTGATGGCCACTCATGGATACCATATGCCAATCAATTCCCACAATCCCTGAAGAGTGCTGGTTAATCAGGAACACGCTTTGTTTATAAAGAATAATCTAATCATTTGTATGGAGCTGTGGGTAGGGTAGTTAAGCAGGGATAGGCTTGTGTTATGCTGGTTAATTCTCTTAATTTCTAGGTAATTAGATTTATTGGATGCATTTTGTACTCTTACTGAATAATTCCCATTATAATTTATGGCTTGAGCACTGGCTGTCACTTGGGGGTGTAATTGTCTCTAGCTGTTTCACTCCCCTTCTCTGCAGAAGATATCAGCTAATTGAGGCATTTTGTGCATATGGTGAGTAATTTCCCCCGTTCCTAGGGAAATGGAAGCTAAGGATGATTGGTTGGAAACAGATTTGACATTGGCTGTTTAAATCCCAGTGTTCCTAGGATTTCCAACTGATGTTTCTTTCTAATATACCCAATTCCTGGCATGGTAGGTAAGGAAATGGTTGTTATGTGGCAACCTTTGAATTGCTGGTGGACTGCCACGTGTGCAGGGAGTGCTGGAGGAACTGATGATCTTCTGCCAATGCTGACATACCCCTGGGCAGCTGCGTGCAGAGCCGTGTATAACCCATGACAACAAACTCCATTGCCTCTATGAGGAGCCAGAGTATCTCTACTTTTACTTTGGATAAGGTACCCGCTCTCCTTATTCCTTGGGATTTTGGACAGTGAAGGCCATACTTACCTTTTAGTGGCAGCTTCTCGGCATTTCTAAAGAATTTCAGCTAAATCCCCCTGGGCCATTCCCCCTTATCCTCCTGGCCTATGCAATGGCTGGGAAGAGGCATAAAGAGGGAGTTTATCAAATATTTCCTGTTAGTTCTGCATAATGTGGATTAATCAGAAGTGTTTCCCTAAATGGGAGTAATTACCACCACTCCTATGGAACTGCCAGTGACAGTGATTAATTGAAGACACGCTTGATTTATGGTAATTAAATCCCAATGGTGCTCGAGAACACCCATTAAGCAGGGGCTTTTCTGCTTAGGTTGCTCATGTACTCTGATTCTTGCAGAATTGTGGTCACGTCATGGTGGATGCTCTTATACATACATCAATCCCCACACCCTTTAGAAAAAGCTAGTAAATCCGAAGCAATTTTTCCCAACGCAAGCAATGCACTTTGTCCTGAAGGACTGCAGGAAGCGATGGGCAGAGGCATCGCGGTGCTCCTGCCAGCAGTTCCCCTCATCCCTGGAGACTCCTGGGAGCTGGAGGCAGTTTGCTAGGTGAGATCTGCACTGCTGGTCCCTCGGCGATCTGGGAAAAGAGGGATTTACGGAGCTGTGTAGCGGTGTGTTCTGCTACTGATTTATTCCCTGTATTTTGGGGAAATGTTGGATAATTGGAAACCTTGGGTGGTGCTGTATAACTCCTGCCCTTCCTAGGGAACTGTGGAAAGTGGTAGTGAACCCTATTCGTTTATTTGTTCCAAAAGTTAAATGCAATGCTTTTTATTTTATTAAGATTTAGTTACCCCCCATCTGAGAAGTCCCCAAGCTGCCACCTAAGGAGCTCTCAAACAGCCTCTGTGCACCCTGCAGTGCCCATGGGCACAGCAGCAATTGGAGAAATACTTCCAGCGCCCTCACAGGGAGCTGCCTGGCTCTACCCAGGAACAGCCCTGGGATATTTTCCTATGGGAAATTAAATAGCCAAGAAGCCAACCCAGATTCTCCCCATGTGGGGGTTATTTTGAATTCCCTGACTAGTTCAGCTGCAATATGTAAGCAAAAGCCTTCCAATGGTTACATTGTCCATTCCCACAGCAGCCGCATTTCCCACCATGAGACCATTCAAAGTGCTCCAAGATCTCCTACCCTTGGAAAACTTCACATTTTCCCAGGTGTCCTGGTGATCTTCAGCAAACACCGTTTTAAAAGTGACGGTGCTGCTACCAACGGACCATCATGAAAGCAACTCCGTAACGCTTTGTGAAGCCCCTCACCCAGGAGATGTTCCTATAGGGACCTGGGTGTCCCCACCTGGTCAAACACAGGGCCTTTGGGAGCAAGCCTCTGGGACTCGAGCAAGGGTCAGCCCCAGAACAGTAGGGTTATTAGGGTTATCTGAAGGTGGCTGCTTCAAAAACATCTATTCTGGGAAAAATTTCAGGATCTCTTGAAAAACACAGGTACCTTTTCAAAAACATCTGCATGGCACCAGCCAGGGCCATCTTGCCCTCCCATGTCCTCTCCCTCAGCAGAAAGTATTTTGATTTTTGCTATTTTGTTACGAAAAATGAAGGAAAAGTGTTATTTGTAGAGCAGTTGGAGAAACTGTAAAGCACAATAGGACATGAAAAGTCGTAATTGCAATTTTTTCTGCTTTCTGCATCCCAAACCCGCTGAGGTGGATTCCTCAGAAACAGCGAGGGTTTGAAAAATAGCACAGGGAGCAGGTTTAAAATAAAAATAGCTGCGCTGGCTGATTTTTTTTTCCCTTTTTGAAAAAAAATGCCCCTGGGGTGTTGCCTAAAAACAAAAGATCCTTTAAAACGAGAAAATTACCTTCAGCACCTGAGCCACAGCAATGGGGCCGGGAGGCGAAGCCACTGCTCCATGGCAGGGACCTGCTGGCCGGCTGGAGGGTGCTGCATGTCCCCAACTGGCCTCTGTGGGGATGGTCCTGTGACACGGAGGCAAAAAAGCCCTGTTGCCACCTGAGTGACAGGAAAAAATGGATAGAAAATTAAAAATTAACATTATAAAAAGAGAAAAGTGAAAGAAAGCCACTGCCATGTCACACATGAAAATAAGGCGAAAAAGGATGTGAAAGAAGAATGAGGGAAATGAGAAAAAGATATTTGCCACCCTTTTGTCCATCAGGGAGAAAATGATAAGGGATGATATAGAGGCTGGTGCTGTGTTGCTGCTCTTGAAGAAGATGCAGTGAAAGGAACAACAATGCTGGAACAACAGTGCACCCTTCTCTCGCCCAATGGTGTAGAAAGGGAGAAAAGTTCCTTTACTCCCTGGAGAAAAGGAGACCAAAAATGCAGGAAAATCTGGGGGAAACATCCCTGTTTGATTGACGGAAATGCAAAAAAATACGAGGAAAGTGGAGACATAATTTGCAGAATGCATAAGCAAAACTGGAAATGAGAAAAAATACCTTAAATGGAAGCTGTTTTCTGGTATAAAAATAAATAAATAAAACAGGAAGACTGGATGTAAGGAGGAAAAACAAAATAAGACTCAACCCTTCTGGATTTTCATTGGGGGTGATAACACTGAGAGAAGTGGAGAGAAGAATGAAGGCAAATGGAAGCAAATGTTAAATCCTTTTGATCAAAAGAAGTAGTTGCCAGGGAAGGGATAAGAGATAAAGAACCAGGTACCCGCTGGCTTTCCCAGTGCCAGGGGAGACCTGGAAAAATGCAGATGAAAATCCCGCCTTTCCCACTGGTGCATGATATATAGGAAGTGGCACCTACCTCCCTTGCTTCCTGTGAGAGAGCAAACACCAGAAATTAAAAAAAAACAACAACAAAAAAAAGGAATTATAGGAATTATAAAAGGAGATTATTTTTTGTGGTGCTTATGGAGGGAAAAATGACAGAAAAAGAGCAAACATCCTTCAAAATATCTGGAATCCTGCCCCTTTTCCAACAGCCATGGCCAAGAGGAGCTGGATATGGTCATCCCATAGGAAAGGTCCCGCAGGGCACTGGTGTGGGACGGGCAGGTCCTGGGAGCTCCCACCCTCCCGTTTGGAGCCTCCCCACCAAGCTCAGCAAGGACAAGGTCCACCCCGGCCAAGAGCCCCTGCTCCTCCTTGGCTATTCGTACCGCTAATTCACTGCCGTATCTCAACCCTGCATGAAAACAGTTCATGTTTAACAGTTGCACATCTAAAAGACTATCAGGTAGAAGATTGTTTGCCATAAAAGTCCTCTAGAGCCAAAGAGAATAAGAATAACGGTTGCCATTAAAGAAAAAGCCTTAACGCAACACTTAATATTCCAACGCACTAACTGCTTTTTTCCCCATTCTTTCAATAACTTTAATGAAAGCGTTTAAATGATTTTCAGGAGCTGTTTTTTTTTTTTATGATAGGCGAAAGCTAGTAATAACCTGACGATGAAGCATTTCATGCTCACAGTGTGAGAAGGACTTCTTTTACACCGTTCACCATTGCGTGTCATACTTCCCCTTACATTTTGCAGAGCATAAATAATGCCAAAGTTTGCAAGTGAGAGCTAGCTCAGCTCAGTAACTCAGATTTATGCAACTGTTACTATTCTGGGCATTTTGCACAGCTCCTTTGATAATATAATCCTACCTTCGCTGGGGTCCTGTAACACCTCTGCAGCCAAGACCTCAGTCTGCTCCTGTGCACTGCTGCCAGGCCCACATGCCCATCATTGACCTTGTGTTTTAATGCACCCCTGCCCAAATTAAGGTTAACCAACAGAAGCTGTAGCTGTGAAATGGCCACCAGGTCACAATGTGCTGGCCTGAGCACATTCACTGGCATTTAACAGAGGGCAGGCACCAGCCCCACT
Source organism: Tinamus guttatus (assembly GCF_000705375.1). The sequence goes on along the minus strand of NW_010587580.1, from coordinate 104,845 downwards.
GTATCACGACGGGAAAACCCACATTGTGCACTGCCAATCTGTAGCAATAGCAGCGAGAAAGCAGAGTTTATGTTTGTTTATTTATTTATTTATAATCCTGTTATTTGCAGGAGATGCTTATAATGAGCATTTGAAATATGCAGCATTCTTGCTTTAATTAGAACAATGAAAAACACAGCAAGGAGGAGAGTGGTGAAAAAAGCTCCGCAGTCACTGAATCTGGCCTAAACAGGGTGCAAAAGCCACAGGGAGACAATAAGTCCCCAGCACAGCGCCCTGTGGCCATGCCACACAGCACCCATCCCAACCAGCAGGTAAAAGTGAAGTTGGGTGTCCCCTCTCAGTGCCATTAGGGAAGGACACGGATTGGTGCCGAGGTCCCTTTCTCACCCTATTGATCAGGTTCGGCAGCTTTCCTTTCGAGGTGGTGCTCAGTGGGGATGAATCCCCGCTCCGGGTGACTATGCGCAGACGAGCCCCAGCCATCTCTGCAGAGAGGCAGCCACCCACTAGATGGCAAGTTTGCTCTGCACAACACGAGGCCCACGCTCAGCCCTGCTCATCTGCAGAGAGCCTGGAAAACAGCAGAGGTATTATAAAAAGGCCCTATTTACTTAGAGACTTAAAGGATTTTTCTGCTACAAAAGCAACAGGATAGAGAGCAGCATCAAGTTTATAAGCCAAAGTGGCAAATCTAGGTGCAGCTGGGCTTTGCTTTGATGAACACATCAGGTTGCAGGTTTACAGGGAAGGACATACTGCTCTGTCTCAGGCAACTCCCTCCATATTTCAGTACAGATTCATGGCTGGGTGCATCTCATCTGGAGTGTAAAAGACTTTATTTCCTCCAGGAGACTGCCATTTCCAAAGCACTAGCTTTTGCTTGTATATTATCACCCAGTGTGGGGAACAGCCTGACCTCAGCAAATGCCCAAAGAATCTGGCATGGAGAAGTGTTGCCTGCCAAGGTTCAAAGCCTGCAAAACCCTTCACACACGCCATGTGTAGGATCTGACCCATGGATCCAGCACTTAAAGCCAACTCCTATGTCTTGGACTTAGATGAAGACCCTCTCTTTCACTCATGTTTGGCATCTCTCCCCATGCAGGTCTCTGCCTGCTCCGTTGCAGTGAGCACGTTGTACATGCCTTGTCCAGCACCTCATGAGCACCAGAGCAAAGCTGGAGTTTTCTTTCAAAGCAGATCCTTTTTGCATTAGTCAGTCACTAGGTCACTGGTTTTACTTGCACAGCCAAAGCAATGGGAAGGGAAATCTCTTCTACAGACCAGTAGGTTTCCAAGTCCAGCCTCACCAGAGCCAAGGGAGTTCTAGCTGCAGTAGAACACGTTCCTTTCCTTCGTGATCATCTTTTCTCTTTGTTGGCAGCCTGCCCTCTTGAGCTGCTCTTGGCTGGACAGAGACTGTTTTTTATCTCACTCAATCTTACACTTGGAGTCAAAGCAAACAGCTGGAAGGGGAAGTTCTCATATGAAACTTTATATGTTTTTCATCTGTAAAGCTGATGGAAAATGCCTCTCCGGGTCAGGAACATGCCCTTTCTGCAGCACAGAACATTGCTGGCTCCTGCGCATTTGGATTGCAGTGTCCAAGAGGAAAAAATAAAAAACAGGCCAAGGGAAAAACGATGCATTAAATAGTCCAGTTATGAGTAAGAATAATCTCTGAGTCTTGCAGATTGCTTGTGAGGCTGCTGTCTTGTGTTCTGCACAGAGCATGCCCCAAGGAGAAACTGGAAGCTGCTTCATCCTCCAGAGCAGGAGAAGAAAAGCATTAAAGAAAGCTGTGGCACCTTTTGTGTGTGGTGACACAGTGACCAGAATGCTAATGCAGTGGGAACTTGTTCTCATATGTAGGAAGTGTCTGTAATAGGGAAGCAAATCCAGTTTTTGCTAGATACAAATTCCACTGAACAGTTCAAAGCCTAACAAAATATTTAAAGAGGCTGTAATTGAATTAGAGCTGTTAGAGAAAGGCTGTGGCTCTGAGTTGTGAGGGGATAAGGAGAAATGTGCAGTTTGGGTGAGGCTGAGAGAGGCTGCGGGAGCAGAACCGAGGCGCTTCCAGAGGAGGGAGAGGATGGTGGGAGAGGCAATGCTGCCTGGCGGAGAGCCAGATGTGATCGGACACACAAGTGGAGGCAGGAGACAGCAATGCTGGAATGGCCAAAGGGGCCCCCAGGAAGCAGTGGGCAACTCAAGGGTTACAACGACTACCAGCTCTGCAGTGCCAAAGGGAACACGTCCTATTTCTGATGGTGGCAAGGAGGGAGCTGGCTGTCTTGGTGAGCACCACATGCAGTCAGATTTTTCCAGCCTATCTGACACTAACAGCCCATGTGTGGTCCTGACTATCAGGAGTCTGAACATAGTCAACTCATAAGGAAATCTAATTTCTTGTACATGGTGACATTGCGGGCCCAAATACATCGAAAGCAGAGATATACCAGAATGTGCTTGCTCCATGATGCCAAGGAGGTAGGTTTGGGGGGCAGGGAAGTGAGTGAGGGAATAAGTTGCATTGCAGCTGATTTAGAGGTTGCTTGATGCTTTGGTGCTTAATGAAGTCTTTTCAAGAACATCCGCTTGGCCCAGGCAGACCATCCTGACTGCTGATGGGGCATCATATCTTTGGGGGCTTGGGACAAAGTACATGAAAAGGCAGGTGTGAAGGGTTGATGTTCCTAACTGTCACTTGCTAGGACCTGTTTGAGGAAGATGTCTGGGACTGGTCTCTCCCCTAGCATGAGGAACCGGGCAGGTCCTTGTGGCCAGCACACATGTTGCAGCCACACAGCCACAGAGCTTTGCTGTCCTCTAGCTTTAGAGGAGCTGCCAAGACATATGAAGCTGTTGTGTGCTCACTGTATCGATGCCACATTACCCCTTTCCTCCAAGTCCAAATATCAGCCCCTCGGCACAGCTAAAATATTGGACCTATATAAGCATTCAGCCACCCTAGCCTCCAGGGTACATGCTGACCCATAGGTGACAGCTTATGAGCTGGGAAGGCAGGATGTAGAAGGGATGGCAGCAGAAGAGGGAAGACCTGGCTGCAACATGGTTTCAGGTCTCTGCATCCTCTCAGGAGGAGATCTGCCCAGAAGGGCCAGGCAGGCCCTGCTGTGAGCATCCCTCCAGGGCACTGTGAGAAGAAATGAGTCTGCAGGCAGTACAGTCACCACTATGCACACACCATGCTTTTGTCCATGTGGAGGAGCTTACAGAGGTTCCCAGACTGGAACTTTTCTGTGTTGGAGACACATCAGAAAATGTGTCAGTAGATGAAGTTATAAAGCAACTCGACAAAATAAACAGTAGCAGTTTGGTAGGGCTGCATGGTATTCAGTCAAGACCTCTAAAGGAACTCATGGATGAAATAGCTGAACTATTAAATGAATTAAGTCTACTGTGAAACTTCTCACTTACTTAAAATTTTCTCACTGTCTAGGGGAAGAAAGCAGTGAGATCTTGATGAAAAGAAATGTTTCTGAGCAGATCCAAGAAACAGCAGATTGCTAATACTGATGTCTAAATGAAGTAGAACCATACTATGGAAGAGAAGAAGGGAGCACATGAATGAGACACGATTTATCGGAAAAGTCAACAAGGCTTCTGTGAATGGAAGACCTACCTAAGTTTGGCATTGGGAATTCTCTGAAGGATCCAGTGAGGGCAGGGAGCTTGGGTTGATATAGTCTGCTTGAATTTCCTAAAGGCTAGTTCCCTAAGCAAAGGATCTTAAAGAAATCTTAAAGTTATTGCAAAAGGAGAGAGAAGGTCCTCGTATGAACATGTCTTATTAAGGAAATGGAGGGTAGGAGAAAGAGCTCAGCCTCCACAGTCATGAGCTCTGTGAGGTTTTACTCACATAATGACTGAAAAACTCAGGCTTCCAAGCTAGGTCTGAAACTGAGTGTATATGAAGAGGAGAACTGGGTTCTTCATTTCCCAGTGACAGAGTATGTACTTTGTAGCAAGCATCCATTAAAACAGTCTATAAATTATAGCTGAAGCATCCCCAACAAAAGATTAAGTCGAAAGCACACAAGATAAAAATGCCTAAAAAGAAAGCCTTGGGGCTTTCAAATACCTGATTCCACTCTCTGGTGCCTGGGTATCACCAGGCCTTTCTAGACCTCTGGCTCACAGGGCTGGTCACACTGCCTTGTCCAAGCAGAGCGTTGTCCTCCTGCCTATATCCTCAGTGAAAGCGGTGGTCTGTGCAGAAGGGAAGCTGGTGAGAGCAGCATCAGCCTGCAGAGATGTGATTTCTTGGCCTCCAACAGTCTGTGGCTCAGCGACTTCCTTCTGGTGCCTCTTCTTTAACAGCTCTCGATCAAATAACGTCTGGTTTTCCTTGTTGCCCTTGTCAGTAATTTTTCTGGCTTTACTATGTGCATTTTGAAGCTGAGGATGGGGACAGGGAAGACTGTGATTTTTTCTAGTTGCAGGTGAACCTTGACATTATACAATGGCATAAGGATGATTTCTGCTTTGTTCTCTGTTCGTTCCCAGCATTCAGTTTTTCTTTTTTTTTTTTTGACCACTGCAGAGAGCTGAACTGACATTTTCACAGAACTGTACATTATAACTCCAGCTCTTGTTCCTGAGTGGTAATTTTTCAGAGGCCATTACACTGTATCTGAAGTTAAGATTTGTTTTTCCCATGTGCATCACTTTACATTTATCTGTATTGAATTTCATTTGCCATTTTGTTATCCACTCTCTCAATATTATGACTTCCTTCCGAAATTCTCTGCAGTCAGCCCTTGCCTTTACTACCTTCAGTAACTCAGATCAGCATATTGTGTCATGTTTCCACTCATTTCCTTTGCAGATCATGTGCAGGTGTACTCCTTTAAGCACAGCTCCCTTTGAAAATCCACCTACTTTCACTCTGGAAACTGAATATTTATTCCGGGTCTTTGCTTTCCGTCTTTAAGGCAGACATTTATCTTTGAGGACCTTCTCTTATGGCATCATAGTTGCTCTGTAAGACATTGGTAGGAAGGTTTTCTGTCTACTTTCATCCATATTTTGTGATTTTGTAGACTTCTTTCACATTTCTATTAAAGCTAGCTCTTTTTTCACGATGAAGAGTCCTGTCCTCCAGTTTTCCTCATACAGAAGCCATCCCACACCTTTGATCACCCTCTTGTCCTTCTCTGATGTTTTCCCAGCTCTAATATATATTTGAAATCAGGAGAACGAAACTGCATGCAGAAGACAAAATGCAGTTGAACCATGGTGGTGCAGTTGTCTCTTCTATTGATCAGATTAACTTTTTCAAGGTGCAGCATATGACGTGCTACTAACGTAGCTGACCTATTTGATGTTTTGAGTGCTATCTTATGAATGATCCTACTGTCCTTCTTCCACCTTCAATTAGTTTTGGAGTCCTGTTGTCACAATGACTCACTCACACACTCATGGCCTAGATTTCCTTGGTGATTTCATGCCTGTGATTTACAGTCTCTCCTTCAGCTGTTCCTACCTGGCATCCAAAGAGCTCTGCCTTGCCTTCCTCTCCTTTCCTCTTCTATAGCATTTGGGTTCACTTTCCTCTTCTAAAACAAATTTGCAAGATCGTGCCCTGTGTAGTTTTGCTGTCTACTTGGGGGGCTTGCAAACCTTATTATTAATATAGTCAAATTCTAAGGAGTGACCATGAACTACTAAATCATAGCTACAGCAGTTATAGAAAAGACTGGTGTCCACAGCTTGTTTTCTAACTCAGGTTATCTTTCATTGAAGGGCACAATACTGTAGATTCAGCTGCTTTATCTGGTGTCTGATGACTTACCTTGACATCTTTATAAGATTTCAGTGATCATTTGCTATAGAGTATGGTCTCTCACCAGAGGTCGAAAGAGATTACTGCTGAACACTTTGCTTTTGAAAAGAAGCAAGAATGTCTGAGCAGACACCAGACTCAACAGGAGGAGCACTGGCAGTGCAATTAGGAATAAAGCTCTAATATGCAATATTGTAAGACAAAAAGGGAACTCTGCTTGGACTGAACACTCTGTAGCCCTCTGGGAAGTGGATGCCTGACTGACCTCTATTTCTAACAGCAAGGTATCTTATAATTTTCTCCACTGAGTTATTAATGGCTCATTTGAAATAAGTGGACTGGATAGTTCTTTACCAAGTGACATATTACCTGCCAAGGACCTTACTGAAAGCTTCTTCCAGAGTCAGAGAATTGATTTCCAAATGTCTCAGCTCTTCCTCCATCTTCTCAGAGACAGCAGTTCTCTGGACTCGTGGCTCTTAGACATTTTTCAAACACAGGGATAACAGGGGAGCACATCTTGTCTATGGACATGGGCAACAGCATAAACAAAGCATGGAGGTTGGCACCATTGTTCTGTCAGTCTCATGGACTCAGGTAGAATTGGATTGCTCACAGTTATCCTCTTGGCCACGGTTCATTATGGCAGAGTGGCATGCAGGTCAGCAGCTGCAGGGAGATGAGTGCTAGCAGGGGAGAGAACTCTTTAAATATATTAGAGAAAAAAAGATTTAAAAAGATCAAAATGTGTCCAATGCTCAAAGAGCTTTCTGAAGCACACACGTAGATGGTATATTGGTGATATACAAAAACACATGCAGTGAACAGAGTGCTGAAAGATCCCAGTGGAACAGAAGCAACCCATTTTTTATATATGCATCCTCCTCCAAGTGAAATTCAAGAGAACTTTCAAATGAAAGCTTCTATGGCTCTCAGCAGCCTTCAGGCCTGCTTGATTTATGGTGTTGTGTGTGGCCTTCTGACAGATACATCTTCAGTTGACCACACACACCCTTTCTTTGAGATGTGATCAAAGATGCACATTTGAACTTGTGCAATCATCCATTTCACTGCAAATGACTACAAGAGGTGGAGCCTTAACAGTGACCTTGGGCTTAAGTTTTTCTCCTTGCAAATCAAGCAAGTAAACTGTGTGGTGCTGTAGCGCTGTTCTTCCCCTTGGTCTCAGGCAGTCAAACACAGGAGGGAGTATAACTTTTTGTCCACAGAGTATTTTCAGCATGGCATATTCAAACCCAATCTACCATAACATCCATTCACACTATTGTTATTTTGTGGAAGCCATTCAGAGAAATATTTTCTATCTCTGGACATTTAGAAGTCTGATTTGATTTCTGATGTCTTTTCAAAGATGTCTTTCTCTCACACAAAGGCCTGCCATAAGATTTTCAAAGGTTTTTGCAAAGCTCTTGCCCCAGCTTTGGAGAAATTGTTGAAGTTTTGTCTTTTTTTTTTTAAACCCATAACCCCATAACATGACTTCAGTTTTTAATGTCAGTAACCCACCAGGTGATTTAAGACAATGCTATTAGTTGTGGTACATTTACTCAATTTCCTTTAGTCCACATGTTTTGCTATGGTTCCTGTAGGCAGAAACACTCTACTCCATCACATCCTCCACACCTTCTTCATGCCACTTCTAGTGACGATTCCTCCTGAGCCGTCTGCTCCTGCTCCTCTTCTGTGTCTGAGGGCAGCACAGGAAACCAAGAGACATCGAGGAATTGTATATTCAAGGTGAAGATTTTCTCGTTGATGTCTCCATGTCCTTCCTTGTCTGCTAGAGTCTGCTCCCTCTGCAGAGTGTGGCATAATCAGTTAGCTTTAGAGACCAGTATATTTTCCCCTGTCTTTGCAAGGTAAAGTTGGAAAGTCATTTCAGCTATTTTTGAAGGGTCTGTGGAGTGCAGCCTCTCACTGATGATATAGGTATTTGTATTGGCAGCTCATGTCACACTAGTGGGTGACAGATGATATTAAAAAATATGAATTTTCCCCTTCATTGGAAAAAAAAGTATTTTTAGGAAGATGAAAAGCTTGCAGAAAACTGGAAAGATATTGAAAAAAAATGTGTATTCAGCCACATATGCACACACGCAAGAAAAACACAAAATTGTCAGGGTTTAAAATTTATTAGTCTTTGCCTCCTTCACTTTCCAGGCTTGTCTCTAGATTACCCTGAATTTGTCCCTATTTTCTGCTAAGGCTCATAATTTTCTGCCAGCTCTCCAGCACTTGATCTTGCTAGAGCCACACAGTGGGGCTATTATCCTACCTGATGGAAAGATGCCTCAGTTAGTTATTCAAAGCTGAGCCTGGCCCTTCCTGCTGTAGTATTTAATGGCAAATGTGTCCCTAGTTTACAGCTCTTTTTGGCCCCACTGCAGTGTCTCAGGATTTTCCTCTCTGGACACTGGCCAGTTCATCTCTGCCCCTTCTTTCAGTGCAGTCTGTGGATGAGGTTCTCATGCCCTTCATCCCTATCTACAGACTATCCTTATCTGCTCCAGCGCGGCTGTGAGGGGGTAGAGGACGAACCTGAGCAAAGCGTTATGAGGGCACATCTGTTTTAGGAGCTGGTCTTGGTGAGGATCATCTTAAAACAGCATCAGGGTGATGCCTGAAGCAGCAGACCTGGGGTGGGCTTGAAGAAGTCGGGCTCTCTGTGCTCCCTGCTGTTCGCAGGGATGCTGCCTGTGTGCGAGTGGCCTTCTGTGGACTTCAGCTATGCTTCAGTCTGCAAGTTCTTGTTTCCCCTTGGATTGCCAAGTGAGCTCTTCTTTTCCCAGGCTTTGCAAGATGACAGCATGGTCCTGAGATGAATTGTGCCCTAGCAAAGCAGTGGGCAGTGAACCACGGCTCCAGGCTGAGCCGACTTTCAGGAGGAAGGATGAGACTCTCTGCTTCTGCTTCCTGCCTAAGAGTCCTATAATTTGGGTCAAATGTGCATTAAGAAGGTGCAAGAAATCTAAACCTGAGCATCTGTTTTGTTCAGGACAGTCACTGCAGATATGCCCTGTTCCCAGTTCCATGCCCTTTGTGTTACAAAACCTTTTCTTATGGTTGTGGCATCTCACTTCCTTGTCCCTCTGGTCAAGTCTAATTAGAGCATGCCTATGCAGTCTTCGTAAGTCAACTCTCCTGAAATGCCCACGAAGGGTTAACTCACCCTTTGGTGCAAGACACAAGGAAAAGTTTGCAAGTACAGTACCCATGCCATATGCTGAGGATTTAACTTTATAATCATGCTGGCTTTAGCAGCAAAGCTGGGAAGAGAAGCATTTTTCTGTTTATTATACATAAGAAGATCTTGGTGGTTAAGAATATACGGAGCTGAAAATGGGAAAAATCTTTGATAAGCTTTAAAGATTTGAGAGATGGAATCTACATCTGTGTTACCAAAAATATCTCTGTTAAACCTAGCTGCTGGGATGGGCAAAGCATGTGAGCCATGACACACACACACGCACACACACACACTCCTGATGCACTATTTGCCCAGCAGACCATTAGTCAAGCAAATGTCAAACTCCACGGTTACGTTACAAGAGTGTCAATTCATTCAGCCTGTGGTATCACTTTCAAGTCAAATCTAAATCCTGTATGTTTGTTTTTACTTGAGATTTTCTCCTCTAAAGAAATTCTTATTTTTACTGGGAGAATCCCCTGGAGAAATGCATAGGTGTTGAGAATACGCAAATACTTTCTCCATATTAAGAAAATAAAAGGGGTGGTTGAATTTTATATTCCCCATGTGGTCCCATGAATCCTGCAGCTCCTGCTCTCACAGAACTTCACTGGTGCACCACTGTGTGCCAAGAGCTGTGTTTCCAGAGACATTCATGCTCCATTAGATTGAAGTGCTGTTTACACGTCTGCTACTTGAGAAATCAAGGGATCCTAGTGTGTATTTATTCAAATGCATGTCACTGGAACATAAGTGCTAATCACTGAAAATTAGAACAAACTCCAGCATACCATGACCATAGATTAGAGAGACATTTTACTGGCTTTTCTTAAGAGTAGTCTCTCTTCCCCATAGGCAGCTCCTAGCATAGGGTCAAGGTGGTGAAAGGTGCCCTGAGAGTTTGCAGGTGGTGACACAAGGTGACCTGGCAAACTGAGGCAGGCAGCTGTGACCGTGCACTGGGAACAGAGGCAAGAGCTTCCTTTTATGCCTCAGTCATCATCCCAAACCTTTCCTATGCGCAGACATTTTCAGGCAGGGAAATATAGTCTTGAGCATTTGATGATGACACAGCGATTTGGGCAGGGATCTCTGGGATTTTCCACTGATCCGTGTCTCTGCTGATGTCTGGAGCAGTGCAAGTGGGAGCTGCAGATCTTACACCTGAGAGAGCACGGATAGTGCATCTTCCTCAGCAGGCAACTTCACAGCTGGATCTGTGCAGAGAGCTTCCCTTGCTACCCATTATTCCAAGTGCCAGGTCCCTCCACCCCTCTCTTCCTAATGGGAGAGGTCAGGAAAGGCACAACTTCAGAAACCTCCCCTTCCAGGGCTGGTGGGCAAAATACCTTCCAGCCTGAGCCCCTTGGAGCCCCTTGCAGGCCCACTCTTGTGCCATGGTCAGTGCTAGCAGTAGTGGTCTGTCTGGATCACTGGTGTAGAAACAAATATTTGAGCTAAAAAGTATTCCAGACATAATTTTAACCTAAGCCACTGCTCCTCCACACACTTACAGGTTTCTCTAATTAAAACAACCACAGCCAGTGTATCTGCCCTGATATCAGCGTGGTCACGTTGCAGACACAGCTTTGTGAGTCAGGCAGAGAAATCACAGTTTCCCAGGACAGCACACCAAAAACTTCTTCAAAGCAAAGGGTTTTTACAGTATTTTATCCTCTGACATTTTTGTCTCTCTGCTTCTGAGCGGGAGATCACCAATATTTGCCAAAAACATTCCCCTATGCATAGAATTTCTGTAAACACATTTCTAGGAAAAAACAGCATGATTTCCATTGTAGGTTTCACTATAAAAGTCTTCTAAAATGGCCTGGCTCCAGCAATATGTCTCATTTTTCTTTTCCATACTCTCTCCTCTGCCAGAAGTTTTGTCTTTTAAAAATTCATTGGGGCCTTAGATGTGGCATCATGCCAAGGTTGTTACAAGTCACTAGATGTTCTGGCTGCTTTAAGAGTTCAAGCAGCATTAAAACTCAAGGGTAAGGGTCCCACAGTTTCTGAAAATCAGTTTCCTCTTAACTTGGCCAGCCAAAAAAACAGTCAGGTGAAATTGAAAAGAAACAGCCAGAACCCTTGGATAGAGTTCCCCTGCTAGGGCACTGGTGAAAGAGAGCTAACCAGTTGTTAGGAAGTAATTCTGCCCTTAAGCTCCTATCTCAAAATATCAAGGGACTTTGCCTCTTTGCTCCAGGGATTCATACTTACAAGGCTAAATTTTGCAACTCTGTCTCATTATAAGGCATGCTGGGCTCTGGTGAAGGGCTGCTCCCCAGACCATGAGGTCTGCACTCGCGCAGAGCGTGTTGTCCTTGGCAGGGGGGAGATGCCCCCTTGGCACTGCGGACTCGGTGTGAAGTCTAGCCCTGTATGAGCACACGCTGTCTGCAGGACCCCATGCGAGCTGGCTTCACGTCCCAACGGTAACTCTCAATCCATTACTTGCTTTGGAGCTGAGCTTATTCTACTGCCGTGTATTTTGGTGGGAGGTCAATAGTCGACCATTTTCTATTTTCACTGTCTCATCCTAGAGTAAAAATTAAATTATGAAAGTGGCCACTCCTCCACTTGCTGTGCCTAAAATCATCCAGCTTGAGCTGCTATCATAAGAAATTGAGCTGATTTTATTATCTTTCCTGGTTAACCCTGATTAAAGACATTTGGGCAAAGATGACTCTGTATGTTAAGATCTACTGCCCCTCCCCAGTAACTCACACACAGATCACATCAAAGTTGCTAGGAAATGCTGAAATTCAAACAAAGCCCCTGCATTTCATCACTCACAGCAAGGAAATGCAGGGGATTTTCACTGCATAAAACGTAGCTTATAACATTAAAACACAGAATATTAAAATCTTCCCCAGGCCCACCCAAGAGAGGAAGGTAAGACAAGTTTGAGGAAAGGTGACTTGTAACTATGACCCTTTAATATGTTTGTGTCCCTGTCAGCTGTTGTGGGGACACCCCACTGCTCATGTGACCACATCAGCACTGGCAAAGAGACAACATAATGTCAGGTTTTGCAGGAAATTCTGATCAACAGCCCTTCCTCCTCCTTCTCCTCCTCCTCCTCCTTCTTCAAGCAGAGAGATAAAGACACTTGATCTGGACAGACAGACCTGCTCCATCTGACCTCAGCATCTGCAACCAGAGCTGCTCCTCCTCGTCTGTAGCCCAACCATTGGGATCTTGCTCCTTAGCATCCCGACAACCACGGATCCAGTTTCTCTAGCTGCGCATAATGTGGCTCTTCCTCATGCCCCATTGGTAACGCTTGGACTCCAGCATGGACGGGAAAGCCATTTTCTACCTAACATAAGGTGTATCAGGCTCCTCTGCCACACTCTTCCCTTCTACCAGCGGGTTAGTCTGCTGGCTAGATGTCCTGTTTTTGGGCTTGCTCTTTCAGACAAAATGGAGCAAAGTGGTCTTTCCTCCATGCAGCAAGGGGGAGAGAGAAAGGGGGATGGAGAAATTAATTCCTAGTGATCTGGGAAGAGCAACTCTTGGGGAGAAAGGTGTCTCTCCTGCTTTAACTTCTTCCCACTGCCTCTTATTTGTACTCTTTGTGCTTCTTGTCCTGCTCTTTGAGCTCTTGGATAGCCAGATGCCTCTGCTGATGGAATATGTCAGGTCCCGTTTTGGTGGAAATGCATGGGAAATGCTCAGCGCCTGCCTAAGCTTGGAAGATGTAAGAAGATGCTGCCTTTACACGCAGGACGCTTGTCAGCAGACCCATGAATGTGCCCTACAGACAGCACATTAGAGTGGGCTGACTCCACAGTAGGGTTAAGTGAGGTTTCTTTTGAGACAGACTGGGCATCTGTTTGTGTTTTGTTTTAAGGGAAAATTTCTAAGCCAAAACATTAATTCTTTACTTTATACATTTAATTTCATCTCTTTTTTTTTTTCCTACATAATTATAAGTTTCATTTTTGGTCCAGCTTGAATTCTCTACAGGTTAGCTCCATTTTATTCCTTGCAATTTATCATTTTGCTAGAGTGTAAAATTTTAATTGGCATTCATCTGATATATTTCTGTGAGGGCCTAGTTTCATTGAGGAGACTTTCTCTGCTGCTTTGAGTGCCTCATTCATACCACAGAGAATTGACAGAAGTATTTTTCTTAGTCATATTTGGTGTGCCTTTCACAGATTGTGTATCACCTTTTTTTCAAGTTAAGTTGATATATAATGCTTGGAACTTTTTAAGTCCCCTCACTGAAATAGTATGCTGGGGACACAATGTCCCCACAAAGGTCATAAACTCCTGACAAGTTGCTATGCACTCCTCAGAGGTTGCTGAGAAAGTCTTAATCCTTTCCTGAAAGTCAATGATCCAAGGTCAAGCATATATTCAATCAATGCATGAATTTTGTAGGTGACACAAGTCGGTGCATGGGGACAAGTCAGTTTTTACAGCATGATCAGAATTACTTGAATTACAGAATTCACAGAAGGTGCTGTGAACACATGTTTTAAGACTGCTGAATGAAAGGCTATGCACCCAGAAAGTAGCTTTTATCTGTGCAGTGAAGGGCTGTATCCTGTAGTGGACAAGAACTAAGAGGATGTTGGTGAGAACAGGCAACGCAATGACTGCAGTGCTGATGTTGTCCATAAAGATGCAGTCTGGTAATAAGCAGTCACAATAAGTTTCAGGGAAAAATAATGACAGTCTTGCACAGAATGTTTTATTGCTATTTTAATTTATTGGCAACAACATATTCATCTGCTCATCCAATAAAATAAAGATAAAAAACATCCTGATGACTGTACAGGAGATCCCTCTGGAGATTTCCATGGCTTCATTTTTTTTTTCCTTGTGGGAGGTGGAGTAGATTTCTTACAGTGACATCTCTGAACATATTCAGCCTTTCTTCCCTTCTCCTAACCCATATTTGGGAATGGTGTTACACTGACACTAAATGAGTATTCTTTAGGTTCTTTCTTCTCTGATTCCTCAAAATAGGCCAAAATTGGGAGTTTTCATCTATCTTTCACCAAAGGAGGTCATGCTTCAGGTAGACTTCCTTTGGATGCCAAGGTGTTTCTCTTGTTTACCTCCTTGGGAAAAGCCTAGAGTAGCCCAGAGGTCTATGTACAGAAATGAAAACCATGGGCAAAAGGGCATATTTGCTCTCCCTGGCTGGCTGGTGTGGAGCAGGTCTATAGCCCTAATTAAAAGCAGTGGCTACAGCTCAGCCCTGGCTATACTTCTGGGAACAGCATGTCGATTAAACAGGCAGGACCCAGGGGTGAAGGAGCTGCTGGTGTAAGCAGACGTTATGGAGAGCAGTTAAGAATGTGTGACTGCATCTTGCAAAGAGCATGTGAACTACTGCAGCACTTTCTGGTATTGCAGGGAGCCACTGCACCCACACACGTGCAGAAATCACAGTGGTAATAGTTGTCTTCAGCTGATTTCTAAAATAGCCATCAGTCGTCTTCTGTCTGGCTCCTGCTTTCTTGCTCTCTCCCCCTGACACACATACTGTGCCTGTTCCTCCCTATCTGTTCCTCCCTTCCCTCCTTTCCCATCCCTGCACTGCTATAATATTCATTTCCCAAAGATCCCTATCTGTGCTGAGTGAGAAAAAAATAGTTTCAAATTTGCACATCAAAAGAAGGCCACGTCTGCTATCGGGAAAATTAATAAGAATTAAGAGCCTTTCAAAGCTGTGCAGCCCCCCCCCCTTTTTTTTTTTTTTGAAATTGAACCAATTAAAAATATTCTTGAGCTGGAAATGCTCCTGTGTGCTCAGGTCCAGGCTGAATAGGCCTTTTCAGTGATGACAGAAGCTCTTTCCCAGTTCAGAGAGACAGGGAAACATCCAACCACCAGTTTCTTAGGAATGAACAGACATCGGCTGGGAACACCCTTCCCACAAGCTGCAGAGCATCATCTGATAAGAGAATAATGCAAGGACAATCACAGGCACTGGAATATGACAAATTAGGAAAACAATCCGTTTATAGGATGCAAGAGCAAAAATGATAATCCTTTGTGATACAGCTTCAAATAGGGGAAAAACATGCCAAACAGCACAGGAGCATTGTTTAAAACAAAACAAGTGTTCTGGAGGCTCCTACTCTTCTAAATTATTATTTATCTATTTCATGTTATTTATTTTTTGATGTTATTTTTTATTCTTTATTTTATTTTATTAGAGAAAACAAGGTGCTTATTAAAAATGCATTTCATGGTATCTAGCAGAGTCCCAGAGAGGGTTTTGATGTTGAACTGGACATCCTTTAGCATAGGATTCATCCTATCCACCATATCCTTAATTCTGATGTCTATTTTGGAGGAGTCTATACCTGTGACTTTGGGGATGGCATCCCAGATGCCTGCGGGGGTACAACCCTTCTTGTTACTGGGCAAAATCACTCTTCTGAAAATGATTTCCTGAAAGGACAGTCTTAGATAGAGAGGGAAATGGGAAACTGGGAGTCCTCCAGTTACAGGAAAAAGTAATCTCCACATGATTAAGCCTATGAATCTCCTACAAATAGCCCCACTCCTGCCTGTTTCTTCACATCTGGCCCCTGTGCTCACCTCCGGCCAAAAGTGGACACTGCCCTGTCCTCGACCAGTTGTGCAGGGCCCTGGTACCTGCTCTGTCAGCAGTGAGGATGTCCCTTGTGCAGCCCCTTTCTGGTGCTTCCCTGGAGTCCCCCGCTCCACTTCCCTCCTCCACTTAACCCTTGGGGATGTCCAGGCTATGGACAGCACCATGAGGAGAGGTGACAGCGGAGCCTCTTTGCAGCTTGGTGTGTTGAGCATCCTCAGGAACAGGCAGGCAGCTTAGTTCAGTTCTTTTCCCCATCAACCTATGATATCTCCCCTCTGATTTTTCATTTTATGTCACCTGCGTTTATTCAGTTTCTTTGTCCCTCCTGCTTCAGCTAAAGAAACCTCTTCTCTCTCTGAAATGAACCTCTGTCTACACTTCGGGCAGCAACAAACTGGGACCATGCACTATTTGTTTGGGGATGCAGTACACAACAAACTAGGTGTGTGGGGTTCTGTGCCTGATGCATCTTTCCAGCCTTCATTAAATGAAGTTTTGGGAACTCCCAAGCGAGCAGTGACACGTTCGTGCTAAGTTGCACTCGGTGATCCTTCCATTAATATGTCCAATTGCTTTTCAAACCTATTTCAGCTGTGGCAATGAGGGCAGTGGCAGACTGATGTACTGTGTCAACAGAGAGCCTTTTGCTTTGGTTTAATCTTGTTGCTTGAGAACTGAATTATGTTGTCCCTATTTCTGAGCAAACAGAAATGTGTATTCGCCATTACTCACCCTTTCCCTGCCATTCTCAGCACCCGGGTTGTTCTCGCTCCATCAGACCAGAGAGTTCTGCTCTATTTAGTGTCTCTTCCCCTGGAAATGGTCCCATCCCTTGATCCCCCCACTTCTCCCTTCCCTCTGTCCTCCCTCATCGTGCTATGTCTGTCTCTTGTTCCAGATGCAGGCACACTAGGCAGCTGCACAGTGCTACGGGAATGATTTCAGGTTTCTTCTCTATGCTTTTCTTAATGCCTCATATTCAGCTTGGCTTTCTGCCCATCACTGAGCATTAGTTAACATGTTCATCATTCTCTCCACAGTGGCTCCAAGCTCCTGAGAAGGGATAAGTAGTGGAGAGCCCATGCTTAAATATATACTGTTTACTGCCAGTTTCCCCCTGTAAGCACCGCTCTGCCTTTATGGATGATGAATTCCAGCTGCTGTGAGTCAGCCCCCCGCCTCAGTGTGGTGATTGACCTCCGCAGGCACTTACTTGGTTCCTTGCCTAATTTTAGGTTATCAGCAAAGTGTGCTACCTCAGTGTTCTCCTTTTCCAGACCTTTTAGGAATATGTTGAGCAGTGCAATTCCTTGGATAGGCTCCCTTGGTTCTTTGTGAAACTCATCTTTTATTTCTTGCCCATTTTTTCCCCCTCTCTCTCAAGCAATTTTCATCTTATCACTTAATTTTTAATAAATTACTCTGAAGAAAATGTATTTGGAGGGCACTGAAATAGATGGTAATTTTGTCCTGTGCTTCCTCCATGCCTTCCTGTTAGTTAGTATCAGGGGCATGGCCAATACCTGGTCTTTGTCCTCACAGCACTGGGCTGCCCCCCAGAGATGCGGAGTCATCCCTCGCAGCCTGGTTCCAATATCACCAGCCCCTCTCGCCATACATGCATGACACATGCTTGGTGCCATAGCACAGAAATCATGCAGAAATTGAAGGCTGCCTCCTTGAACACAAAAGAGAGGAGCCAACCTGCATGGCCACCTCATTATATGTGTTCCATTAAATTATGACCTGCATACAATTTGGAGGGGGATGGTGAAGGTTGGAGGCCACCACAGAGTGTCCATTTGTCCATGACCTCCTCCAGATGGATCTAGAACTTCATCTTAGTCTTCTTGGCCACTGAAGTAACTGATGATTCAGAAAGAAAGTTGTAGGTTAAAGCAGCATTTCACTACCCCACTGGAGAAAACTACATGGCTCAGCTAAGGCCTTCAGGACTCTTAGGAATGTCTCGGTATGGAGGCACAGGAGGGACTGTGCAGGGGATGGCTGCCAGCTCTTATTCTCCTCCAGCCTTTGAAATCCAGGAGGTGACATTAATGGGAGATAAAGCCTTGAAGTGAGGATACAATATCTGTGATATCCCAGTTCTTCACAACTCACTGTCCTGTCCTACATTCCTAGAGGACTACAGCTGTCCACAGGGCTGGTGGAGAAAAGCACAGTGGCTCTGTTCTCCATCCAGGAACAAAGTGATGGTTTGGTTTGGTGCTGGATGGTCACTGCTCGCATTCATAGCCACAGGGTGAGCATATGTCCCAAACAAAGAGTTTCGGTGCACTATGCTCATGCACGCTGGACTGGCTTCGGAGTGATGCTCTTCCCAAACCGCAGCTGTGAGTTTGCTTTCACAGCACTGCATGTTGCAGGGCCCCTTCTTCCCAGCCAGGAATTATTTGTCTGAGTCTTTCCTCTTACTCCTGCTGTGAGTGTGCAAAAAGTAATTTGCCCCTGAGCAGTGTCTGTGCCTCTCTAGGCAGCCTCCACCACCATTTACACTTCTGCTGTCTAAAGAGGTCCAATGTGTATCTCCGAATAGCAGGAGGTCCAAGGGGAGTAAGGGCTCCCTGCCAGCCCCTGGGACTCTGGTGCATTGTAAGCCATGCACATCCCTTTGCACAGTGCCCAGCTCCGGGTGGGAGAGTCCCTAGTCTGCCAACCACCTGCGTAAAGCCTGGTTGTAGTGGAGGATCTGTGGCCAAGGTCACCAGCACACTGCAGCCGCTCCTGGTAGTCCCCAAAATGACCAATGCAGTGTTGCACTCCTGGAGCTCAGGGGTCCCCTTGGAAAATGACACTTTGGCAGCATCTCTGCCTGGGAGGTGGCTGTGATTTCATTCATATTTAGCCAAGGCATAATCCTGCTTGCAAAGGATACTCTCTGTACAAGCCAGCAGACATCCCTAAGACTCAGCCTGTTCCCTTCTCTTCTTCCAGTGACCCATCCTCATGGCTACCCAGAGGGAGAGCTCTCTGGCATAAGACCATGTGGCTTTGGAGAACTGTCTTTTTATCTGACTGATCCCTGAATGTCTTCAGGTGGGACAAGCTGGAAATGTGTGGGAAATGGGCTAGCATGAAGGTGATTCCTCCCTGGAATCCCCTCCAAGGCTGAAGCTGCAGCATAGCCAGCTGTCATTTGCATAGACAGCAAATGTTGTCCCAGAGCTAGTTTTCCTTCATTTGGATGTCCAATGGCAAGGGGGTGCAGTTCACCATTGATGAGAAGGCTCTAAAACCATTTTCCTGCATCTTCTTGAACTGTGATGTGTACATATAGTGTGTACACACTGAATGGTGGCAAGGCTATGGCAAAGAGTGTGCATCTCAGCATTTTCTGGGAATATGGCATAGAGAAAAGTTAAGGTCTATGTCATGTATAGGATTGAACCCTATAGGCCTGTTTCTATACTAGGTACTTGAACTCCTCTTCTAGGCAAAATATTTAGCTCACCCCAAAGTGGAGTCTAGATGTGAAGTAATATTTTTGCAGTGATAAATGGAGAACGAGGACATGGGAGAGAGAAGCAAACCAGGATATCCAATATAGAAGTTGGCCAAAAAGCCATTGACAACCCAGCTCTGGCCAAAAGTCATTGACAACCGAGCAAATTATACTGTGTGACCCTGCACCTGGGCAGTATGGGCACCTGCAATTTTCATGGCAGGAGGTGTGGGTCAGGAAGCCTGGAGCAGAGCAGAGTCAGACCTGACAAGCGCTCCGCCAGCTCCTTCACTCTGTTGTGGCCACCACACTCACTGCCTGATGCCACATCACTCTAGAGAGAAGCACAATGCACAGGCCTTTACGAAGTGCCTTGAGATACACAGCAAAAAAGGGATAAAAAGCTGCAATTATTACTTTCTTGCAGGTGGTTGGTAAATCATGCAGTTGTCCTTGGAAAGGAAATAATTTTCTTATCCTGACCACTGCCTCTTGCAGACATAAGATATGGAAGAGGGACTAGCAGCTCAGCAGAGTATCAATAATAGAGTTTTTGAATGAAAGCACCCACAAAGCCTTACAATAGGAAAGGATCCATTTCTTCTGTTACTGAAGTGCAGCTATTGACATTGCACAGGATACTCGATGGAGAAAAAAGGGTACAGAATAACAAAGCCACCTTCCTTCTCACTAGTCTTCCTTGCCCTCTCCTCAGCACAGAGATTTACCATGAGTTGTATCTTCCCAGAAGGATACTGCCACGTATTCATTCTGTTCACACAGAGGACACCAAATGTCACATTTCTCCGTATTACCTTCATGTTGAAATTTCAATTGCATTTTAAAACACTGTGACTGGCAGTAGATTCAGTGCTGGGATGGACTGTGGGACCAGTGGTCCCATCCACTTGTAGGAAATGCACATAGATCAGAAAGCACAGTGAGCGTTTAATAATGTGTCGGCATATAGCCCAGCTCAGCGGCTCTTTACACTTTCCGTTGTTCCAGGAAGATAACACTTCACAGAAACTATAAAAGACACATCATTCTCGGTGACACTTTGGGACAATACAGGATGAAATTCAATTAAATGCAAAATCCAAAAGAAGTCTGACAGAGTTTCAGGTGCTTTTCAATTCATCACTTTTCAATATTTTTTGAAATTCCCTGGAACCAAATATCCAGAGGTCATTTCAAAAGCTGTGACGAAGAATGTACTGGAGGAGTTTTCATCAGAGACCTTATGATAGAAAACTCTTTCCATAAGTCTGAAATTTGGGGCAGAGAAAATGTTTGTTTGAATAACTACAGCTGACTGTATCTTTATTCCTTGTTTTGATTTTGCTCAAGCTGATATTAAAGAGGAACCAAAGTGCATTCTGGTACCAGGAATATTTCTTTTGTGTTTTCTGCAACTTTGTGATAAAAACCCTTCTTTCTTTGGGAAGATCTCCATACTGTAGGGTGTGCTGACAACTAACAGTGCGTGCTTTCAGAAAGCACTATGCACTCTCCTACTTCAGATGTGCTTATGAAATCTATTTAGTTTTACCTTCAGATCATGAATATTGTCCTGCATGATGTGAACACCAGTTTAGTTTCCATCAAGGTTACACCTTAAACTCAATAGAGGAAAACCTAGTTCTGCATTTAATATTTACATACTTTTCAGGCTGTGTTTATGAATTGGAATGACTATAAAGTAGATAAATCTTTTCAGGAAAGGGCTGTCGGCTTTTATAGGGTATCTCAAAGACTATCCTAGGTTTTAGATGATATATAAGAGTTCAATAAACTCCATGCTACTGCCACAATGCCTATTATACTACCTGAAAGAGCTGTATTGGCTGCCGTATTGATTGTCTTCAATATTAATTGCTTAAGTTTACTGAAGATACAGTTACAGTAAAGGAGAGTATGTTACTAAAATGTTTTAAGCCATGTGACTTTTAGCAATTCTCTTGCCTTTTCTAATGTGTAAATTTGTTATCAAAGGAACACAAAAGACTAGAGAGAAAGGAGATTGCCAGCAGGCTTAATATATTAAAAGGGTGGATGAGATAGGGATTTGTTAATACATGAGATTCAAATTCAGCAGAATGCAGAAAAAAATAGTAGAATGATAATTAAAAAAAAATCTGTCTTGAAAAACTCCAAACTCATTGTGTCTTTACAGCTGTTGTATCAGCCTTTTGGGTGAGGCCAGAGCATACCAGTTGTCTTTCTTGACAGATGTGGGGATGCAGATTCCTTTCTCTGCTTTCAATTTAAGTCGGCCTTACATCAGCAAGAGTTCAAACCCAGAGCATATCTGCAGAGATGTGTCTGCACCAGGCGAACAAGGAGTCTGGATGCAGATACAGGCATGGGCTTTGGGAAGCTTGTTTCATTGGATTCAATACAAAACCACAGTAGACAAGGTAAAGACATGGTCTCATGGTACCTCAGATACACATCCAAAGACATAGGAGGGGAAGTTAAATGTGTGTTTGGTTAAAAAACAAGGTTGGGAAATATGTGAAGCTATTCACATTTTAATTGAGTTCAATCCCCTTTCTACTCTCCCAGAACACAGGCATCTGTGGGGGAGCTCACTGCAAATCTTTCTGCTTGGTTTCTCCTGGGTGCTCATTCCCATCATGATGCTTTCCGTTTTTCACTGCCAGTCAGTGATTTGGACCCCAAGGTTTTGGTGGATTAGAGAGTTCCTCATGACTTTTTCTGCAATTGATCAAAATAGTCAATTGTGTTTCAGTGCTCCAGGCAAGCCCGGGTAAAATTTTAATCTGTTTATGGTTCCCTCACTCTTGTTCAGTCTTGGAGAGGAACCTGGAGAAGAATGTTTTCTACCAGGACCATGGTATGCTGCCATCCATGCTCCGCAGACATTCTCCTCTGACATGGGATAGTTTCCAACTGCTTCTCTTGAGTGTGTGATTGAATGCTATGACCTTCTAGAACAGCTCAAAAGAAAACCCAAAAAACAAAACAAAACAAAACACCCTCTGATATGACAATGATACAGATATTTGGACATTGGCCCCTCGGTCTTGAGATATTGCATTCCTCTGGTCAGTGATTAAAATCCACACAGATGTGATGAAGCTTGGAATGTGACAGAGTTCTGTGGTCACTCTGACAAGCTATTCTGTTATAGGAAGCTCTTCAAAGAAGCCAGAAAAACATTTTTATATCCATAATCCAAGACTTTTTAGAACAGAGATTGTAATGCTTAATTTATAAATAAAGAAAGCTC
Organism: Tinamus guttatus; assembly: GCF_000705375.1. Next base: position 82,514 of record NW_010587580.1, on the reverse strand, counting down.
CAAGGATATAGAGAAGAAAGTCAGAATAGAGATCAGTTTATGTATAAGTCTTCACCTTTCCTGCAGACAGTTTGCAGGCTTGGTTTTGCATAATTTGGGGGCTTGTTTACTTGCAGTGATCTCTGCACAGCCTAGTTTTTCCCTAGGAAGGGTTGTCTTGCCACTTAGCTTTACTCTCTGCTCCTTGGTTCTATGAGTCTTCCCTCAATGTCCGTTGGATCTGCAGGCTTCCATTCTCGCCTCTTGCCCCACTGCCTGCTAGGCCCCAAGCCCTTTCATTTCTGGTGCTCCAGGGAAGAGCATCCTTCCCTCTCTCCTCTGTTTCCCGGACCGTTCAGTCTCCTCAAGGGAAGAAAACTCACAACCTGAGCACCAAGAAATCAAGAATATGCCATCCATCACAGTGCAACATGGGAATTTGAGAAAAGGGGCTGTTTATATCTCATAGCCGTTGCTCCAGGCTGAAGCGGGTATTGTCACAACAGTTTCACTCAACTGCACAATTTAATGCATGAAAAACAGAAACAAAAATAAATGAACAAATAAAACAGAAAGGCTGCAATCATCTCTTTTTAACACAAGCAGAGACATTGGACTGTCATTTTTGCTGCACCCATGAATGCACTACCAAAATCTGCAGCAACAGTGTTGTAGTTGACCCATATCCTGGAACTCGCTACAGGCACCTGGTGGTGGTAATAAGGGAATATTTCAGGGTGAACACTGATATATTTATCAAAGGTTAGTTGGTACATATTTTTCTTATGAATAAATAGTGCAGTCTTACTAATGTAGATGTTTACACCACTTCAGTTATCCAGTTGCTCACTGATAACTTATTTAAAAATCATTCTCCGGTGGTTAATGCCTGGTAACATTAGAAAGGCGACCAGCTGCTGAGATGCATATGTTAAATATGCTGATATGTTAAAAATAATATAAGAGCCATTACTGAGTATTTAAGATGATGTTAATCTTTTCTTTCTCTGGTATAGACCTTCCCGACAGAAGTTGGGCAGATGCAAGGAAACAGGAAAAGGGGGACACTTGGGAGAAAGTATAATTTATGCACATCAATTTTACTTCCAGAAAGTGTGCACACTGAGCATTTGATTTTCATGTTCCAGTGATGCACAGTGAGCCAGCTTTATTTGTCAAAAGCCCATATAGGCACTTTGGGAGAGATAAAGCCCACAAACTTTGCAGTAGTTGGAGCTAACTATATTGCTCTATCTGCTTTGGCTTCACAGTCGTGCACGCTGTCAGTTGTTATGGCTCACATGATGAGCTGTAACACATTAAGATTATTAACTTGACTGATTCTGCTAATGTATCTTTTCTCCTTAGCAGAATCTGGAAGAAATTCATGACCATGAAATGTCCTATAGGCAGATCTGTAAACTCAATTCCTTCAAACATCTCCTGGCACTTGGCTGTTGCCTTTCACCACTGTTTGAAGTCATGCCATTCCAAATGGCATTGGCAGTTCAGGGCCTGGTGGGCACCCAGGTAAAATTGCAAGTCAAAATTATGCTGTTCCTGAAAAAAATCAGGGTGACAGGGATGCAAGAGTGCTCCTGGTAGAGCAGACTCCACTGAAAAGCAGCAGTGGCTCCTCATTTCTTCTAACACTCCCTCACTCAGGTCACAGGTGTCCCAGGTTTTTACAAGTTCAGCGAAGGGAGAGGCATTCAGCACCCTCCTTGCCTGAGTGATTCAGCTGTGCTTTTCCTATCTGTCAGGGAACTGCCCTCCCTCCTGGCTTCTGAGCTATGTCCGTGGTGGTTGTTGAGATGCTCTCAAGTCCTATATCAGCACAAAGGGTTACTGCAACTTTCTTGAGCCAGGGCATGGGAACATGGCTCTTCATCACAAGAATCTAGGGATATCTAAATGCCAGTCTCTTCCTCTGAATGTTGTGCAGCAGCTGGAAACCCAATCCATCACTGTCCATTGGAGGACTAATCTATCAATGCTGGAACAGGTTAATCTCATTTATCAGGTCTCTGCTGGCAGACTGAAGAGTAATTTCTTCTTGCTGAAGATGCAGAGAAGTTGTGTGTGCTTGGACACACGGACAGGATTTCACTATATCACTCAAGCAGCTATTAAGAAGTTGAACAGCTGAATTCATATCAACGAGATGAGGGTGCTGCCTGCATTCCTGGGCTGTAGGACAACCGTTGGCTGGGAGATGCTGGTGCAGATATGTTCAAAGAACCTGGGTAATCTGCCCTGCCCATCTGCTCAGGCCAGAGGGCCATGGGCACCTCGCTGACGGAAGGGCTTTTGACTGAGGGTTTGTTGTGGGGAAAGGCTGCTCTGCTGCAGCCATAACTTATGTGTAGAAGTGCCATATTGATCTGGATTTAAGGAACAGCTGTTCCCAGTTCCCTCCCCAGTGATATGGATCTTTTGCCCTCTTTTCTTCCACTTATCTCTGGTATGGTCACTGAGTGTGTGATGTAAAGTGAGTATTTAATGATGCTAAGAGAAGGTACTCTGAGAAAGGTAGGAGACCTGAGGCACCTTAGTTCTCTTCCAGCTCTACACAGATGTTCTGTGTGACTTTTGGTGCATAGTTTAAAATCTCTCTTCCTCAATGCCTGTTTTAAAGAACAAGTATTCTCCTATGTCTCCTATTTTACTGAGGCATCTACTGCTGGTTTTGCTTCCTTGGCTTTCGTGAGCTTTTTGTGAGCTGTTTTTCCCTCTTATTTTTAAAAAACATTGCTTGCTGGTGTAGAGGCAAAGGTAGATTGGTGAGGGAACAGCCAGAAACAAAGTGCTGGGGGGAAAGACTGTAAACACAGAATTTAGTTTTAAATATGAGTTGATTTAGTCCAGGAAGTTCATATCCCTCTGTGATATCTCTAATTTTAATTATAAATAATAATGTTTTATCACGTCTAGTGGTGTAATTAATAATTGTATGCTTAAATATGTGGCCAACTTAAAGCATGGAGTGGGAGGGTCACAGTAGAGGAGGATGCCCCAGTGACCTGTTGGGCTAGTGGCCACCGTCCCTTGCCAGGAGGAAATGAATTTGCCCCCACCTCATCTTTGTGTGGAGGAGGCAAAACAAGGGAGACTCTCTCAATGCTTTGCTTTGCTCCTCTCTTCTCAAGCCGCATATCTCTACAAGCATCAACACACCCAGTGCCATTCCAAATCCGAGATGGGCAAGTATAAGCAGTCGGTCAAATAGAGCTATGCCAGCAGGATCATTTTCTCTGGTGGCACATTACTCACATTTATGGCTCTGTGTTTTGGCTGTATTCTCCACAATAAACTCTACAGTGATTTATAGTCAGTGAGAATTTCTCGCTATCTTCTATTTCTTTTTAAACGCAGTCCCAGCTCTGCTATCTATTGTTATTTGTGCCCTTGTTCAAATTCCAGGTTCATTTTGTAATGTTGGGAGGTTCTGCTGATTCCTTTTAAATCCTCCTACTCACAGCATTCTGCATTTTCCTCTTTCTCCTCCTTCTCCCATTGCCAAAGCACCAGGGCCAGCAGCCAAGATCTCAGGGTCACCTCCCCTTAAGGGGGGCCAGTGCTGGGACATCTCCATGGTGGGGCAACAGCCCTTTACTGGCCCCAATGTGCAAAGACAAATGGCTCAAACCAGCAGATTCCTCCCTGCTCATGACCCTTTTGGAATCCAGAGACAGGGGAGGGGATGTTAACCGAGGACAAAGGGCCTCTGTTCCCTGGCTGCAGTTCACCTCACCCGTTTGCTCTGCATTTGACTGTTGTGCTCTGTCAGCTTTCAACATCTCCTGAAGAGCCACAGTCAGTTCTGGGTTCATCCTGCCATGCAACACTGCAACATGGTGCAGCTGCAAGAGCATCTAAGTATGTCTGTGCCAGACCTAGGTGACGGACTCTGGTTCAGAGACCTGTTCTAGCATTTTCTCCTTGTGGTGGTCTGAGGAGGGTACCCTGAAGACCTCTAGTTTGACAGATCTCTCCCTTAAGAAATTTTTAAATTCTAATGAAATGTATTGAGGGATATTAATTCTTCATTCTGATGGAAATGTAGATGTTTAAGAAGATAGTTGCTGTCCTGAAAGACAATTTTGTCACATTGAATTCTGCTGTTCTGGCACACATTAACATGGTCTGTAAGTTAATTTCTAGGGATTCAGGGCGTGTTTTTTTCTTACACAACAGCATCTCCTAGGAAACCCCAGGGACTCAGAATATCATTTGATAATACGGAAAGGTGCAAGAAATGCTGCAAGATCTTAGATGCTCTTGGAGAAACATGGTCTTAGTATATGAAGTCAATCCACATTGATCTGCTGAGGTACATGTAGTCTATCCAAGGAGAAGTCCCCCTTTCTTCCTCTTAGGGAGACTCATCCAGAAGCTGAGCTTCTTCAAAGACACTGTTCCCTAATAAAAAAAATCTTGGAAGGAGTCAGTAGTGTAATTTCTATATTTTGGATGACAATTAATTTGAATTTTTATTTGTTCAGTGAATCCACTCACACAGCCAGCTGTTAATCCAGTGACACTACTGAAGGAGGTTTGTGCTGGAGTAGGATACGCACCCCTGAGGCAATGCACCCAGGGGTGACTTGGCCAGCAAACGAGTTTTGACTGGATGCCGAGCATGGAAGGCACAATATTTCCAAAATACACAATTCTCATGTGAGCAAGCAGCACTAGAATTCATTCCTCAGGCAACTCAGTAAAAATAATCTATGTTTGATAAATAATACAATTCAAGGGGTTACAACTGTATCTAAGCAATGGGGAACTGCCAAGTTAGCATGCAGCTTTAATTCAATGCCCTAAGAACCCCTCATGACTAAGAAGAATATTGACAGTATGTACTATAGTACTATGTTGATGTTTCCAAGGAGATATGACCAACTCCTGTTGCCACATGATTTAAATGTGCAGACTTTCAGTAACTATAGGTAAGATTGGGATAATTGTGTTGCCTAACCAGGGGATAACACAGTTTTAAAGTCTAGTCCAAAAAAAATGGTATTATTTTTAAATTGGTATGGTTTTAAAATACATTTGTTCATGAAAGCCTCAGATAGACATTCTTGTATTTCCCAGTCACATATTTTTATAACTAACTATCTTACAATGACACTGACATCACACAGTGAGGCCGTCCTTCAAGATTCAGGAAAACATTTTTCCAGTGGAATTACTCCTTGCAGCAAGCACAGCACAGTTTACTAATTTATCTCTTTATTATGTTTTTGCAACATTCCTAATTGCTAATCATAGCAGCTGTTTCAGCAGTCTATGTCCCTGGGATAGATCATTCCTACAGGATCATCCCAAAAGGGACTTTCCATTATATTAACTGTTTGCTATATGCAGAAGATATTGTTATATTGTTTTTGTACGGTGGCATTACATCTGTACACCTTTGAAACTGAATTATCCCATACAGTAATTTCAGAGCGCTGCCCAAGCTAGTCTTAATTCAGTGTTTACCCTGCTTTGAGCAGAAGGTTGAGAGACCTCCTGAGTTGCCCTTCAAGCTGAATGTTCCTGATTTTATGTTCCTCTTGCTCAGACCGTACGATACGAGCTATTTTAGAGCAATATTGCTCTATCTTCAGTGCGGTGCAAAGTGGAGAGCCTCACGGTATTCCCGCTTTCCATTGGCATTGCTCTAAATCAGATCTTTAATAGCTGTATGACTCAACGCTGTCCATAACTGCCTTATCATTTTGTGTCTGCTGTTGTGCTCATTTTAGTCTGCAATGTGAGCTGTGAATAAATGCCCTGCAATGTGTGGTGTAATTGTTTAGTTCTGTGAGCTGATCTGAAACAATTTCTCTTGCTGCCCTTCCCAACCTGTAGGTAAGAGGGCAGCTTCCCTAAAGCGGGGGGGCATGGTGTCCTCAACCCCCTCCTTTTTTTTTTTTTCTCAAGATGAAAGGAATTAGCAGTGTTCAGCTGTCACATTCACACAAACCCTTAAGGTTACCAACACTCCTGCAATGGCTGAGGTTTGCTTTTCCAAAGGGAAATGCAGAGTGTGCACGGCCGCCTGCTCCAAGGCCCTGCCTGAGCAGCAGATGCTTTTAAACCCCAGGATGACCTTTGTTGTAATTGCTTCCAAACACTGGGCTTGAAGCGTAAGTCTTGCCGGGCTCTCTGTGAACACACATGTTGTTTTAGGAGCAGGGAGATGCTTCTGTCTCTGACTGCTGGACAGAGCAGAGGATTAATGCATAATGAAGAACACAGAGCCAGAGCACTACAGTCAATGAATACACACCAAGCTCTGGTCTCCTCCTAGCACCAAGCAGCACAAAGGTGCCTCTTCCATCCAGGATGTGACAAGATATGCTTTAATGGGAAGGCATCCTCTGTAAGGCGAATTGCACAGGCAGGTGCACATTACTGTCCAAACTGCCCATGCCCCAGACCCTTCGGAGTTTTCCTAGTGCTTCTGCTCTCTGCTTTTCTTGCTAGCTGTGCTGACCTGTGATGTGTGCCTGGGCAAGAAAAACAGCAAAACATGGTAATTTTCAGTGGATGGGGAGAGAAGCTTGCAGGAGAGGCTGCCTGCACGGAGGGAGCTGCTCAGTCTGGTTCCTGTTTGCTGTATTCCCTGAAGATAGGGTGAAGAAGAGCCCCATCTGCAGCTCTGCTCTGCTGCAGAGTGATGATGATACTCCCATCAGTACTCTGGGGAGAGAAGTGATTTCTTTAATTGTATCTGGAAAAAAAAAACAAAAAACAGAGAATGGTTACTGTCTGAATAGGAATTATTTTCTATTCCAATAGTAGTTAAAGGAGTTGTTAAACAGCAATTACTAAATGTAGCTATTTTAAAATCAGTGGATCCAGATAACTGTATCAAAGGCTTCAAAAAGATCTCGCCAAGTAATTCTCTGAAACACTAATGGCAATTGCCAGTAAACGTTGAGCAATGGGGAAGTTCCAGAGAACTGGAAGAGAGGCTGAATGAGCAGTGTTGGTAACTCTGGCCTCTCACAGCTGCCATGGGGAGAAGCATAGTAAGTGACAGTGGCAATGAGTAATGCAAAATTAAAGAAAGACTAATAATAATTGTTGATGACACTAATTTATGGAAATTTAGTTGTATTAATAGGTTTTCTTTTTGGTGAGATAAATATAGCTGTGCTGATATAATACACTTCTGGACAGTACTTGACTTGTTATTGTGCAGTATTTTCCTACAGGAGAAACAAAAGTGAGTTCCATAAATGCTCACCAGAATAATTAGTTGGGATTGAGGTTTCTGGACTCTCAGATACTGCTTCAGATACTATCAATTCCATTTGCCTTACAGGTTCTGGGCTTCAGAGCTCTCCAGGAGTCTGAACACCCCCACAGTATGGAAAGAAGTGGGTGAAACACTTTCTGGGTATTGGCCCTGAGGAGGAAGCAAGTAAGAGGGGTAAGTATTTGTGTCTGGTTGGTTAAAGCTCGCACATACAAGAATTCTGACTATTCAATGTAAAACAAAGAAATATTCAATGAAGAAGTTTTTGCCCTAGCTCCTACATTCCTGGGAAAGTTACATAGAACAGAGGAGGGGCTGAGGCCAGGAAAAGGTGTAAGGGGCTGGGATGTGCCAGTGAGGACGAGCACAGGCAATGGCAAGAGTAGAGGGATGAGCTAGGTCGGAGGGGCACGGCTTTGTGGGTACCACTGTCTGCCTGAATCTGATGGTCACTTAGCTGCTGCCCTCCTACTCACAGGGGTCAGACATGGGCCCATGGCACCTTTAAGGCAGAGCTTTAGAGGTTTCCTACCTCCTTAGGGTTGAATGAGATCCTGCAGGACAAGTCAGCTCACCTGATGGCCAACATCCATGGTAGCTAACACCACTCACACCTTAGGGATCCAGTAGGTGAAGGAGAATCAAAAGCTTTTTCTCAAATGATGGTTAGATGAATGTCATGCTGGCTCACAGTGGCTATCCTTATGGGAAGGGGGATTCAAAAATGCACAGCAAGGACTCAGATCAGTGCAGGGATTCCTTGCACAAGGAACAGATATTGAAGAGAAAAGGCTAGGGAAAATGTGGGGTAATTCATCACCACAAAAGAAATGTTTGGGGGTCAGCAGGACTGTACATTTTTCTGTTTAGTCTCTGTCCTTCTTCTAAAAGATCTCATCTAATTTTGACACAGGTAGTATATCTGAAGAGGAACAACCACAAATCACAGTCTGGAAGCATTTTTATGGAAGACCATGGTGGTCTTCCTGGTCTTATTTGTGGGGTTTCTTTCACTCCCTGTGGTACATGATGGCTGTGACAGCACATGAAGAACGGAAGGCAGTGTCTTGTGTAATTATTTTTCAGTTCCAACTTAAGGCAGAAATTTGAGAAAACCTAGGGGAGGCCAAAGTGTGAAAACCTGATTTGCAAATGTTATACTGAGTGATTGATAGATACATTGCAAAGACTCTATCTTACAAGTGTTCTCATGTGGCCTGAAGAGCAGGGAGAATACATTTATTTGTGAGTGACTTGCATGAGACAACTGATAAGAGGATTTACACTGAAAATATTGCAGTTATTTCTTATCTAATTTTATAAATCTGTGCATAAGATGTTGCTACAGGCTTAGGCAGAGTGGCTGGAGAGCCATGCGGCAGAAAAGGATCTGGGGCTGCTTCGACAGCTGTGGCTGAACACGAGCCAGCATTGAGCCCAGGTGGACAAGAAGGCCAAGGGCCTCCTGGCTAGTATCAGGAACAGGGCAGCCAGCAGGAGCAGGGAAGGATCGACCCCCTGCGCTCGGCGTTGGTGAGGCCACCCCTCGAATCCTGTGTTCAGTGTTGGGCCCCGCTCCAAGAAGGACATGGAGCTGCTGGAGCGAGTCCAAAGGAGGGCAGCGAGGCTGGAGCACAGAGCTCCTGAGGAGCGGCTGAGGGAGCTGCGGGTGTTCAGAGGGCAGCAGAGGAGGCTCCGCGGAGCCCTTATTGCTTCGCAGCTACCTGGAAGGAGGCTGCAGTGAGGCGGGGTCGGTCTCTCCTCCAGAATCCCTATCTCCCCGCAGCTACCTGGAAGGAGGCTGCAGTGAGGCGGAGTCGGTCTCTCCTCCGGAATAACTACGGCTACGACAAGAGGAAACGGCCTCATGTTGCGCAAGGGGAGGTTCAGGTTAGGCATTAGCACAAACTTGTACACAGAAGGAGTGGTGAAGCATTGGGACCGGCTGCCCAGGGAAGTGGTGGAGTCACCGTCCCTAGCAGAAACGTGTAGATGAGGCACTTGCAGACATAGTTTCGTAGGCATGGTGGCAACGGGTTTAAGGTTGGCCTTT
>NW_010587580.1:50665-70925 GCF_000705375.1 Tinamus guttatus | reverse complement strand
CCCCATCCTGTGACCACGAGCCCTGCACACAGCTCTGCCACTGCTTGCTTGCTCCTGTGCCCTCATCGCCCCTTTCCCCTCCCCTCTAACATGGGAAGCAGCCGTCCTGCGCCTGCTCCCCAGCCCTTCTTGCAGTCCCCTGTGCTGCGTCTCCTCCTCCCTGTGCTGCGCGGTCGCTCCGGGGCCTGGGAGGGCGGGCGCCTGTGGGTGCTGCTACGCGGAGCGCTGCGCCATGGGCACCCGGCGCTGCCCGCGGCCGCTCTGCAGCTACTCCATGCCGCAGGGGCTCATGGTGCGTGACCGGCGCCGGGCTGCTGTGTACCGAGCGCTGAGCCCCTGATCCTGACAGAACAAGAGGAAGTGGCCTCGGGTTGTGCCAGGGGACACATTAGGTTACACATTAGGAAGAATTTCTACATGGAAAGTGTAGTCAAGCATTGGAACTGGCTGCCCAGGGAAGTGATGGAGTCACCATCCCTGGCAGTGTTCAAAACACGTGTAGATGAGCTGCTTAGGGACATGGTTTAACAGGTAGGCTGTCTAAGGGTTTATGGTTGGACTCAATGATCTTGAAGATCTTTTCCAACCATAATGATTCTATGATTCTATGTTGGGATTCTTCACAATCTCTAGATTTCACTGGGAATCAGCCATGGCAACACTGTCCATTGAACATAGCAGGGCTGCTAGGTCATTGGTACCTATAGCAAGATGACAGACAGGAATGATACAAACTCAGACAAGGCTCATTTGTCTTTGGGAGGTTCAAGGCTCTTAAGAGAACCTTTTCACGGTCTTCGTTAGAAACAAATCTGGACTCCATCACAGGGCAACAACATTGCTGTAAACCACAACCTATGCTGCAAAGGAGCTGGTAAGGTTGGATGGTAACAGAAGCTGCCGAAGACCCTCACTGTGTAGCAGATGGATGCTAAAATGGTAGCGTTGACATTTGCTGCACAGTATCAAGGTGATGGCTGGCAGATGCCTTTTGCCATGCCTATTTGGAGATGACTGCTGTTCCCCGATGATTTGCTACAGGTTAGCTCAAAGCCTCCAGAAGAACACAAGATGGGTTGAAGCTATCTCCAAACCTGCTGCCAAGTCCAGTGAAACAGAGATGGGGACTAAAAATGGAAAAGAAAGTGAATCTGCATCCCTCATGATAGAGCTGGGGAACTAATGCTGTTATCCACTGGCTATGGTTTATGATCAATTCTCATTTCTATGAAAGTCCTTTAAGGAGCTGCAAGAACTGACCTTGCCTTTTGTGACGGCTGTGCTCCTTCCCCAGCTCAACCTGACTTTTCACAAGTAGGCCTAGTCAGGTGTTAACCACCAGTGAAATTATCTGATCCTGGAGGTTGCCTCCCTCATCTCTTTCCCCATTCAGACAATAACCATCAATAACAGTCCTGATGGCTGCATTCTGATTGGGAGATAAGAGCTAATCGAGTGTTCATCAGCCAAAATTCATCTGAAATGAAAAAAAAAAAAAGACTATAGGTCAATCATCCCATAAGCAGCCCAAGGGCTCTCCTTGCATGGCAGCGGGCTGCACGCCCGGATCTCCTCTTCAGCAGGGATGCCTCTCAAGGATACTCCTGGGGGTTAAGTAAGTGATCCTTGCTACAACAGATTAATGGTAAATGACTGCAGCATGCTTTTTGAACTTGTAAACTTTACTGGCGTAACTTTGCACAAAATTCTTTAGTCACAAACCATTGACCAGCTCTGGGACTAGGACTGGATCCAGCTGCAGCCATACTCCTCTCAGGAGTTTGGAAAGTAAGGAGGTTCAATCTGAACCCCGTGACCCAACGGGACGGTCTCCTTGGTAATTCTGTGTATATCTTGTACCCCATGCAGTAAATAATAAGTGACCTTGCCATAAAAACTCATTAAATAATTGTCCAATCAATAAAACATATTACTATTTCTTTCACACTAGTGAAGTGCATTGCATCATCCCCTCCCCACACTCGTTCCTTGACACCCTTATGCCCATATAAGCTGTGACTGTCTATCAATGTGCTCCTTTGCACTACTCGATCAGTGAATAAAGAAGTTTCAAATCTTCTTTTAAAATTATGAGCAATTTAAAATCTGTCATGTCCACTGGAAAGAGAGCTTAGTAAGACTAGAACTAGTCTTAACTGACCGTTTTCAGAGCAAACAAGACCTGTGCCAACTCAGACTCAAGGGCCACTGGCACATTCAAAGCCAATAAGGACAGACCATGTCACAGGAAAGGCAAATCTTCCTTACTACTGTAAAAAAAATAAAAAAAGGAATGGTAGGAGGTATAAAGGGAGGAAAGGTAGAAGTGCATGTCAAAGGGTACATTCGTAAATTTTGAATAAATCTCAGGAGGGACAATATTAAATAAAAATGCTTTCTGTAAGGGAAGTTTGGGGACATGACATTTGTGAAGAAGACAAGCTCCAGGTAGGACACCTTGGCAAGCGTGCGGCTTTTGAGCAGATCCACATGTAACAACAAAATCAATAATGAAGTGTGAAATAAATAAAAATTAGCTTCGGTCTAGCTATATATGTCCTTTCATCTCTTCATAAACTTAAGATAAGATTGTTGTATATTTTGAAATTGAGAAAATAAATATTTCTCCTTCATCCTGCTTTGAGCTGAGGATCATTTTAAGGGGGCTGGCTCACACCACATATCTGGCAAACTGTAAAATTAGAGTTCCAGGAGAAGGCTCCATCACTTGGCTCCCAACCTCAATGCCCTAGGTACTCAAAGAGTAGCCAGATATTCCTCTACTCAGGCAGCACAGTCACCTCTCGGAGCAGTCATTGGCAAGGGAGGCAGTAGGAGAGGATCATGTTAGGCCTGGAGTTTTTTAATAAGCAAACAAGTTGCTCATCAGTGATCATCCCCTCAAGAAAAGAAATGAGTTGAGCTACTAATGTGAATTGGTCATAATACTTTGGAGTTCAGTTTCCAAGCTACATGGGAAAGAGATGTCCTGACTGAAGACATTGAACTGACCTAATAGCAAATGAGCAGACCCTTTTCAACAGAAATATTCATGGGCTGACAAAAGCCTGGAGAGGGAGGAAAGGACAGGCATGAGACCAAAAGGCAACAATCCTTTAGCTGGGAGGGTTGGTGGAAATGTGGAGGAGAAAGAAGAAAATAGCGTTGTGGAAGTGAGGATTGTTTTACAAGACCAGGTGAAGTACTGGTTGGAGAGGACGGTGAGTGGGACAGTGAGGAGAGGATTTAGATGTCTGGATGTGATTAGTAGAGCATCACCGCACTGATCTTCCTGACATGAGTGCCAAGTGGAATTTGGAGCCTGAGGTGAAGACCACCAGACCACCCAATTTTGCGCCTTTTTTGCTGCCTGTGTTTTCTGGGTCACAGAGAGTGCCATGTTGGAAACCTCTTTGCCAACTGCTTTAAAAATCATGACAGCTAATGTATTGCATTTCCAATCCCCAACATAACTTTTTCCAGAGTAATTACTTTCGATTTCTTCACAATAAATACACTACTATCTTTTTTTCTTTCCAATAATTGAGCATATTATTCTTAACTAAGATTAAATGTCTTTCGCAGCTCAAAATGAATGGGGTTACCTTAGAAGATCAATATGAATGCTCATAACCATTGTCTCTTTGTGATGCCAGGGCTACTGCTGAAGACCTTTCAGTGTACACAACCCCTGCCCTTTTCTTCATGTAGCCTAGCCACTGAGGTACACTGAAGCCCTTCTTAAGATGACCTTCATGGATGGGGTCACCTGCTGATGTCACTCCTGGGAGGAAACAGAGGTTTAGATTCATCTGTCATTTATTCTGCTCTTTCTGCCACTTTTTAAGTTTTCCTTGTCTTTCCTTCTTTCTCAAATGACTACAAAGGACTCTTGCACTGCAGGTGCTATCAGGCTATCAGAAAAGAAAGAATCCCCCAATTATTCCTCCTCAGGAAGTGTCTTGAGGCTGAGGAAAGGAAAATGGGCAGTGAGGAGAAGGCAGAAGAGGCTTGAGGCTCTGGAAAGAAGGGTGGAAGTCTCAGCTCTGAGTATGTGTCCATGGTAAAGAGATGAATGACTGCCATCGCTCTTTACAGCCCTCTTGGGGAGCTATAAATATTCCCTCTTTTCAATGTGGAATGAGTGAATGCAGCTGAAGCAGGTCTGTTTGCCTTGGCAAAGTTTTGCACAAGCCAGAAATATCTCATTTCTTTGGGCCTGGGATGGCACTAGTTCCTGTAGGGATCTCAGACGTGATGGCCATATATGATATTATCACATGAGGTAACTGAATAGTTACTTGACAGTCAAGAAAAAGAAATGCCTGCCTGATGAAGATGCATTTTCACAGCAGTCAGGACTTGCCACCTTCTCATCTTCCTGGAAGGAATGTTAAAACACAAACGTAAAAGTCCCAGGGAAAATGGGAACAGGCATAGATCTGAAGTGTCAGTCTGAACTTTAACAAAGTCAGTGGGGAAAATGATTGCTCTATGAATGCTGTTGGCTTCTCTTTTATTATTGAAATAATGGCAGCTGGCAAAAATTACTCTCCTGTAGCCTTTCCCAGGGCTCAGATTTCCCCTTAGTGATAGATATATGCTGATAAAATACAAAAGGATAATTAAGGTAGTGTGATTCCTTGAAATATTATCGCATAACAAGAAAAATGATAGCTATATAATGCCAACAGGGCTTCATTTTCATTTCAAGGTGGATAAACGTGTTCTTTTCTTTTCACTACAAGTCAGCTAGAGTCTTATTTGACCCTTTCCACTGTGCTCAATATCTGGCCTTTTAGCAGCAATTGTTAAAGTCTTGAAGTTCATGGTGCAAGGTCTTTGCTTTCCATCTCATTCCACACAGCACGAGGATCTCAACTTGGTCAGAGAATTCAGGAATCAAGAGAGGTGAAAGAGTCATTTTGTCCACAAACAGACGTTAGACCATTAATAATAGGCTGGGGCAGCTGAACTCAATCTGTTCTTCTTCCTCCACCATGCACAGGGAGAAGAAGGGACAACTGGATGATCTTTTACAACATAATTGACGCAAATATCAATTTTTTAGCATTATTTGAAGTGTGACATGTACATTTTTAATATAGCTTCTCTAATATGGACAAGTGAGATAAAGAAAAAGCACTTGCATGCTAAAGATGACTGCAGCAAGAGGATAAAACGGACACCTGAGCTGGCTGTTAGAAATACTGTCCCTAAGAGGACATACACAATTTATTAGAAAACACATAATATCTCCTTGGACTTTTGTCTAACAGCCTTTCAGAGGCTACGTAATTTACATTTTATGGGGCTTGTACTATGATGCTGTATCACTGTGCCCATTCAGATATTTTTAGGAATACCATAAAATATTAATTTTAAATTCATTATATCTAGAGTCCTTCCATTTCAGACATTCTTAACTACAGTTTTGAGCTAATTGCCTTAAAAAGTCACCTGTTTTCTATGTCTCCAACAGAAGTCCACTTAAAGGAATATAGTCTGGTTTTCACCTGATGCCTTTGGTGCAGCGGTTTATAGCAGAACAGGAGGGAGCAGAAAGTCGGAACAAAATGCTGTTGATTTACACTCACTTACCGCTCCCTTGTCACTGAAGTATGACAGAACAAGGCAAACTCCACTGAGAATCCACCTCCTCTGCACAACTCTGTGATGTCCTCCCGGTAAAATGTCCACATAAAAAACTGCCTGCTATTCCAGTTACCTCCATACTATGCGGAGCAATGGAACAACTTATCCCAGTTGTGTTTTGTGTGAGATGAACTGCAAGGCAGAGACCCTTGCATAGCTCAGCACAGAGTTGTCCCAGCACTGAAAGGACTTCCCAGTCTTCTGTGCACCAGCTCCAATGCACTCCCAAAGCTCCTTCTGCATCAAACACCTCCATCCTTGGGATTCAGAGAGGACATGCTGGTTTGAAGGAGCACCACAGGACTGCTGTGAAGCTCCCCCAGCCTCCTGGAAGAGGAAGCCATGGGGCACTGGGAGAGCTCTGTGCAGCTTGTAGGGCACTGGATGGACTGGTGCTGATGTTGTCCAGAGGCATCCGGGTTTCTCCACATGTTATACTCCAGCACAGTTGATTTTGGGGATAGGATACGGATAGCTGATCTCTCTGTGTCTGTGAAAGCAACTGCATCAGTGTGTGGTGCATTCACATCATGTGAAAAAGCTCCTAGTCTCAACTGTCTCTGGAGGCAACAGAAATGCAGCACCTTTCCTGGCATTGTGGAACATCCCAGCTCTCTGAACCAAGTGAAAAGATTTGCTTCTCAGGCAACCTGCCCACCACACAGAGCTGAATACGTCCTGCGTTTGTGACTGAACCCAGGGAGTTTGGGGGATAGTTTATGGAGTTAATAACTAAACCTTAGAACTAAAACACAGAAAATACGATTTGCTTCCTTGCTGCACAGGAAGAGATTGCACATGAGAGGAAATATGGACACCCAGAGAGGCTATTTTGTGGCTGGAGTCTTACTAGGGTCATGCAGAAGAATGCCTTGGGACATCTCCTGCTTTCCTATGCTCCCTTTCAAAAACCTCTCCAGTTTAAAACTCTCATGTTAAGGAGGAAACCCTGTTCCAAACAGCTGAATCAGCTTCAGTGTGCATCAG
The DNA here is from genome assembly GCF_000705375.1 of Tinamus guttatus. The sequence continues at coordinate 64,283 of NW_010587580.1, read as the reverse complement.
GCAAAGAGCCACCCTTACGAGCACAATTTGCCCCAGAGCTTATGGATGTGAAGAGCAGTTCCAAGTGCTGTAGCGCTGCTGTCTTCAGCCCAGGACAGACAAGCAAAGGGGCACCGTGCTGGGAACGGGAGACTCATGCAGACGCATGGAAAAGCACATTTCAGCAGTTCAGCTGACTTTGGGAGAATTTGCTTATAACTGTTTACTAAAGCAACAGAATCAGTGAATTCTTGGTTTTCTTAAAACTTCCAGCCCTATTCTCATTGTCCCAAAGACCCTAAACAGGAAAGTTTTGCCATCTGGATGTGTGTATTTTAGCTGAGGAAATAGATTTCCACTGAGCATATATTTTTTTAATGAGTGTTTTCATCCAGGGCATGAAACCCTGAAGCCAGTGTATCAAAGGAATGCAAAGTGAATTCTTGCCTGGCTGAATTTTGAATTTGCCCAGAGCATTGCCTGAAAGATTTCTTCAGCATTTCGCTAGACCGTGTTCAAGGTCGTCTGAGTCATCTTCTGACACAAAACGCAACAAAAGCAGTTTTCCAAAATCGCATTGTATGGAAGGCATTGGGAGTGAGATCTCCCTTTCTTATGACCAATGCTCTCTTGTGCTACAGCTGTCCTGGCCCTCTAAGTGTACTTCACCCCACATCCTGCCACTAACTGCAGCACCAAGGTCAGGAGAGGCTTAGAGTGAAAAGTGCTTGTCCTGAGTCAGTCTCACGATTTCTTACAATTTTCTCCTTTATATCACTTTCCTGACTCCTCAAAGGGAAAATTCTATGGCCCTTTCCCATCTATTAGCAGACATTTAATAGGTATTAGTAATAACTCTGTAGCGTACATTTTAATAATAATTATTAGAATTCTTAATGCAGTCGTTAATCAATCCAGTATTATTGAGATAATAATTACTTAAAGATTTATAACTCCAGTTAATGCTTTTTCATTAATTTAATTTGGTGAGGTGAGGAAATGAAATAAAAACACACTGCATTGTGGGCATTTCTCAGAGCAAGCGGGAGTTTTTGCTTTTACTTTAAGGGATGCATGTATGTATGTATGTAGGTGTTCATGCATCAATGATTCCTGTGTCTATCCCTGTACGGTTGGGCTTTGTCCAGACTTACAAACGGATTTAGTCTCACAAAGCAAGGCAGGACACGGCTGTTGTCCTTGGTTTATTCGCATGTACAAGACCAGCAATCAGACCCTTGAGAGTTGAGGATAGATTTGCAATGGTCATGCAGCTGAGCATCACTTTTTAGCCCATACAGGTGGAATTCTGGGTGGAATGAACCAAAATCTGAGTTATTTTCAGTGGTCTGTCCTTTTCTGAAGAAACTGTGCTGTTTTTCATAAACGAACATTGGGCCCATTGTGCCATAAAGTGGGAGAACACATTGCTGAACTGCCATCCAACCTTGCTCAGCTGGACTTATTTGTCGAGGGATCTTAATGGCAAGGTACCTGGACTATTGCCTCTCATCAGAACAGAATTCACTTACAATATTCAGATATTTAAACATTCATATATGACCCCGTGGAATGCTGTCAGTGTTTTTAAAGGACACATCCCTTACATCCCCAGTGTGGTATTCATTCAGTAATAAATGTTTCAAAGCTAGGTGCCCAAATCTGACTTTTCCTTCTGAGACCCAATGGCTAACTTTTAGCACCCAGGTTAAGACAGATGCATAGCGTATGTTAATATTAGTGATCTCCAGGAAGGAGAGGAAAGTTCTGGTAGCACTCTCTTAAGGGCCAAGGGAGAAGCGAAGCAATGTCCTGGGACTTCATTCAGTACAAGCAAAAAGAGCTTCTTAATTTCAGGAACAGAGCTGAAGCTTATGGGACCCTGGTCAAAGTTCCATTACAAATGATGGAGTGAAGATCACAACACAAGACAGCTCAGGAGGACATCTTGCCAAAATCTTTGGAAATGACTGGACAGGAGGCAGAGGATTCCAATTTTGATGCCATTGGCCTAGCGAAGGCTGTTGAAGCTGTGTTGTCTCATGAGCATAAGGCTTCTGTCACTCAGGGATTCTCTCCTGCGAATTTTCCCTTACTCCGGCCAAGCAAGTTTTCATTGCAGAAAGTATGTTTTTCCTCCTGTGCATTTAGTCGTTAGGGATTACTTCAAAGAGCATCTCTATTGCTTCACTGATGAATTGAGTCTTTCTGAGTAGGGCCCTGGGTTGAAAACTATTTCAATTAATTTTCATTCTCTCCTTTATGCATAACCCTTTTAGTCACCTCAAGAAGCATTTCCATTCCCTCCTGCATAAAATGTAACATGTGTCAGTATTTTTTTCAATTTGACATTTACCTGGGATTTCAAAATGAGCTAAAATCTGATGCAAGTTTCATTTTGTCAGGGATGTATTTTGTACTGGATTTGCATCCTCTGACCTTCAACAGGCTTCACAACCAGGAGGGGGAATCCAGTTCAAATTTTTGAGAAGGGATTTTAACAGGTTTTTTATTTTCCTACTCCAGACAAAGTTATGTAGTAGAATAACACAAGAACATAAAATGTCTATGTTCAAGTCACACAAAAATCTGCTTGCCTGAAATTATGAATTTTAATGACTGTGGGGTTGTTCTGGAGTTAGCTCATGTAATTTTCTGTAAATGGCACAATTTTTCCATCTGCATATGATTGGGATAAAGCAGCAACAGGAATGGTAAAATAAGAAAGATTTCTTCTTCCTCTACGACCTTAACAAAAGTTTATAGCTTTGTGTCTCCCCAGTTAAAGCCTCCATCAAAAGAACTAATGCTAATAAATACCAGAGATGTCCCCATGGATTTCTCTCTTTTTTTGCAGAAAACGCTCCCAACTTACAAGCTGAGCTATCTGCATGCACAGCTTCTCTTGGGACTCCTCAGACAGTCTGAAGAAGCTCTCTTACTTGATGAGCATTCACAGGAGAGTGCCATGAAGTAAGTGAGCAGAAATACAGGGCATCCGATACGTGAGCAATGTGTTGCTGATAGGAACAAAAGGCCAAATCTTTGTTCTTTGGCATTAGTATTACTCTGAAACTCAGCTCATGGGACAGAGGGAGCAGAGGGTGAGGCTCACATTATTTTTGAAGGGATTTACTTTAACATTAAATCTGTACCCTAACACAATGGGTTTACCCAGGAAGGGGTGATTCTTGCTCCAGGAAGCCCATGGTTACAGATTTTAGACAAATAGGCCAACATGGGAGCACGTGCTGGCATGGATGTGTGGCACGGGCAGATAGCTTTGTAAATGTGTAGGGGAGGAAGAATACTTCCAGCTCGTTCAGTATGCATTCACCATGCTCTCCTTCACTTTATGATTTCTTGTTGCCTTTTCTCATCCCTCTGGTGTCTCACGATTTTTTTCCTGTGACATTTACTGGGCTGCAATACCGCTGCAGAAAGATCCTGAGCTCTCTAAACCTGTCCCAGGTGTATAGTAATCTAACATCTTATATCTCCTTTTGTCTCTGTACCTTTGGGTCATTTTACACTTCTGGGTCTTTAAAGTTATTTAAATAGCTTCTGTGCTGAGAACAGCCATCACTTACTTGCTTTTTTTTTGAACTAGCTTCCTCATTTATGTGTTTGCACAGAGTGATTGTGGGAATGGGCTTGAAAGAAAAATTTTTGAATATTTTACTGTTCACTTTGATTGCACTTATCCTATTCCATGGCAATTGTTCATAAACTGACTAATAATTAGCTCCAAAGGTGTGTGATATCTTTAGGAGTAGTCGATACAGCTATTGGACTTCTCTTATTTGTGGAAAAGATGTGATATATATGCAGAATAGATTGTAGGATTCTTCATAAGGAAGGGAAAAGAATCGTTCAAGTTTATGTGGTGGAAAGTTTTCTGCAACTTTGTTTTTGAAAGAAAATACAGAATAAAGAAAGAAACAAAAAGTGGGGGGAAGAAGCATTTATTATACTATAATGAGGTAAAACTGAACTCACATACCAATAGGGGAGCTGACAATAATGTATGGTTTTAATTAGCAATCGGGATTTGAGGAACAGCTTATTATGCTAATAGTTTCAAAGCTTCCCAGTAAAAAAATGCCTATAGAGAGATTTGCTAATGACAAGGAGATCTCCATTTTGTAATATAATCATGTAATTCTCTAGATAATAATTACACATTTCCTTGCATGTTTGTTATGAAACTCTGGACTTCAGATTCTCTTCTGTGTACTCCCAGTGGACTGAGAAAAAATATAATGACCCAAAACTTCTACTCCAAAGGACAGTGTTGTAAAGTTTTTTTTTTTTTCACTAGAATTCTGCTGTCCTTAAAGAAATATACTGTGCCATGGATTTAAATGGAAAAAAAAAAAAGTGCCAAGGTTTGATTTTGAGCTCATTTAACTGGAAATGAACCAAAACCAGTTCTGCTGAAGTCCGTAGGATCAGACCATATTGAAGATAAAGTAAGTTTTTGGTCAAATCTGTAGTTCTGAGACTGTTTAGCAGGAGATAGCAGTGAGGAGCTGACATTAAACTCACAGATGACTTCTGTAGCAGCTCCATGAAGATTATTATTTGCCCCAAGAAAGGGATTTGGTGATTAAGAATGAATGCTCCTGAGACTTTTTTATTTAATCGCAATTTGAGTTAAGTATTCTTCCAAGGTGTGCGGAGTATAACAGTACTTGGGTACTTCTTCCTCAAGGACATGACCACTTGGACACTGGAGTGCCTGAGCATGTGTCCTGCTTCTCAACATACCCCACCACAGAAAATTATTCTTCTGCAGCAGGGAGCTGGGAAGTTTTGTGTCATGAAGCAAGATACTAGGGGCCTGCTCAACCCTCATGGCCCCAGAGAATTTGCCCCAGTCAGCTTGGCCAATGTGTCCTCTTCATGGGAATGGAGGCCTCACCATGCAGCGTTCAAACCAGAGCTCTCTTTGAAATGGCTCAAGAGCCAAGCTCAGACTGCTGCACTGCTGAGCTCACATCCAGCAGCCACTCAGTGCTTCACTTTTAAGATCTGCTCAGTGTGGTCTATCTGGAGTCAAGAATCAAGCCTCCCCATTTGATGGGGTCTGTGGGGAAAGGTTGGAGGTATGAATCATCCTGATGATTTCATAGCAGATTGAAAGTTATCTGTCAGCTTCCTTTTGTAGCTGTTCCTTTCCAAAGGATAAGCAGGACAGATATATTAAAAGTTCTTTGCATTCAACCCAAGTCACTGCAAATAGTTCAGGTGCAGAATGTCCAAGCTGCCAATTACCTGCACAAAGAAATTAATTAACTGCAGTCTCTTCTCAGTTTGGTGCTTCCCCTCCAGAAGCATTAAGCTAAACCTGGAGTGGCTCAGGAATGACAAGCAAAAGATCTCAGACTTTCTCTTACACTTTTTGTTTTTTTTGGCAGATTCCTTCTCTGGGCGCACTTGAGAGTAGCTGCTGGCAGACACTGCTGCAGGCAAGCTGGAGGCATGAGGACCTGTTTGCACACATGCACCACATGCTTGGGGCTCTGCTCTATAAAGCTAGGACCTTCTTCCAGGGATTTCAAGCATCCTACAGAGTCAGACCTCCTCTAGGGGGTGGGAAGGGTAGAAAAAATTACAAAGGTCAGTCTTGTCCTTCACCAGTTCATTGCATCTTTTTTTCTCTCAATATGCAAAGAGGTCTAAGGCTTGTATAGTCATCAGCTCTGACTCTGCCCCTTTGGAGACCAGAAGGTATTTGTTGATTCTGTACTTTATGTTTGAAATGGGTAGGCTATTTACAGAGAGACAAAATTGTATGTGTAACTGTTTAAAGCCTGGCACATTCCTGAATGAGGTATTCCTGTATTCTGTGGCAGGATAATCATGAAAAGGATCTGGACAAAAACCATGGGAAATTGCTACAAAGACCTAGATTCCTGCATAAAATATGCCTGTGGCAACAACCTCAAAGCTACCTCCATGGCCTTACAGCAACACTGACTAACAGAAACATTGCAGGCTTCATCAGTCACTATTCAATTTCTCAGAAGATGGAGACTCCAGACAGTAGTAAAAAGCTGCAATTACAGCTGTTTCCTTTTCAGAGACTCCTGGGACTTCACAGCAAAGATGTAGTAGAGTTATTTTCCCAAGGACTATTTGAGGGAATAGTGGAGAGGTGAAGAATTAGGGTGTGCAGTCCATGGCAGTGTAGGTCTGCTGTGTAGGTAGACCCATCTGGGTCTGCTGTGGCCTTGGCTTGCTCTCGGCTTCCAGCCTCCCTTTTTCTTCCTCCCTTGAGATGCTCCTACTACTGTGTGACTCTATGGGAAGCTGCTTCAAGGAAGTGCTTAGTTGAGAACCATCTTTTGCAAGGCTGCAACAAACTTACCCTATCCTGCCTGGTTTCCACCAGATATCCATGATTAAAGATCTTCCTGGACTAGAAGATGCCTCCAGCCATTACCTGAAGACTCTGAATCTAATCCTTTTATAGAATCCAACAACACTTTACTCACCCTGCTCAGGCTAGGCATATGATATCGAGGGATGACAATGCTGGAGTGGTCAATCCCTGAATCTTGCCTTCTCTCTGGGGAGAACTATTGCCATACAAAACACAGAAGGTAGGGAGGTAACCTACTGTTACTCTTGGTTAAAAGATCTTAGACACTGCAGTCGAAGTGGGAGAACTGTTTGGCTCGTATGACAGCAAGAGAGATCCTCAGGAAGGCATCTCCTAGCTCTGAAAAACTGCTTTTACCAGAACAAAAGAAGTAATTTCAGGACTGAACCAGAGATGATGTAATTCAGCGGTTCTCCGTCTTACACCAGCATGGGTTTGTGCTTGTGCTGCTTCCTCTGACTTTCTTCATTGTCAAATCCTACTTGGATCCTTCTTTAGCCTTTTTTTTTTCTTTTTTTTCAGATAATATTGAAAAAGTGCCCAGAAAAAGGATTAAATTACCTGATAATGTTACTTTGGAGACCACAAGAGTTCACTGTTTCAGGTTATCAAAACGAATCTCTCAAAATGAAGATCATGGCCCTAACACCAAAACATGTCCTGCAGTTCACTACAAAGAGGACAGAGGCTGAGAGAGTTCAATGATGAAAATAATGCTCTTTCAAGAGTGCAGCATAGAAATATGAAATAAAAGACAAAAGTTCAAACAAATTAACATTTCACCCAGGAAGTTAGACAGATTTCTTTACAGTTTTCTTATTTTCACATTTCCTACCATCCAACTTCTGCAGGATATTTAGTGCCTGACATGGAGAATGCAGAAGAATTTTTGCAAACATACAGAAAAGTAAATGTATTTTATTTTAAAGTATGGTCTCATAGGTGAATTTTAGAAAGAATTGGTATACGAGAGAAAGAGCAAGAACCCTCCAAAGCACATGTGTTCACAGAATACATCTTCGCAAGAGCTAAGGCTAGAAGAGATGCACTTTACCCTGATCTCTGGAGAAGCCCTGGGAATACTCCAGGATAGCACACCGCAACAAACATTTTATGTTGGCCACATGGTTGGTTCAGTAGTCTACAGATCTCTTCAATACTGCTGAGAAAATCACAATGCTGAGCTATCGCTGCTGAAATTTGGCTTGGTATCTACTTGTGATGGAACTGTATTTTGTTCTTGAGAAGAAAGAAACATCCTTTCTGGCATCTCACGGACTGTCTTGCACAGACCTCGAATATTGATCAAAGGAGTTATGTGAGTGTGAGCTTTGAAGTTCTAGCTTTTTTCTCATTAATGAAATAATCACGTAATCAGCAGATCATATACAGGATACTGAGAAGCCTTTCACAGGACAGCTGAGAATGGGAATGGTTTCTATCTAGTTCTGTTGTAGGCTGAATGCTCTGAGATTGCAAAGGTGAAAGGCAGGTTTCAAAGTTAAAATTTTAACCAAGAAGATTGTCCAGTTTCCAAAACTTGCAGCCAAGAATAGACCAGAATATAAAGCAGAACAGAACAGAACAGACTAGAATAATTTTCTTGCTCAGTAAATTTAACATAAGACCCTACCAGTTCTCCGTTTTCCTTAGAAACATTCTCCACATCAGATACATTTGATAACTTCAAATTAATATGTTTATTAATTCAGACAGTACTGCAGAGGTGCATAAACCTTATTTTACACAGCAAGTTAGGCTGGTACAGGTTAATGATACCTCTGTGCAAGGAGATCTGCATCTTTTCTGTAGTGAAAAATATTACATAACATAGAAATAGTAAATTTTATAGTCCCCATTCACCAATAGCATTCAAGTGGGGAAGAATACATAGGGCACTCTATAAAATCTGAGGTGCATGTGTGAACTCAAGATACTTCCACCATGGCCAATACCTGCTGGAGGTGAGGTCCTTTATTTCTTTTGGGTTTGCAGATCTCTGCTCTGTTTCCATAATACTTCTGTCAGCACCCAGGAGATGGCATTAGCACATAACAGCTTTGATCTTTTTCTTATCAGAGACTTTTTACATTTTCTCCATTTCAGGAGTTAGATTGCAGTGTTAATTCACCTTCTGTTCAATGCAACAATTCATTTCAATATTCCAAGTTATTATACAGCATGGTTAAGTGTACTTACTGTTTTTTTCTCCTGTCCGTGCTTTGAAACATCTTATTCCTCAATGTTGAGAAAAATGGAAAAATAACAGTAAAATCTTTTAGTTTTTCTAAATGGAATAGGTTTCGTATATATATTCTTTGATTATAGCTAACACTTTTCATGTAACACTCTTGAAGATGTGTAATACAACAAGAGATATAGCAATTACAGAACAAGATAGATGACCCACATAAGGAAAAATGTATATATGAATGATTGATAAATACACAGGTTTTGGTGTTTGAAATCTAGAAAATAATAAGGAAATTTGTTCCATAGAACTTTTCATTTTCTGCTATCAGTTTATTTTACCTATGATGAGTCACCTCCCTCAACCTCAACTTTGGTCCCTAGCTCAGTCAGGAGCTTTAATCTAATCTGCTCAGCAAAAAGGAGTGTTATTCTGTTTGCCAATTTCTGACATTTTCGCCTAGGCAGGGAAAAATGGCAGTTGATTATAAAGAGTTACAGGAAGATCTCATGATCCTTAATGACTAAGCCATAAATTGGTAGGGGAAATGCAACGTCAATTATTGCAAAATGAGGTACAATTATTTACAAAGGTGTACTCTAAGCTAGCTGAGGGGAGATCCTGACATGACTCTGGTGACCCCAGTCCTGATACATTCTTGGTGTTGCTGTCTCAGAGTCAATGGAGTTGTTGAAGATGGAGTGAAAAAATAGGACATAAAATGTGTTTGTGAAACTATAATCCACTTTATGACTTCAACTTTGGTATAGGCACTCTTCTGATCCCAGTGGAAGAAAGGTTAGAATAGACTGGTAGAGATCCAGAAAAAAGCGATAAGAATGACTGAGACATGGAATGGCCTCCACGTTAGACAAGTAGATTGTACTTATTCAGTCTGGAGTTGAGATATGTGAGTGTCACAGTGCAAAAGCCCAAACACAAGTAAGTCCTAAGCTATGGTATCTGGGACAGATACCAGGAAAAGGAGTAAACTTGGCTTTTCCTTCTTTGCATTCTGTTTTCACATGTATTTCATTATCCACAGTCAGAGACCTGACAGTGACAGATAAGATGGACCTTTGGGATGCCATAGTACATCTGTTTTTCTGTTAAGTCTCCATGTTTTGACATAATTGTTGGCATACACAAGTAAGCCTAGACCTAGACTGAGTAGACAACTTGGGTGCATTGGCCTGGGAGACCATGGAGCGCATGCAGTGAGGCCCATAGGCTGAGAGCTGCCCAGGGCCACCCCGTTCCTCTGCTGTGTGCCTACGTTCTTCCATTGCCGCGTTAGATCCAGCACATATCAGTCAACCAGGGCTCCCTGCATACGTTTTTCACCCATTCCTGCCTCTGGGCCACGCTCATATCCTGTTCTCCTGGAGAAATTCACTGAGTAAGTCTCTGAGATATGCCTGTGTTTCCCGGTTTTTCCACTCACACCCTCCAGGATGCTACTACTTGTGATTCCTGCATGATATTGCAGTGGAAAGTTTTCACTTTTCATTTTGAAACTATTATCTTCTAGATTGTAGGGAGCATAGCATAGCATAGTTTATAATATAATATATTGTAATTGATTATACAATTTAAGAATCAAAATCACACTACATTTTGCCAAAATTAAATGCTTTTATTGGTTGCATATAATTTTCCCCTCTAGAATTATCCTTGAACAATATATAAATGTTTGTTTTTTCGTTCATATTGGGACTATATTTCAAAAGCTCTAAAATTCTTTGCTTTAAAAAACAATCTCTCTCTTCCACACTGCTGTGTTTAGCAGAGCCCTATTAAACCCACACAGAGCAGAGCTTTGTCCTTGAGAGGCAAAAGGATCAGAAATTGCCTGAAGCCTACTGGAGATTTAATTCTTGTTATTAATTTTATATAGGAGCTGTCCAGACTCTATGGGAAAGGGCAGGAGCATGAACCCCTCAAATAGATCATCAGCAAAAATTTATTAGCAGTAACATATGTTGCAAGAGGATAAGTGGGTCTGATTTGTTTGGCTTTTGATTCTGCCTGGTGTTTTACTCTTTTACAAGGTAAAAAAAAAGACAAATAACGAAGAAGCAGAGCATACATGCCTCACTGCTTGTTGTGCGATTAGCAAGACATTATCATAGCTTTAAAATATGAAACTGTCTTTTGAATAATTTTCTTCCTGGTAGCAGCAGTCAAGTTTGTATCCTGCAAGAGTAAGATGGAGCAGTGAAGGTCAGTAGAGATTACAAAAACAGTAGGAGTCGAACTAAGAATTTTTCCACGGTGTATCAGAGCAATCCTGATTTGAGAACACTTCCCTCTCAGGCTTCTAGAGACTCTGGGTAGTTGCAGGCTACAATGATTTCTCCTCATGTTCATGTCAAATGATTCATTAAAGTTATTTATCATAACAAGTACAGTCCATAGAGGGCTATGCTTCTAAAGTATATGGATTTTGATGGCTGTAATGTGTTTTTGCATGCACATGAGAGCTGCTGGAAGAGAGGTCTGTAAATTAGCGTTATGAGCATGTGGCACCGGTGACCCAAAGGTTGTATCTTCTTTCACATCTGTGTAAAGTCAATGAGAAACAATACTTTGATAGAATGTTTTGACATGTTATAGAAAGGGCACATATTTTTAAGGACAAGAGAAAATTGAGTTTGAGGAGGCTAAAAGCAAAAAGATGCAATGCATCATAAAGGCATTAGGCCTATAGGGACAGATATGAACATAGATTTGGGGAATGTAAGTTCAATTTACAGAAGGCAGTCAAGAGTCAAGTTCTACTGTATTTGCTCGTGGGAATGTGGGCTGATGGCAGCTTTGTCCATTCGGATCAGGGTTAAGTCCAGAATTATTTGGATGGTTTTGTTGAGTAAAGTCTTGTTCTGATAGCATTCACACTTCATCAACACCAGTGATGGTGAAAGAATCACTGTCCAAACTTAAAACATGTCCATATTTCTACAAGAGACTGTGTTCAGAGTTCTAAGGGGTCAGGTAAGCAGGGCAGTCTTGTTCTTTGGTGAACTAAAACCAATCTGTGATAACAGATCATCTCCGATTTCACCAGGTAGTCTTTCTTCTCTCCTTTCCCAAGGTTCAACTCTTCCCATATTTAAAAGCAGAAACCTGTTCCAAAACTCAGACTAGACTTTATCTCAGTGATTTGAAATACATCATCAGCTTTACTGTGCCTGGTACAGCTGCCTGCGCTGGACACTCCAATGTCTGCATGCACATTTAATAGTTCAACTGAAAGAGCTAAAAAAAGTGGTGATGAGCAGAATCTGATTTTCCTTCTCTGGGGCCCCTTCGTTTGGCTGGGAAGCAGCTACAGTTGCATGGAAGCAGATCCTTAAAAATGTACAATCAGAATATTTCTTTAATACTCCCTTGCCAGGGTGATGCCATTGCACAAATGAAGGCTAATCCTGAGCCTGTTCCTGCCTTCTTACAACTTTTAATCTTCCAGACAAGCCACTGGGAATGTTTCTATGGTTACCTCCTAGGATATCAGTTTGCCAACATCAAGTCATTTCCACCTCGGAACTTAAACTCAAGCTATTTTTTTTCAACTAGGCTGAACTTCAGTAATGCTTTTAGACTCCTGAAGAGTTGCAGGTGTAAAGCTTAGATGTGAAAACTCCACCATTTTTGTAGTGCCTGTCACAACTTTGAAAACGATACATATTGGAACCTCAGCAAGAGAAAGACATAATAACAAGGGTTTCATGTTCAGAAATCAAGAAGTCATGTGAAACCTCACAAAGAACTGGCTGCAGTAAAAAAAATCAAGGTCATTTTATTAGATTATCTTCAGTTGCAAGCTTTGGAAATCTTTGGAATCACTGTCAGAAAGTTGATCAAAAGCACAACTTCTTTAAGCAGCTCTGAATGCCGTAATGTCATTCAGTAAGGTAGGTAACACTGATTCTTTGCACCCAGAAACTCCGTGTATTCATACAGCGAGTATGACATTTACAAATGTGACAATGGATAAGATACAGCCTTTCTCAAAATCCTTTGATAATAAAAAGTGGGAATTTTGACACTGTCTGGGCTTCTATACTTCCGCGTTCATAAGTTAATCATAGCAATAGATTTCCTAAGCCAGAACTTTTTCTGACCTGTTTGAATTCATGTGCAGCGCCAAAATATATCCCTTTAAGTGTAGTTTCTATTCTAGCTGGCATTAGAAATCTGCTGTGAATATGAGAAAGAATGTGAAATCTCACTGTCAGCTCTGAGGAGAACAATCACTTCTTTTTCTTTTCAAACTGGGGAGGTCATGCTGCTGATAGTCACAAAAATAAGCTTTTTTTGAGTCAGCAGCTTTGCCTGGTCTGTCAAAAATGTCACAACTTGCTTGTAAATATTCCAAAAGCCAGAAGTCTCTGTTAAAAAACCAATTATGGTGGCTGAATGACAACAATGCACCTACTTATCACAGCATTTGGAAAACCTGGCCACTTTAAAGCAACAAATTGTTAGGGCCATCATACTTGTTACATAGCCACATAACAAACAAAATAATTTCTATTGAATATAAATTTTATCATGGTGCAAGGACCCACCCCTGATCCAAACGGAATACTATCATTCCACCAGTAAAATCGAAATGCAAACATATCACAAAGCCATTTTAAAACAGGGACGTTAAAATTATATATGTGTAGTTTCATGACATATCCTGCATAGTACTGACAGTATTTCTAGTTGCAGTGAAAACAAAATCAAAACCAAGTCTAAGGCACAGAACAGATTTCTGAAACAAGTTTGAAAAAATTCTATAGGGCTTGTCAACTAACTCTGAAACTCTGAATAAACTTATAAAATACATGCAATAAAAAAGCAAATAAAGTATAAAGATTTAATGCATACCCAGAGGTCTCTAAATCTCTTTGAATGTAAGGTCAACCAATAACAGTTGGAGGCCTAGTTGGAGGCCTGTAGCTAGCGGTGTGCCCCAGGGGTCAGTCCTTGGTCCAGTTCTGTTCAATTTATTCATCGATGACCTGGATGAAGGCACAGAGTGCTCCCTCAGCAAGTTTGCTGATGACACG
>NW_010587580.1:34291-50197 GCF_000705375.1 Tinamus guttatus | reverse complement strand
AAGTTGACCATGAGGCAGCAGTGTGCCCTCGTGGCCAAGAAGGCCAATGGGATCCTGGGGTGCATTAAGAAGAGCATCTCCAGCAGGTCGAGGGAGGTGCTCCTGCCCCTCTACTCAGCCCTGGTGAGGCCACATCTGGAGTATTGTGTCCAGTTCTGGGCTCCACAGTACAAGAGGGATGTGGAGCTGCTGGAGAGAGTCCAGCGCAGGGCTACGAGGATGATCAGGGGCCTGGAACATCTGCCCTATGAGGAGAGGCTGAGGGAGCTGGGCCTGTTCAGCCTGGAGAAGAGAAGGCTGAGAGGGGACCTGAGTAGTGTCTAGAAGTACCTCAAGGGAGGCAGTGAGGAGGATGGTGCTGTCTCTTTTCAGTGGTGGCTGCCAATAGGACAAGAGGAAATGGCCACAAACTGAAGCACCAAAAGTTCCACAGGAACTTAAGGAAAAATTTCTTGACAGTGATGGCGACAGAGCACTGCAATAGGCTGCCCAGAGAGGTCTCCTTCTCTGGAGATCTTCAAAACCCACTTGGACGCAGTCCTGTGCCACGTGCTCTAGGTGACCCTGCGTGTGCAGGGGGTTTGGACTAGATGATCTCTAGAGGTTCCTTCCAACCTTAATGATTCTATGATTCTATACTAACCATGCTGAAGACATGAATTTTTGCTTTACCTTAATATTCACAAGCAACCTAAGACTCCAGTGGAAAAGCCAATGAGGGAAATCTGTAGATGAGATTTCAAATGATTTGCTTTCTTTGCAATGTTACCTGTCATTAGTCAACCATACATGTTTATGTCTAAAACATGGTATCCATCAGATCAGAGAGGATTTACCATCCCAAAAGAGAGGTTAACAGATTCCATTTTAAATTCACTGTCCTGACTCCCCTGAGCGATGCATTTCCATGGACATGCCTTTGACTGACAGAACTCAATATCTGAGATCAAGCACCCTAAATTCTTACCCTATTTCATGCTTTCTTCTCCATTCAACCTGATATTAGACAACTTAGCAGCATTCTCCCACCATCTTACAGATCATCAGTATGACTCGGTAAGTAGAACACTCGGAACTGAGAATGACTTTCTTCTGCAGAAAGTTATACCTGTGTCTTTCTCTCAAAGAGGAGAGAAGATGAGCCAAATGGTTTCTTTTAGTCCTACAACTGGTACAAATCTCCCTTGCTTTTACTTCTGTGCATTAAAGCAGGACTACATATAGTGTGGTCTATGTTTGCAGTTATATCACAGAATCACAGAATGGCTGAGGTTGGAAGGGACCTCTAGGGATCATCTAGTCCAACCCCTCTGCTCCAGCAGGGGCACCCAGAGGTGGCACAAGGTGGGCTTTGAAGATCTCCAGAGAAGGAGACTCCACAGCCTCTCTGGGCAGCCTGTTCCAGGGCTCTGTCACTCTCATAGGAAAGAAGTTCTTTCTCACATGGAGGTGGAACTTCCTGTGTTTTAACTTGTACCCATTACCCCTCATCCTGTCACTGGCCACTACCAAGAAGCGTTTGGCCCCATCCTCCCTACATTCTCCCCTCAGGTATTTGTACATACTGATCAGATCTTCTTTCAATCTTCTCTTCTCTAGGCTAAACAGGTCCAGCTTGCTTAGTCTTTCCTCATAAGATGGATGCTCCAGTACCTCGATCATCTTCGTTGCTCTGCATTAGACCCTCTGCCTCAAGCAAGGTGGTAAGTTGCTCAAGATCAGACTGCAAGTGGATGTAGGATCTCGCAGTTTATTTTCATGGAAAGGAGGAAGAAGGAGTAAAACCAAAATGACAAATAAATGGAGTCCTGTATATATATTTGTATGAGTACATATAAATATAAATAAAAATAAATAGATATGTGTGGATATGTATATGCACATGTAATTCAATATTTCTCCCCAGGTAGGTAACAAATTACAACAGCTCCAGGAGTGCTTCTGAGGGTGCTGCCAGACAGCAGCATCAGGCATGGCCTGATCGAAGCTCCCTCTCATTTATCAGTGCTCATCTTCTGAGCATCACCCCATCCTGGTACAATGCATTAATACCATAGTATTTCTGAACTACAATCTATTCGGAAAGAGGAATACTGAGCTCTTTACTTAACTGTTGTCTGCAAGAAAGACTGCACAATCTTGCCTTTTTTTCCATGCTATCATTCCCACAGTAATGTGACATATATTCTACAGTGAAGAGTTGCCAATCAACCTTAAAATCCAAGAGTCCTCTCAGGCATGTTTGTGCAGCCGTAAGCCTCTTTGGAATTGACTGGCTTCATAAGTACATTGCCTAATAAAACGTGTGGTTTGTAAGGAGATTTCATCTATAACTAATTATTTCATTCACAGCCTAATATCTAGTTATGATTATGTTTATGGTCTTATGAGAGCTGTGTTGCATTTCCAAAACAGACAATTTCTTGTTTGAGCTAAGGGGTAAGAAGTCTGACAAGGGCTGTCTATGGTGATACAGGCCAGTACTTTGTGCCAGGAATCAGAGGAGACTGAAGGTGATTCACTACTTTTAATGCTGCCAGACAACATTGGGAAGGGTCCTTTTCTAATCTATGAAACACTGAGAAACTATTAGATGGTGCAGAAATGCAAGGAGGACACAGACATTTAAGTCTATCTGCGTTGGCAGGGAGTTTTTGCCTCAGTTTTGGTGGGGAGACCACTAAGATGCTGTCTTTGTCAGAAAGGAAAGGGACAGCCAATGGTTCATGCAGAGCATTTGCACCAGTGTTTTTGAGATTTGATTCTCACAAGTATTTCTGCCCCATTAATAGTTCATTTGCCATTTTATGTTTAGCAACATGTATCTTAACTGTCAAAATATATATATAAAAAATTCTTCTGCAGATCTATTTAATGAGACACAGGCACAAATAGCATTACAAGATAATTCTTTAATTTGTGAAAATTAAATCTGATAGAGAATGCATGCAATTGAATCACTTACTTATTTAGATGTTCAAAGCTCCTATCCATAACAGTGAGTAAATTAAAAATACACAAGCAGGGATAATCTCAGAGGATAAAGCCTGTCTTAATCTCTCAGTCTCTTGTTGGAGACAGTCTGCCTGAAAGGTTTTTCCTTTCTCGAGTATTCTGGCTCAGTTTGATCTCCATTTTGCGTAAGTAAAATGTTCAGTATTTCTATTAAGCCCCAGTTATTAAATCACAATCAGTCTGTTGTAAAACATAGCTCTTGGAGCTATACAACGAGATTTGTTTTCTTTCTTTGGCAGAGGTGTGCCAGGAGTGTCTCTGGAAGACGAAAGCAAATGCAGTTTTTAAATAGAGGGACTTCTCTCTTTCCTTGACATTTCAATAGATACTTGGAAGCTAAGGAAAGAACTTCAGGCTTTGTGCCAGACTGCGTGTCTACAGCAACACAGTCATCTTGCTTGTTTCCTATAAAAAAGAAGGTGAATTACATATGATGAATTCTTTTTTTTTTTTTTAAATTATTTCTGCACTGATGCCATGCTGTTAACTCACCTAGGTAGGAAAGTTGCCCATTCCAGGGAATAAGAAAGCCGAATACCCAATGAAGAGGTTTTAAGTGCTGCCTAAGGCAAAATGAAAATTTCCCCTCAAAGTGCTCATCTTCTCTTTATTGCATTAATGTAGTATTTTTTTGTTGTCCATGACAAATACTGTTATGTTTGTTTAAAGAATGAACGTGCAAATCCCTGAAGAGCTTCTGGTAAAAAAACAAATGTTTTCATTCTGAAATGTTTCCTTGGTGTTGCAAGGAACACTTAAGGTGTTCCAGTGTGCTGCTGCAGGTTTTGCTGTCCCCATATTTTCTGCAGCAGACAGTTCTTCCAAACAGAGTCAAGTCTAGAGAGATTTGCAGTTAGCCTAACAGGAGCTACTGATTAATGACTGCTAAAAGCATCCAGTGACTGATGCCTGCTAGATAGATAATATTTTGCCAGAGACAAGAGATAGCAGCTGTGATGTGAAAAGACAAGAGAGCTATGATCACATTAATGACTAATGGACTCATAGCAGTATAGGAAAATTCAGGCTGGAGGGGGCTTGAGAAACTCTAGTCCATCTCAGGAGCAGCTTGAGATCAGATCAGAATGTTCAGGTCTTTATTCTGTCTGATTTTGAAAACCTCCGAAGAAAACCTCAACCTCAAGCATCAGATGGGAGCGCATAAATGCTGCCATCTTCCTGTGGAGACAAATTCCACTCTCAGTTCCATGCAGCAGGCAGGAATGTTCAGAGAAGTGACTTTCTTTGGTGCTTTTCTCTTTAACTGTCAAAGTTTAGCGGTCAGGGCCTGAGAAAACTTGGTGAAAGGTGTCCCAAGTTGAGTTCCCCAAAATGGAGACACACAATATCTTAGTTGTCAAACACAATGGAGTGAGTGGAAGTGGATGAGAAAGTGTGAGCAAAAGGCTTAGAAAACATCCCTGAAAGAAATAGTTACCCTAGTCTAGGCTGCAATTTCTCCTTATTTCCTCACTGTTTTCAAACTGCTCTGAGATAATCTAAGAAATATTCCTCAGCTACCGTTTTATATCCTACTCTGAGATTGAACATCTGTGAAAATGAATCATTCAAAGGCAAGTTATTCAATAACAGGTGATAGTCTGTTGTAGCAGTGAAAATGACCATTATTATTAAATGACCATTAACTTTGTTTCCCAAAACATAATCTCTGTGAGTGTAACACCAGAAATAAGCTCTGCTGCCCCTGATTTGTACCACAGCAGTATCTGGGAGGCTGATGTGGCAGAGCATGGCTCTGCTGTGCTTGTCATGGTGCAAAGAGAATAAAAAGTGACCTTCTGCCCTAAGGAGCTAGTTTTATATCCCTGGTTATAGTTGGGATCTTCTTAAAAGCATTGATGCCATGACCTCATGTACCCTGATGAAAGTCCCTACCTGTTCGCAGGTTTTGGGGGATCCTGAAATAATTACTGCTGCACATACTAGGCCAGATAAGGCATTCCTCATCCTCTGGCTCTCATGAACCCAGGCTAGTATGCTGGAGTCCCTGCAGTCTCAGAGCTGGATCCCCAGCTCTGGCTTTCTTGAAGCCATCAGGATCTCTTCCTGTGAATAGAGTTTGACTTGCTGCTTTCTCTGGAGGTAAACTCACTCTGAAAGCCTCCTGACACTTTTTCCCCAAGAAGACAAACTGACTTAGAGCTCAGGAGATCACAGCCTGACATTTCAGCTTCCTCTCACCAGCTCTTCCTTGCTCTAGACAGTATCATTACAAAACCCAGCTCCTGATAGCTCATCCCGAGGAAGCAGGGCAGGTTTGGGTTTAATTGCAGTTGTTAATTCATTTTATCACTGCAGACGTTACAGTCTGATGGGAAAAGGGAAATTACATTTAACAAATGGCTCCAATCTCTCACTGCCTGGTGGGCAGTTTGTCAGGATGAGTCATTCATACTCCTAACCTTGGTCAGAACTGCCTGCTGTGCTCCCCATCCTCCTCTTCTCTAAGAGTCCCTCCTGGCAGGGAGGACTCAGGCTGCCAAATGGTCCTTCCCCCGTTCTCCCCTCTCTGGATCTCTGCAAGGGTAGCAGAAGGCCACAGCCCTGTGGGTAAAGGCTCTGCAGAGATGCGGCAGGGTCAAGCTGCAAGCTTTGCTCTGCAGCTCCTCGTGAAGGGCTCTTGGAGGTCAGAGAAAGGAGAGAGACTCAAGCTCTGCTTCTGTGTGAGCGATAAAACTGAGCAGCCAGCCTCAGTGGGAGGTCGCATCCTCGGGCTGATATCTAAGGGTATCGTTCTTCCTGGGATAGGAGAAGAAAGTCTTGGTTCCTGCACTATCCGTCTGGCAGCAAGCTCCATGCATGCAGGCAGCTGATTTAGGGGAACTACAATTCCTACAGGAATAAGTCCCTCTGCCACACTCTAGTTCTGTACCATGCAGGTGTGTGAGCAGAGCACGAGGAGGTTGCCTCCTGTGCAGTGATACCGGCTTGTTATAGAATCATCATGGTTGAAAAAGACCTTCAAGATCATCGAGTCCAACCGCAAACCCTTCAGCACCATCCTGCTAAACCATTTCCCTAAGTGCCTCATCTGCACAGTTCTTCAGCACTGCCCCTACAGACCAGCAGGATTTCTATCCTTCTCCTAACCAACTGATGTGATGGGGTCTCACCAGTATGGTCTTCACTTTTCCTCCTGGTTTAGAGCTTACCAGCCTCCCTTTCTGTTTCTTCATAACGTCTTGTTAGTTCTGTCATTCTCTGCTCCTCCTTCTGGCTAAAATAAACCCCTTGAATCCTTGCAACATCCTCTGTTTCCCATTAATCCTTGTTTGCTAGAAATGTACATATTTATTGCTTTTTATCTTGTTTAATCTATCAGGCCCTACAGTCCCTATTCATTGTTGCTGCTTCTCTCCCAGCTCCCACCCATTTATCTTCCTCTGTTATTGCATCTGCTTGAATACAATTTGATTATCTCTTGTCAGCTCCCAAGCCAACACCATGCTCTGCACTGTGACTCGATTCTGTGGAACAGTTGGTCTCTTGAAATCATAATTACCTGAGTCCAGTGGAGACAGGGGAAGAGATTCCCCCCCACAGATCTGCATCCTCTATCCTCTGCTTAGTGAGGAAATTAGCTTAACATTTAATAGGTTGTCTGTCTTTGAGGGCTTAAAAAAATTCATGGCATTTTGTTTCGCAGCTTCCAACATATGAATAGCCTCCCAGAGAACCATATAGCCTGCTAGCTCAGACTGTGACCTCTAGTAAATCTTTAGAAAAAAGTTTTTAGCAAGTCGAGATGTAGAAGCAACCTCTTCGCTTCTGCAGTTCTGCATATACAAAGAACCAGAAACTGTTTCTTCCCCTTAGGGCGCTGTTGGTTCTGGCTAGTGCTTGTTGATTTAAGTGAAGCCTCTCCTTCAGATCTGCTGTCAGTGCTATCTGATAGCACGGTGGCAGAGCCTAGTCCTGCACATGCTCTATGAATTTGATCCCACCGGATCATCTTCTTTCCCCAAGAACTCCAGAAGGGACAACTCTGTAGTGGGACTGACAGAGTTCACCCCTGGATTCTTTCTAGGCTTTGTAAATCAGGTGCTCTTTCCTCATGTAAGGCCTTCTTTCTGCCTCACTGCCAAAGGCAGAAGTGATTAGGAGTGGGAACATGGCTTTTCTGGGGAAAACAAAATCAACAGGCACCTCGGAGTCAGGAAAAGTCATGGACTTCTTTCTAAGTTCCAGATTAGGGAACACAGGTGTGCCTGCAAGGTCTGGCTCGTGCTTCAAAACTGTGCTACCTCTGTGCCCTTTGACTTGAGGACCTCAGCTGTGACCCCATTTGCATCTTCCTCTGTGGCACAGAACAAGGGCGGCCATTGCCGTAGCTGAACCGACCTGCGTGACCAACACCATAGCAAATGCTGGGGAGTGAGTGGAGCCATCCTGACCTTTCTACAAGCCTATGTCCTTTTTGGTTAGTTCAGTGTCTCTGGCTGTGTTCCTAACTGCAGCTAGGTCACTGTGCATTATTCCTAAAAGACACAAAGCAATTCAATCATGTAATTAGCTAAATTATTTGATGGCAGCTTTGTCCAGTGCAGACTAATATCAGATAATAGCTCTGGGGGAAAAGGCAACAAAATGGAAAACATCTGCTCGAAGAGGAAGTGCAACTGCCTGTTGACCCTGAGGGTGGGATGGAACAAAAGCAGCCAGAAGCACTCCTGGCTTGGGTACAGACACATGGCATAGACACAGGGTAGCAAGGGTGAGGACGTGCAATATCCACGTGCAGTTTGAGGGCTGCGTACTGGTCTCATTGCCACAAAGTCTGAACTGAAACTGAGCTATATTGAATGCAGCTCAGTACTGCTGAGCTCCAAGGAGCCACTGGATGTGTGCTGCACACCAGGCAGGCTTACTGGGGAGGAAGTCAATGCCACGCGCACCCCAAAAGGGCCATAGGTGTTCAAAAACCTCTTGCCTTGTAGCTCACTGAAATACAGTTGCTCCTTGTGTGACTTCTGGCCACTGAATGTCTATGAATCTCTGCTTCCAGGTTCCCTGCTCTTCTTCATCCTTCCAGAGATTGCTGTAACCTCATGCAATCTCTGCTGCATGCCCAGACACTCTCCTTTCAGTGAATGCATGTGGCCCTTGAAGGCTGTGAGCTGCACAGCGGCTCCTTTCCCTCTCACGGACTCAGGAGTTAGGCCACTGAAGAAGAAAGTGGGAGATCATTGGGTTTTCTTTCATGCTGATGGCTGTGCAGAGAACTGTGTAGGAAGGGAAGAAAACGCCAACTTGCTGTTTCTCTTTCAGAGGCAGGACAGTTGTATGGACAGTAATCAGGTTGCTTGTATTTGAATGCTTCATACGTGCCATGGTCTTCATGCTCTATATTAACTCCTGGCAGGGTGCAGTTTGATGTTAGGAAAGGGAAAAGATGAAAGAAACTGGGACAGGATGATGGGTGGAAAATACAGAATTCACTATATAGGGCTGGCAAGTGTGGCTGATCAGGATCAGTAGACAGGCTGGATGCAATGTCCAACCCACAGCCCATGCCAGTCAGCACCCTGGGCATCACCAGACCAGATTCCTTCCCCACTGGGCCTGGATAAATGGTTACTGTAGAGCAGCATGTACCCCATCTGGTATAGGGGAACCTCTGGGGACAGAAATGGATGCTTCCTTCCTGTGAAGGAACCAAACCATGGGACCAAGTTTGAGAGATATAGCGTCAGTGCTGGGTCTGCAGCAGTTGAGTCTGCAGATTTCGTTCTCTCACATTGGATCTAGTTTGTTTGGCTTTTCTTTGAATAAACACAAGTGTAGAGGGGCATGTGAGAACCCCTTTTGCAGGGTGCATGTGAAAGTGCTGAGGGACAAGTCTGTGACTTGTTAGTCTGATAACAAGTCTTTAAGTGTGAGGACAGGAACTGTCCAAATTGACAAGAATGACTATGAAGGACAAGAAGAGATCTCACTTGTCATTTATAGCCATTGTGCCAGGATGGTAATTTTTGGTCACTTTACATTTAAGTTCATTTACATTTTGTTTTAGGGTGGAAGAAATTTTTATAATTATATGGTAAAACCAGGAGACCACCTATGTATTAGGCATGTATTAAACATCATTATGTTTATCATTATGTTATACAATCATGTATTAACCACCTCACCCTGGCAAGAGAGGGCAGTGAATACTTATTCTGCAGAGCTATGCTCTTGTAGGACAGAGAGAGGGATGATTAATGAGTATAATAAATATGTTAATCTGTAGAAATGAAATCTTCCTAATTAAGAAATGCCTTGTGAGGCTCCTGCTCCTCCTTTCCCAAACTGCTGTGTATGCGCAGAGCATCCCATCCACTCCAGTGCAATGGTGCCAATCATGCGCTGTTCATCAGAGTTCAACGAAGGGGATCTTTCTGGTTCCCTCTCTTGGCAGAAGATGGTGAGTGCGCGCCTACACTGTTGACTCCTTTCTCCTTGTAATAGTATCAACTACAGTGGAGAAAAGCAGAATTTAAGTGAATGAAAGGATTAAAATAATCTCTGTGTAATCCAGGACTCTGTAGCCGCTCAAATCTGTAGCACAGAGCCCATGCCTCAGTCATAGCACACTGATTCTGTGGGATGCCTGCCACCAGTCTTGGCCTGACCCTGTCCTGCGTGTTCCGGGGGAGGAAAGTTGCTAGGAGTCTCCCAAAGTCCCATCTAATCACCTGACTGACATATTTTTTCTTAATATCATTACTGTTGCAGTCTGCTATGGCATGACCACATGCTCAGTGTCTACCACCTGGGATGGATAAAGCAGCACTCTGCTTGCACAGCAAAGTGTTTGCTTCCTTCTGAATTGGCAAGGAATGGTCACCCAGGACATGGGAAGTAAACCATCACTGTCTGAAATATTAATTCCTATTCCTCTTTAGTGTGAAGCTAGGAAAGAGATGCCATCAGTAACCTCACAAACACCATTTAGAGCAAAATAGAGCTGTTTAGTATTGTCAGTGACTAAGGGACAGAAGAGAAGACGTTGTATAAAGTCCCAGAATTCTCCCTCTTTGGTGAATTAATGAGTCCTCTGTGCTTTGCAATGATGTCTATACAGCCCTTCAGTACTGATTCTGCTAGTTTCTTCATCCTTTGCGCCCCTGCTTCAGCAGAGGGGTTGGACTAGGTGATCCCTAGAGGTCCCTTCCAACCTTAACCATTCTGTGATTCTGTGATTTTCTGCCTTTTAAGGCAGATGCCATTGCAGTACACATTGAAACCCACACGTCAGAGAGCTCACATTAGTCTGTTCCACTAGCACTGCCGTGGAGGTTCCTGAATATGCTCAACCTATTCCACTCATTATGGAATTCCACTTCCTTAGGGAATAAGGAATTCTCCAGTGGTGAAGCACTGCATAGTATTTCTAGCCTAAATTATTTGTCTACCTGCAGCTTCCAGTCAGTGGGACCATTCTGCTTTTGTCCCGTGGATATGATAAGTCAGTCTGCAATCAGAAACACATTTTCTGGGTAAGGAGCCGCAAACATTTAACTTAGATAATGTATGAGAGTCAATTTTGATTTGCAAAACCCCACTATTTTTTTTTCCTGCATGTGTGCAAAATCTACTGTAGGAATTGTAATTTTCTTAATTATGTTCTGTGCTACCAGGCTGGATAGAGAAAAAATCTTAGCTCTAGTCCAGTGACTCTCCTCCAACTTCAGGAACAACCAAAATCAGAACGTTTTAGTGTTTTGCTATAAGGAATATTTCCTGATCCTCAAACAGCTCTTGAAAATCCTGAATTCTTTGGTTTGATGCTTTCTGAAATATGAGCTCTGTAAATGGGATATGTATCATACTCATTGTCATATGGGACTGGACATTGATAAAGTGGTGTGTGAGAAACTGATGGAGGGATATTTATGGCAAGACAGGAAAAGAAAATCTGTTCTTTTTGGATCTGACCAAAAGGGAAGAGTCTACTCAGACTCTTGTTTCTTCTTGAATCTTGGATGTCTTCTCATGCTTTTGGGTGAGAACTGCATATATAATAGCATCACACAGACCACTGCATCATTGCTTTAAAACACTGGAGTTTTTTTCAGTCTTTTTTTTCCCCCTTCCTCTTCCCAGAATTCTTTTTCTATTTGAAAACCATGAAATTCTAAAACTAAAAGACAATTTTAGACTAAATATTTCGAGATCAAAAATGTAACAATACTTTTGTGAATCTAATTGCTTAACTGACTGACTGAAATAGTGAACAAGATTCATCACTCTCAAGTACTGACACCAAGAACAAAAGGTTGGAAGTGACAGATGAAAGTCAAGACAAGAAATCTGATATCTCAGTGAAATTTTTTTCCTCTTACATGTCATAAATATGAGTATATAGCAGACTAAAAATTATCCTTTCCAAAATGGTCAGGTTTAACAAAAAGTAAGAATTGAATTTAGATACAGTTGTAGTGAGAACACCTGCAGAAGATGTTGAGGAGTAAATGACTAGCAGAGTATGTGGTAGCATCATACGAAACTGCGCACTGACCTGATCTCCATCAAGACCGGCCAAGTGTATTTTGTTTTGTGCCTAATGTCCAGCTGCTTCTCAGATAGAAGTTTCTCAAGGTTGGCACAGCTTAGATGAGGAAATAGTTCTACTAGACTTAAGGGGCCCTCAGGGTGCAGCAAGTCGCATCCAGCTTGCTATGTGTCTTGCTTACGCCTATGTATCTGGCTTGTGCCTTCAGCGGTCTCCTATCAGCGAGCCCTCCGCACGGTGCCCAGGGCTGCCCGTGCAGCTTGCAGTGCAGGTCCTGTGTTAAATCTACCCTGTTTAACCTCTCACAGACTTTGAGTGTCTCTTTCCATCGGTATCCGACCTTCTCTTGAGGGCTGTGACCTGCCTTGCGGTCGCAGTGGAGATCAGAACTCAGCATGGTTTGGTGGGAGCAGAGGTGGATACCTTTATAATAAGCTTTTATTCCCTGCAGAAATTATTGCCAAATTTTCTGGAAGAATCTGTTTCCAGAACCATGATTATTTTGCATTCGTAAAGTTGGTCTTTAGCTCCATTTCGTTTCAAAAGAAATGACTTCTGACAAACAATGAAGCAGCCCATTAATTAGTTGTCTTTAATTTTCTTAAGCTTGTTTCTGTAATCAATGTCTAACTTTCTGAAGTATACTTAAACTGGAATTGTTCCATGTTTAATAGCTAAAACGTCCCATTAGATAAAGTTAATTTAACTGTCTGAGAATGGACAAATAGAGACCATGAGGCCTTTCTTTAAGGGATATATAAATAATCTTAATAGAAAACATGCTAGCGGAAATGTGAATAGCATAATGTCAATATCATTAGAAATAGTCTTTCACAGGCTTGTGTGAACATTAGCTGTTGGGCTTAATGGCTAATTACAAAGAGAGTAACATTTACATACCCCATTGCACAGCATCATTGTACCTGAGTGGGTATATCACTAGCTCCCTTGTCCAGGCACCTCCTAAATTAAACACAAATGTTGCAATCACCCCAAAATCAGAAGGGCGTATATATAGATAAATATATGTTTGTGTGAGTGTGTGTACATATATACAAAAATAGGCATTTTTTTTTTTAACAAAAGTGACTAGAACTATCTTCTAGCTCACAAATAATTACAACCTACACAAACATACTTATTTGTCCACTGGACCCCTGTAGGAACAGGGGTGGCCCTTGGGAGCTGGAAGGAAGCTGTTGTAGATGTAGATGCCGTGAGTAATTTTGGCTCTAAGTACCAAGGATATTGAGCAACTATCTGAGCCTTTCCTGCAGCATAATCTGAAGAGTCCGACATAGCTCACATCTCAAGGGAAGAGCAGTCAAGAAATGAGAAAAAAAGGTCATTCACTGAAGTCATATTTGACCCACAGCCTTTGGCAACAGCATGGAGAAATGAGAAGTGACAGGGGAAACCCAGTGTCCTTTTTTTGGCTTGTGCCCCGCAGGAATATTGCTGGCTGCCACTGTGGTGCCCCAGTCATGGCAGCCGCTGGTCCCTGAAATGTGCTGGCCTTAGGAATGGGCCAGTGGCCCATGCTGGCTTCTTCCAGCAGTTTCTGTCTGGCCCTAACATTCTGGCATCACCAAGAAGCAGGAGAAAAACTTATTATTTGTTATCTCCAATAATCTTATTATCTTAGTCAGCAGCCATACCAGTTCTTTTAACTTCTTTCTTTTAACTTCTTTCTCTATCTTCTACAGGCTGCTGACTGTTTGTGGATAAAAAAGAGTACATATTTTAGGAAGACATCTAACACACCACATGCTTCAAGAGGAAGGTACATCTCGTGGCCAGGCAGTACATTCCTTGACTAGTATTTCAGTTTCAGGCTGGGTTAATCCAGTTTTAGCTTTTTGCCACTGGATCATGTTCTGCCCTTGCATATTGGATTTGGCACTTCACTCTCAGAAGTCTTTCCTGCAGGTAATTCCATGATTAATTCATGACTTGTCTTTCCACTTTATAAATTAAATAGCCTTCAGGCTTTTCCCGGTAGGGATGTGGTAGTTACATGGCTTACTGCTCCACTGTGCTCTAGTCAACTCTCAACTCTCCCAGGCATCATGACTTTATTTTTTCTCAGATTGGTATGTCATGCTTTGCCTAATTTGGGCACTAGACTGCAGCGTCTACTGAGTGTCCACTGTTAATATCCCAAGGATCTGACTCACTTTGAGAATTTGCAGTTATGCTCTCCAGGACTTTGAAGCCAAAGACCTAAAACATTCCTGCAACTATAGTTTATTTAGCAGAAAGATCAAAGCATTACAGGAAAAAAAAACTTTTAAAGTATGAAACAAAAAATAATTGTCTCTTCCATCCCTTCAGCCTGACCATTACGTAATGATGCTTTTGTGTCCAGCATCTTGTTTAGGAATACCACTCAGATATTTCTGTCATAGTGTTCACACAAAACAGATATATACCATTTTGAGAAGGTTTGTCTTTTAGCTTCTTTTTTCCAAGTGTTTTTCTTTTTTCTTCTTCTAGCAATTGTACTGAGATAGAAGCAAAGGGAACAGCCTAAGTGTCTTAGGCATAATAACCCAGTCAGCTTAGGTATTTTGGTAAGAGCTAGTTTGACCCATTCTCATTCCCCATTTTACTTGAGCACTGAATTACATGCCAGCACCTATGTTTGTCTGTTTTCCACTGTCCCTTTTATTTGCTTAGGTCACTGTTCTCCAACGTGTATTTCCATGTCCCAGGAGTGCGGTGTACCATTTTGCTGCCATCATTTGCACTTTGCTTTTAGTGGGTTTAAAATGCCTATTGAATCTTGTAACCATTCAGTCAGGCTATATGATGAAACTACAGTTACGACTTAAGATCCCAGTGGCAGGATTTAACATGCCATGGCATTGGCAGCCTTTGCCAATAATATGTCATTCTGAATCATCGTTCTACATTATCTTGGGTTGACAATAACTCTTTGTGGAATCTATTATAAACATCTGCATCACATGGCAATTTTCCATTGATGCCAATTTTGCATCAAATGCCCAGCCTGAGATATTGGGTGGGTTGCGTCTAGCAAAGCTTGGGCGAGTTTGGACTCACCAGATGGTCTATCCTGATGATGCAAATGATGCTGAAGATTGCTTTGCAGCCAGAGATGTATGTGACACCAAGGATGGAGCAATGAAGGCTTTTGGAGTCTTGCAGACCATATGAGGCTCCAAAACATTACCAGGTACTCTTAAAGCATTGGAAAAGAGCAGGGTCAACTGGTTCTGTAAGAATTTAAGACTAGCCAGATTGAATCTGCCATCACCTGAATTAACTATTACTTCTGTAGACAAGGCCTATAAGTTTTTCAGCCTTTGTGTCTCAAATAAAGTAGGCAGGTAATAACGCCAATAGAATTTCAGCATGAAAGATGAGTCCTTGGAGTTAACCAGGTAATCATAGGTTCACTAAACCTTGGTGTCAGGAAATAGAAAGACAGGGAAAAAATTGTGAGTGAGATGTAAGAAGCTGAGAGGTGAGTCAAGACATCGCAGAAGCATGAATTAAAAAAACCTGTAAAATTAGATGGCAAGTAATAAGATAGGTTTATGCCTTTTTTTTTTAGGAGTAGGACAGCTTTATATTAGCAATAAGGCAATAAGAGTAGCTCTGCCCTGAAACACTGTCCATCCTGCTGTGAATCAATGTTCAGGAAATGGCTCCTATCTGCATATGCCCTGACATTTTTAAGAAGAATATCCTTTCCAAAACGTTGGGAAGCCTGGAAAGATTTCCTCTTTGATAGCACTATCACTAAAACAGAGTTTAGTCCTTAAAGTTCCTTCCATTTCTGCTGCTAAGTAGTTTCATTTATCTCTATCCCCTTTTGAATTAATTATGCCTTAACTATATTGCATTTGTTCTTATTTACTTACTACTCTTTGTAATTAAGATTTTTACTTAAACTTTGCTCCTATGAAATCTGATTTCTCTAGACAGATTCCTGGAGCTCTTTTGGTCCCCGGCTCATGGCTGGGAAAAACACTTCTCCATAGCTCTCACATGGTTTAAGTCAAAGGGGGCCATGTGGAGTCCCTTCTCTTCATAAGTGATCTTCACTGCATCAAGGTGATCAAGGTAAAGTTGACTGGCCCCAAATTCTCCTCATTTTTCTGCTTGAAGACTAGGGTGGCATTTCCTCTCTTCTGATCCTCAAGAAACTTTCCCAGCTGCCATGATCTATCAAAAATAATTAAAAGTAGTATCACTCCAGCTCCCTTAGTCCTTGCGGGGACATCCCATCAGGGTCCAAGAAATTGTATATGTCCTGCTGGTTTAAATGTTCTCTAACCTCCCCTCTCGGTAAGTAAGTCATCCTTGCTCCAGATTACTCCTCTGACCTCTGGGGCCTGGCATTC
>NW_010587580.1:0-33955 GCF_000705375.1 Tinamus guttatus | reverse complement strand
TCCTGCTCATAATATAATGCCTGGACAGCTGCTCCTGCCTGCCTGCCTGGTTATACAGGGTGGATTTGGACACTGAAATCTCTAATTGTGTCCACCTAAGCCAAAGGTTTTAGTGCAACTGCTATGCACAGAGAGAGATCTCTCTCTTCTTAGAGATCTCTCTCTTCTTAGAGATCTTAGAGATTCTTCTTCTTCTTAGAGATCTCGTGTCAGAGATCTCTAAGAAGAAACTAAACTGCAGAGTCCTCATATCACCCACTACCATCATCAAGAAATTCTCTTTCTAGCATAATTTTCCCTATGTCTTCTCCAGCATTGGATGTGTTGACATTTTGCCATGCAGGTGTGAGGAAATTTCTTCAAGCGGTACAAACTAATGTTTGTTTATCTATTTTTTATTATTTAAATTGAAATAAACATAGCAGAGTCCCTCCCCTATGTGCATTTACAGGTGTATTTTTGATTTGTTTACCAAAATACCCAGTTTTCTTAGGTATAAGAAGATGAATTGAAAACCTCATAAATGGATCCCAGAGCTGCTATGTTTTAAGTATAAAGGCTAGCATCTAATTCTTAGGATGCAGTAGGGCCTAATCATTGTTTTGGGGGGCTTTTTCTCTTTTAGAGAGAAAGTTTTAAGGCAAACATCATTCGACAAGTCTCAGCGGACAGTTTCCCAGGCACAAAGAAGCAGGGCGCTTGGCTGAACATGAATTGGCAGCACTTGCAGGCAGTACTAACAATAGTTACTTGAATAAAAAAAAAATCTGCTCAGCGAATATGCATGAGTTCTGCTTCTCAACACAACAGAGGAACATTGTTAAAGGTTATGGCCAGCAGAAACATCTCAATATGCATTTTTTACATCCTTTCGTTATTTTGAATACCATGTTCTTGTAGAAGCTAGAAATTTCATAAAGCGTATTTAAATTTTTGATATTCAATTTATTTTAAATCTCCTGTCTGGCACCTGTAATCTAATTTAGCAAAATACATAAACCATTTTGGTGCAGCTAGTGTGACCTCTTTCCTGTCCTGACTGTACCCAGCACTGGAAGGAAGGCTGAGCATGGAGTTTTTATCTGTGTATGTGCAAAGAAAATAAATAAGTAGCAGAGGGAAAGGTTTTGCCCGAGTCTCTGTTCACAATGTACTCTTTCTAGAAAAAAAAAAAAAAGAAAAGATTCTCTACCTGAATTGAAATTTGGGACAGAAAAGTACTTGTTTCTCTGTGTATGTGATGAATAATTGCTCTACACACACACACACCGAAAACCTCAAGAGATGGGTTACTGCGTGGTTATGAAAGAGCCCTTCAGTGCATGCACATCAGTCTGCTCTTGCTGGGTGTGCTGGCACTGCGGATCAGAAGATGCCCAAAGACTAAACCCAAACCGGTACTCTGATTGCTCAGCATATTCCTACCACCTCAGAGGACATATGCAGGGAAACCCCTCAAGACAGCAGATATAGCGCCTGCTATTTTGGGGAAGTTGGAACTCATTTTTGGGCTTTCCTGCAAGCCTTCCTGTACCTAGGATGATTGCGGAGTTTCTCTAAACGCATATATGTATGTATTTTTATATGCTTGGATGTCAATGTAGCATTTCTACATTTGGGGAGAGATGGGCCATGAAGTACTATCCCTGTATTTCACATTAACGTAAAGTTATTTGGATGTGTTTGTTTGACTGATACGTCCTCAGTGGCCATGGCAGAACCTCTGCTGCACAGCGCCAAGCTGCACAGCTCAAGACTTCGCGGTTGCGATGTCTTGAGGAAGATGAGCTGATCTCCCAGTTACAGAGCTGCCATGGCTATCAGACCTCCTCGGTGGCAGTCAGCTGGAGCTGGGGACAGCCTGTGCATGTGGCCCTTCATTCTCTCTTGCATCCCAAAAGAACAGTTGAGCCACAACGGCCGGCCAGTGGGCCAGGCGGGCCGGCTGCCAGGGCGGCCGCTACTGCCACGAGCGGCACGGGGAGCTTTTCTATGAGCTGGGTTTGCCCCCTTCTAGATTCAGCTTGTTGTCGCTCTGGGGTTCAAACCTCACCCAGGAATTTTGCTGGAATAACAGGAATGTTTATTCCTTTGCTCCTAAGGCCAGCGAGTATTTGAGTAGCGGCTAACATGATTCTGTGAGTCAGAATAATTACTTCAAGCATGTACAAATGAGAATAATTATTTCGAGTGTCTTCTACGGGGTTTAATAATTAGTCATAAAGTAATACATACACAATAAACTATAACAACATAATTTGTTGTTGTGTCTTCCTGTGAGATCCCTCCCAGGAAATCTCTAATCACTTTTGATCATTTTGAATCTGCTCTGGTGCTTCCAACACAACAGACTGACTGAAGCAATTGGGAAAAGCAAATGGACTGATGAACAGACCCAAACTGGAAATGAGCCTTTTACCTTTTCCTTTCTTGGAACTGTGCCTTCCCACCTTTACTGAGTTCCAACAGGTACAGAGAGCTACCAGGAAGCTTTCCCCTCATCTTGGCATGCAGCTAGTGTTATTAATTGTGTTATTAAGCCAAGGGGATTTTATGTTGGATGCTCTGTAGTATGGAGGGAAACAGGTTCCACTCCCAGTATGCCCAGAGTGCTGGTATTAGCTACATTAATTAATATGTTGCTTATATCATACAATAGCAATAGTCTTCCCCTACTCTTTATTGTATTGTGTCGTTGCACATACAATATGTCTTGTCAGTGTTTTATTTCTTCCCTCTCTCTTTGTTTCAGGTTTTCAGAAATTAGCACTACAGTTAGGGCAGAACAGGAGCCTCCCTCTTACAATCCCTTCCAGACTCTGAGCATCTGTTAATTCTGCAAAACACCTGCTACCATGGGAGAAAAAGAAATGTTGAAATGGGCAGCACCATGAAAAAGGCTCATCACTGAGGCAGGCAAATACATCTGCAAACATCAAAGAGGTCTTTGCCACCAAACAAGAGGTATAGCAGTTGTTGGCAAGCCCGAATGTGCAATAAATGGTCTGCAATACAAATCATGATGGAAACTCATTGAAGCACAAGCAGACATGCATCACCTGAATTCAGTCATGGTCCAGCTCTCCCTAGTGCTTTCCATAGCAGCCAGGGGAAAACAGAAACTTAATCCTGATCTAGCATAACCAGTAGCCCCGCTGTTTGGACTGTGCAAAGGCTGTTGTGGACAGTATCTCACACACATTGGAGACATTTGCTATGCAGATCCAGCCAGACATAATAACAGGTTCACTATCCTTCTGCTGCTCTTTTCTTTCCTGAGGGTCAAACTAGGAAAACCACATTTAACAACGCAGTGCTGTAACACAAGAGTTTAAATAGCAGGGAATCACAGTAGAGTTTTTTTTTTTTCCAAAGTGATGTGTGTGAAGTGAAACTGCAGAACTGTTGGAAGAAGGAATTACACATCAAGACCCACATCTAAAACAGCTGAAAGGCACGTAAAATAAACACTTGTGTGAAACGGCTCCGTTAGCCAAACCAACTGTTGCAGCTAGCAAAGCACTGGTTAATGCTGGGATGGAGGAAATAGGAGGTGATTACCATTTATGCTCGTGGATGTTAATGGAATGGGGATGACATATCCTTTAGAAAACGCTATCGCACTTGCTTTCTGTTACTGTGTAGTGAAATGGAAAACTATTGGCACATGAAAATAGTTAGGCAGAGTCCTGAATGATACATTGTGGTGGATGTCTTCGGCCAGTTATTGTGACCATTCTGCATGTGTACACTGACAGGATTGCTCCATGAGATGCTGCAGGAGAGGTCACCAGTGATGCTGCTGAACAGCCATCTGCAGATGGATGGGAGCAGTGGCCAACCTAGAGATGTTTGTCTTGTCTCCGAACAAGAGCTGGCAGGGCAAAATGCAATGTTTAGAAATAGGACTTATAAACATGTCCATAATGAGGCAGGTCATGGGGATGAGGCAGGTCCAAGGTTTCATGAGGGAAACTGGAGGCAGCAAGGGAAGGTTCGGATCAGTGAGGTATGAGGCTGGGTGCAGGTGGACCTGCCATGTAGCTCAAGCAATGAGTCACTCCCCTAGGAGGGCAAGAGAAATGGCAAAGCCTGTGGGTGCTCTCAGGGCCCTAACAGACAGCTAAACTTCCTGATGATCAGAAGGAATAGGTACTAATTAAAAAAATCCTTCTGAAATTGTGATTTTTAAAAAATCTACTTTAAGGTACTATTATTGTGATGAAACAGCAGGGAATGGTAGCCTGTATACCTGCGGAAGCTGGGAATGCACAAAATCCTCCTGCTCCGGAAGCTGGGAATGCACAGAACCCTCCTGCTCCTTCAGAGTGGTCCAACCTGCTCCAAAGCTGTGATAGCCTGTGGGGTCTCTGGTGTGGTAGGAATTGTATTATCCTAAATATGATAATTCATCTTCCAGGAGTATAAGAAAGATGTGACAACAACTCTTCTGCTTCCCTGATTCCACCTCTCCCACTTCAGCTCTGCCACATGTCATTGAAGATGCTCCTATGGGAAGAACAGACTCACTTTTGCACTGTAAGTGGGAAGAAATTAACATTTTAGGGCCTCCAAAACAAAGAAAGTTGACCTAAATCTCTGAAACAGCCTGCTGTGCTTGTCCATTTTTGGAAATCATTTTCAGAAGAACTACTGAGAAGACAGGTGACACCGATGAGATAAAAACTTATTCTATAAGCTGAAGATGGAACAAAACAATGCACAGGAATTGCTTCAAACAGCCCAGCAAGGCTGAAGAAACCTTTGGGGAGTGGGTGGTAAAGAGAACACCAGAGTAGCGAGTGAAAACTTAATAGGAAAGAAAGTCTGACACTGTAGAGAAAAAAAAACACAGAATCATCTATTGAAAATTATTTTCACAATTAAATTATTTATATTTTAATTAGTCTCATTTCATGTACTTTTTTTTTTACCTTTTTTTTGTTTCTCTGAGTAATAAAAATATTTTATTTAGGAATGTTCTCAGATTCTAAAAAGCAAGGTCTCTGAAGTTATGATTTAATTTCTTTAATTAACCCCCCCTATCTTTTGATAGGAGAGAGCATTTTTCAGCCACCTGTGGCTGAGGATGAGCTGTTGCAGGCACTGAAACCCTGCTTGGGAGGAGCTCAGGGAGGCAGAACGAGTCTGTTCAGCGGGTCTGCAGTCAGGGCCGCAGAGATCAACACCATCACTTCTTTTGACAGGCTCCACAGGGTTTGAGATGACTGTAAATACCCAAAGTTTTTGTCCCATCAAGCACAGGAATGCTATAGGAGGCTCGACACTGGGGTCTGAATTCATCAATGAGACTGTAATTCCTCAGGATGATAAGAGCAGGTCCCCTCGTTTTGTTTTAGATGAGTAGATCTCACCTGTTTCACTAGCCCAGTCCGTAGCCTAGATGTCCACCTAACTGCATGGGCTCCACCAATTCAGTGTTTTGTGAACAGATGAAGCCATTCTCAATTCTCATCCACGAGCACAGAGAGAAGCAGAGAGGACCAGACCTATATTTTGGACTGTATAGACTTGGCCTATGCCCAGCCATGACCCTTGGCCATCCTGGCCATTACACTCCCACCCGTGCAGCTCCTTCCAGCTCCTTCCCAGCTGCTCCCTCTCCGCTGGCATAGAAAGCGACTTTTTGGGAAAGGCCTCTCCTGATGGAAAAGAAGGCCGTGAGCTGCAGAACAGCATGATGAGTGCTCCTGCCAATTACCTGCCATCCTTTATAATATTTAAATTATTTCTAAAATTATAATGTCCTTGGGGAAGAAGAGAAACTGTGTTCCACTAAGTAACATCTTATTAATCAGCTTCTATATGGCACTGAATGAATGACTGAAATCAAGTCCATCAGTTAGAGAGGATCATGAATGTCAGATTAGCTCAGTAATTATTGAAAGGCTCAGTAATATACTTCGTGAATGGAGACATGGAAAATGACTTTCCTTCCTTTTAATCAGAGGTCTGTGATCCATGCAAGCTTTTTAGAAAGTGATTCCTTGAGAAGGACTGGTTTTGTCTCCATAAAGGAAGACAGTGCACTAGGTATGTTTTGCATGCAAGCCAACTAAGTGCCCCAAACCTCACTATAAATGCAGAAGATGACAAACTGCAGCTTAGTGAAAGTCAGAGCAGCTCGGATAGGTTACCAGAGCAGGTTTTGAGGGAGAAGCTGGCAGGGAGATGCTCTGAAACAGGAGCAGGGACAGAGAGATCCACGCACCAAGCTTGGCACCTTCTAAGTGGCTGTTAGGGAGGACTCAGCTGTTTGTTCTTTGGACAGTAATGCTGATCTGGGATTCAGCTTTGGCTGCACTCTAGACAAATGTCAGATCAGCTAGGTGCAGCATGATATCAGTGGGCTCTGAGCATCAATTGTTATCCCAGGCAGATCTGGAAAAAAGATCTTTTTTTTATTAGTACCTCAAATTAAATTTGTTAAAGAAATCGTACTGGAATAACTGGAAAATGATTTTTGGTTTTAGTGTAGAAGGGATGAACTGACAATATGCCTCACTAAATTTTGTGTTTGTTATTTGAAATGGCAAAGGCTGACAAAATATTG
Organism: Tinamus guttatus; assembly: GCF_000705375.1. Next base: position 27,381 of record NW_010587580.1, on the reverse strand, counting down.
TTTTGAATGGACTAAGTATAACATTTTGTTGGGAAATATTCCATTTTTCAAACTTGATTAAAAACTCATCTGAAAAAGAAACAGTTTAGTCAAGTTTTGCAAAAGGTGTCAGCTGGCAAACAGAAAAATGTAAGCTCCTGTCTACTCATATTTCCCACTGTATCAAGGCATGCATGTTTCAAAACTGCTGGACAGATCCCTTTAAACTGTTTTTATGCTACCTGAATCTCACCATCTTGGGAAGAAGGGTGCAGCATGAATACAGTGTGCTGGGTCCATTAACTGTGCTTGAAGATTTTAGTAAGAGGATCCATGAAGAGGAAAAATTACATCCCAAATGAGCTTACTGTGAGTACACAGAGGCCAAGACTAGTAGGCTTGGACTCATCCACCTGTGCAGACCTGCACAGAGAAGCACAGAGGAAATTGGGGTCAGGCCCTCATTTTTCTGTGACACAGAAAAAGAAATAGTCAATTCTCAAAGCCCTGATGCTGCTGCACAGAGCATGAGTCAGGAGAAAACAAGGGGACCAGTGAAATGGGGCTCAGGCTAGATTAGAAAGCAAGATTTTGGGAGAGAAGTTGAAATGTAGATGTTAGGGTCATCCCATTAGATCCTAATTTAAACTCATGGTTTTTACTTGCAAGAAAGGCACAAGATTTCTGTGAAAGGGATCTGGTCTAGTGTACAAAGTGCGTCCACTGTATTTCAAGCCAAGCCTTGCCTAGGAGTAAGGACTATACTTAGGCAAAGTGCTTACTCCCAAAAAAGTTGAACACAGCTTGAGAAATGAGCCTTTAGCTATAGCAGTTCCCCCCCCCCCAGAAAAAAGCTTTCCTGTTGTATTTGGGGACAGAATCTATCCTACAATTCCTTGAAAGCAGACAGCTCCCTACAGCATCTCTTCATCTAGTCATGGATGCTAGATTGCTGCTATGGTCTGGGCTGCTCACAGCAGGCTCCCTTTCTGCTCACAGAGGCAGACACCTCAAGTCTGTCCCCTTTCACTAAGAGATGAATATTCCTGAGTGTCTATGATGAGAAGTGACAATTTAGACATTAGTACACATCAGGATTTTTAGGCTGCAAAGCTAATGCAGGAGAAGGGTGCACCGTGAACTCAGTTCTGTGTTTTACTAGTTTGAGCAGCCTGGAGAAGAATCACCAACCATGGCTGACTCTGTAGTCATTATCAAAAGGCAATTGCAGAGCAAACAGCAGCAGCATAAAAACATCAACATCAGCCCTTTCCCTCCATACAGGGGAAAAGGAAAGAACAGAAAAGTGCGTGTGAACAGGTCTTTACTCTTTTAATTAATTCCCAGCAAACTGTATTGAAATTGTGCCTCAGCGTGTTTATCATTAAGACAATTATTTTAGGCTGACCTACTTTTCTCTGTCTCTTTAATAACACGGGCCACATCATTAGATTTGTACATGGGCAACAGAGAAAGGAAGCTAATTGGTAGCAGCCTCTTTAAGAAATAAAGCAGCCTAATCGTTTGCCTCCTCACGTTCTTCCATTACAGCTGAGGAACTGCAGAAGATGTTCACTGATTAGTCTGTTGAATTATGAATTAGGCTTCTGGTCCCAGTGCAGCTGTTTTCTCCATGTCATTCCTAGCACTTTATTTCCCCATCTGCTTATAAAACCAGGAGCTTGATCCTGCAATAAACACTTCAAATGCTTTTTTTAGAGGCTAATTAATTGTGTTGCATTTCTTGAACACATATAGCTATCCCGGCTTGCACCAAATTAACAATGCTAATTTCTCTACTGCTCTGTGCCCAAACAATCCCTCCTACAGATGAGTTGGAAAATAAAGAGGATTACATCAAATGATTTTTATGTTTCCAGGTCTTACCACTTTGTTAGTTCCAGCGAGCAATGTGGAAAGGGTGTCATCAGCGTAGTAGCATTTGAAAACCAGTTTTACTGATCCCAAAGCCACTTGGACTGATTTGTCCTCGCAGGAGCCAAAACAGTTAGGTGACATTTGCAACTGGCTCACACCTAATGTTTAGTTCTAATCTCCAGTTTTTTTGGCTACTGCTCCCTGTGAATTGCAGAGGGGGCTGTTTGGCATCTGCGAGCTGCTCATACGGCTTGAGACTGCATGGAGATGCTGGGGTACACCGAGGCCTCACTGAGTGATGAGCAACGCTGCATAAAAGTAACAGCTAAATAAGAGACTACTTTAAATTAATGATCCCTTTAACGTATACAAGTCATGCAGGTCAGCAGTAATTAGATGACAAATTGTATTTTATTGTCTCTATTGAGCTAACTTGACATCGGCTCCATATGTATGCTTGGACTGATAGAGAAGGACATTGGGTATGGCACCCTGAGCATGCCAGAGACTCCAGACCACTTTGTGCAGCTGTGCTTTAGATGACAGCAATATTTTGCAGTGTGTAGAGAGGCAAACAGAGAGAGTGGGTCAGACCCTCTCTGAGGGAGCAGGTTCCCTGGTTGTCAGCCGTGCGCCTAATAGGGGTAGGAGAAGGTGGTACTGGTGGTGCTGGGGCAAATCCACTCCCTCAGCCTTTTTACAGGTCTCAGTTTTAATGCTTTGACATTTGCATTTGCAAAGAGGCTGCTGAAATAAATTTTCAGGTTGGAGGCTAATCCAATTTGTGGGTCCAGCTCTCTTAGACAGCAAGTTTGTAGCTTCTGGTGGGTAGAACAAAACCAAAGGTATTTGGGGGGAATTGACGTGAAAGAGGCAGGAAAGGTGAGAAACATCTGTCCCAGCTGTATACATCCCTGTGGAGATGTTTTTCTCTGCATGAGAGAGATCCTGAGAGGCACTGGTCTCAGCCGTATTAAATATTTCCTTTAGGATGTATCGAATCATATCCTGAATGTGTCAGTTTGCAGGTGTCAATGAGGACACCGGGATGACTAGCTCAGAACAAAGATGTCAGGAAAACAGGTGAAATGAGCTCTGCTCCTTCTGTTTGACCTACTTAACATCAGGTTGTTTTATTTTTTTGTAGGCTGTTCACTTTGTCTCTCTTCCTGCCTCCGACTTTTTCAAGAGGACTATTCAGAAACAAAATGCACATTTTTTTTTTTGACATTAGAACAGTGAAGCATTGGGGCAGATTACTCAGCGAGTTTCTGCGGTTTCCATCCTTAAAGGTTTTTAAGAGCAGACTGGTTAATACCCTGAGTAACCTCATCTCGTCTCATAGCTGGCCCTGCTTTAAGCAAGAGATTGAACTAGAGAACTTCTGAGTTCACATCCATAGCTGGCCCTGCTTTAAGCAAGAGAACTTCTGAGTTCACATGCACCTAAATTATTCTTCAGCTTCAAGAAAGTTTCCTACTTTTTTTTCCAAATGAAGCCATAGGCCTAATTTCACTGACATACTCCCTTTGAGATTATTTATTTGGGATATTTTACTCATCAGTAAATGTTTTGCCCCATTCTAGCTGTGAACTTTTATCTCAGGGAGGACCTGAAGGAACTTTTGGGTTTCCTGGGCTCTTTAGCTAGCAGTCCTGATGCAGACCAGAGTGTCTTAGTTACCTAAGTGAGCTCCCTCTAACCCCCAGACTAGCTGCCAAATATCTTTAGGTGTTTGTCATGACCTAAAGGGTACCTGGTCTGGAGATAAGCCCTCATCAAGGACTACATCTCTCATGATTATACATTTCACAGTCTTGGTCCACAGCAGTCAAAAAGTGGTGACCTTGAGTTCATACAAGCAAAGGGCATATGCCCAGTAAAAGCAAAGGAAGGAAGCCTGGGATTTTGGGCTAGTGATTGAGATTATTTCTACTTCTTTGGTGTTTTGTTACTACGGATTTCTTTTGTATTACTGCTGCTTGTTTGTTTGCTAGCATTAAAGGCTGGTCTCCCTGCAGGCCCGAAGTTGTCTTTTAGTATATGTTTTTTAATGATCTGCATGTAACTCTATCAATCAGTTACGCTCAAGGACGAAGACAAGGTCTGGGCTGATATTAGTCTTAGTTCCATCTCTGCTCTTTAGCTAAGGTTACCAAACCCTAGAGTTATGGTTTCAGATTTGTAAATATTTCTTCTAAATCCAATAGATGGAACTAGCCCCTGATGTATCTTTGGTGTTCAAGACTGAAAAAGCCCAGTTAGCTTGTGAAGAGCTGTTCCCCACAGAATAATTCACTGTTTGGTCCAGTCTACTATGAAAGCATTTATGGCTATACCTTATCATCGATGGTTTCTTGTTCAACACAAAAAGTGCCAGAGGTGACTTGGTTTCTTGCCAGAAGTTCTTTGTTGTTTATCTCTTGTTTGCTCTTTTATCATCCTGCTTCTTTGAACCAGTTTTTCAGAGGAAGATGAAGAACAACTGAGATTTTAAAGAAGAAAGATACATATTTTAGCACTTGCTGTATTCAGCTGTTGACTATCATCTCACGCTTTGTCTGTGTTTGTTTAATATTCTGTATGCATCTGTACACATCCAGAGAAATGAAAACTGGGTCTGCAAGGAGCCTTATGAATGACAACAATCCTCTGTGTTAGTAGTGGAACTTATTATTAACAATAAATAATGGCATATGCCGTACTTATATGCTACAGTGGACCTCACAATTACCTTAGGCCAGCTACAATCTAATCTCTTCACGAATCTTCATAGGAAAGATATTTATTTCTTGTTGGACATTGCAATACGGAAGGAAGCAGCTGCTCCCTGTCACTTCCTGAATCCACAGAGAGGATCTGGTTGATGATGAATTGTGTCACAGCATCACACAGTTTCTTCTGCAGGTGAGAATTGTTTTCTTAACAACTGTGAAAACTATCAGTTGCTTGAGAGTTCAAACATGAGACAGGGCAGACATCTATTCACTACTGGAATGGGCTGAGGTTGCTTTCCTGGATGTAGGGATTTGCTGCATGTAAATGTCAGCCCAACTTCTGGAACTACATTAGCATTGCCATCTACCAATCTCCTGCTAAAAGAAATTGCTGTGTATGATAACAGAAGATCTTTGTGATGCACAGGATGGAGGACAGAACCAAGACAAAGCTCTGCATGAGAGCTGAGTGCGAAAAAATAAGGTAACATTAAGAAAATGACCTGTGTCCAGCCAGTTGTATGCTATATTTGCATTGTGCTCAGCCATTTCGAGCAGTGTGGCTCAGTTTGTGCTACATGAGTGGAGCAGGACATTGCTGTGGGCTCTGGGCAGAATCCCCTCTGTGGGAACTGCTCTCTCCAAGTCAGGGCTAAAGCAGCCTTCTTCATTGCCAAAGGCTGTACCCTCATTTGGAACTTTACAGATTTTAACACATTCACCAAATCCCAACATTTTCAATGGACAGAATGATGTTGTTCAGCCTTTGTCATTTTATCGGGATAATATAAGAACTAGGCTCTGTTACCTAGAAATTCCAGCAACTAAATCAATGTGTAGTGAGGAACACTTCTTTGAATCAATGAATCCAAACCATGAATACAAAGACCTTAATAAAGAGAAAAGGAAGAGGTAATAAACCATCCAGTTCTCTGTGGCTGCTCCTGGCCTTGCTGCAGACACATTTTTCCTCCAGTTTCTTTTATCGGTGGTGCTGGCCAGTTACCAGCTGTTCCAAGGTAGCCCAGGTAGCACCAGGTCCATTTGGATCAGAACATGTTTTCGCTTAAAGAAACCACTCCTGATCCAAGACCTGTGGTGGTGTTTTTTGCCATACAAATGTGAAACAAAGAGACAATCCCTTCTCCTACTGGCAAATGAGACAAAAAAAGGAAAATGTGTTTTTTTTTCTGGTTTAGTGAAGATTCTATAACAAGTCATAGGAGTTGCCATTTTCTTCCTTTATTTTCCAGTTCCTTAGTAGCCCTCCTACTTCTGGAGAGAGCTACATGGGCCATTAATTGTGAAGTTTCCATTTCATGGCTGTAGTTCCATATCTATGAAGAAAAGAAAGATCTGAGTTACTTTGCTGCAGAACTATTGAGAGGTAAAACAATTACTCATCCATCAGTAACAAGAGGTTTTCTGGATACATTCCCATCCCATAATACAGTGCTCATAATAACAAAGGGTCTCATGAATACCCATCACACATCACCATAACCCTAACAAAATAATTTGCTAGGAGTAATGGGATGAAAATGAGAGAAAGAATGGTTGAGCCAACTGTCAAGGAAACTCCCTGGAGATCAATTTTACAGGGGAAGAAAATCCGTGACAGAGAAGATTGAAGCTTCAGTACTTCAGATATGATCTGGGAAAATAATGAAGTTCTCATGACAGTGACCAAGCCTAAAAATCCACTTAAATTTATGTTGGAAGCAATTTTATTATTCTTGTTCAAAGCATAGAATTTGAAAAAAAAAAAAAAAAGTTGTATTCATTTTGGGTCAATCTGAATTGTTTCCTTTGAGAGTGAGATAAATATTGTGTTTTATTTTGGAGCGATTTGCCTCATTTAGGTACCTCTTTGTCTTTTGATATTGACCACTTTCATACTTTTATACTTTATACTTTTTTATGTTTTATATGAAACAAATGACTTAATAAAAATTAAACTGTTTCAGAATTTTTGTACCTCAGTATTTTTGTTTTGAAAGTATCTAAATGGAACACATGCATTTTCACCTTCATTTCCTTTTTGATGAGAACATTGAATGAATTTGGCCAAATATCACATTCACTCTGATTCTCATTTTTGAACAAGTTTGATTGTTAATAGCATTTTTTGTCCTGTTTAGCGTGAGTTATTTAAAAGCAGACTAGATACAGTGAGCAGGACACTGGTCCAGAGAAGCTAGCGGAAAATTCGATGAGGAAGAAAGTAAGAGATAGAAAAAGAACGAGATGTGATTTTCCTTATCTTCCTCTCATCCTTTGACCCAGCTGAGCACATGTGATCAATCGGAGCAGCACGAAATGAATCTGCCCATCATCGGTAGATACAATTACGAATATTTTGAAGTCCACTGGCATGAACATGGTAAACTTAGTGGGAATTATGTATTTTTAATAGACTTAAGGTCTCTAAAAGTTAGGGGTCCAATCTACACAACTTATCACTGCTTAAGAAAGATTCAGGCCTCTGATACATGATTTATTTCACCTTTACCAGATACCTATGACCGTAGGTGATGAACTGTCTCCTTCCTGTTCTAACTATCTTAAAGCAAACAACAACTTGGATTAGCCCGTAGAAAGCTGGGAGCACTCAGTTCCATGCAAACACAGCAGCAGACGTATGCTAATTTCTTGACTCAAAATATATGTTTTTCATAAATTTCATTTTCAGTGTTTGCAGCTTGGGCTCTTTCCCAAATAAAGCAGCCAGTGATTGAGACTGAGTTTATTGCTTCCACAAGCCAAATTACAGCTATTATCACCATCTACAACCTGCAATTATCCTCAGAGTGCATATTTCATTTCTTTATCAAAATATACTTTGCACTGATAAGAGGTGATAGACTGGCAGCCTTGTAAAGCAAAACCTTCACTCTGAAAGGCAGATGCAAAGCAAGAGAGCAGAAGCACAGCCTCTGCTCATTCCAGCCCTTACATCATGCAGCACTCTGGCTTTTTAAGTTGCAGCTGCATGGTTGCTCACCAGCATTCAGGGACACAGGAAATATCATCCTGGTAGGAGATCTCAGTGACACAGCTCAGCTATATTTTCGGGGTTATTTATTTATAATAATGAACACAAAGTCTTCATGGTCAATATACATATACCAGAAGTCAACAAGAGCAGATATTTTCTACACTCTTATGAACCTATGTGTCACTTCGGTGAGCTCTGTTCCCAAAGAGCTCTATTCTACTCCTTTTTCTGATGATGATCTCTCTTTCTGGTTTCTTCTACATTACTCTGTCTATATGACTGCTGGAACAGGAGAAGCCTTTATTTTCTTTCTTTTTTTTTTTCATAGTCCTGCCATGTCATCCATTTCTTCACCTGTCCTTGAGAGTCTCAGCAAATATTTTTCTTATACAATGTGGCTTTTTTCTTCCTCCCCTAAAGATATCCAAGCTTCCACCCTTGAAATTTCTGCCTGGCGAAAGCTACCATGCAGCTGCATTCCCTGTGAAATGCCATTTATTCTGTCCCCCGATTACGTTAAATCAAAGTTCTTCCAGGTCTATTTTCTGTGCAGTAGCACTAATAACCGAACTGTTTAATTGCAGAAATCCCAACTTAATCCACCACATGTATCCAGGTCCACTGGAGAGCACATACGGGTTAGGCCCTATGCCACCCAGCAGCATGGGGCATCATTTTAATTCTGCAAGTGCAGGAAGCGAGACTCTTCTCAGAACACCTGGCTTTCTGAGCCTGCACTGAGCCATGCATGCATGTACACATATCCCTGGCCAGAAAATCTCAGGCAAAAATGGGGTTGCTCTGAGAATAGCAGTAGGATGTTTTTAAAAAGCTTGCTTCAAATTTCCATACTCCTAGAGCAAAATGTGCCCCTCGTCAAACACGGTGAAGCAGAGGACAGAGGCTGAACTATGAGCAAAGCTTCTCCCTTTTAACAGCAAGAGAAAGATCTGCTCCCATCTTTTTGTGTAAACCAATTTGCTTGGATGAATCTACAGCACACTCTCTTTGAGCCTTGCACACCTCCTTGGACACATATATAGTTTTGCAAGAGCCTTAATTAGTAGAATTTGCAATAGTTAAACAATGAAATGTCAATGGGACCGAACTGAGCATAGCTTAGGTGTGGGGTGAGAATAACCTGAGATAGGTTTTGCCCTACAAACAAGTCCCAAAAAAGCCCTGATGAGAAAGTACCAATGCTTGTGAAAGCAGAGATTAGGGCTTTCAGATTGCTCAGGAAGGACCTTGTGATGCTTCATTCATTTCTTAAATTAACCACTGTCTGCTGGAAGTTCCTTGTCAGTGGCTACCTGCTCCATTTTTATTTATTTGTGAACTGTTTTCTTTCTTTCGTGTATGGCTTTCATTGACATCCAGCAGTTCCCCTTCTGGCCCCTATGTGGACATACTGAGAAAACCCATGCCAGGGGCCCAGCAGATCTGGTTAGAATGAGAACTTTGACTGGCACTTGTGCTGACCTGCTGAGAATTCTCTAACTGCTCAGCCTTTTGCCTTTGGTTGGCAATTGTACTGTGGATTGATCCAGCACACTTGATGGATATAGCTTGATGTATTTGGGATGGAGGTAGGAAGAAATCATGGGAAAGGAGATCACTTGATAACACAAAGCTTATCACAAGGGAAGGTGAATGAAGTCGCAGAAGGGAGGGGGGGTCAAGGAACACTCAGTAGATGATTCTGTGACTCTGCAACATGGAATATGAAAGGGTCAGGGGGAGCATCTGTTTCTCTTATTGGATATTATTTTCAGCAGCTGCTGTTGACTGCTCTTAGCGTGCATGCAATGTCAGCACTGCAATCCCAGAGACATCACTATAGGCGTATTTGCTGCCTCAGACGCATTGAGAACTTTTTCTGCCTAGGGATTTAGATAGACACTTGAAAAGGAGGTGCAAAATCTGAAATTGAAATACTACTTAGCAAAGGGCTTTGCGGTTTTCTGACCCTTCCTCACTACCTGGAATCTTCTGATTTTGTTTGTTTTCTACCTTGAAGTTCTCTCTTAAACTGTTCTGCTCTTTGCTGGCCTGGGAGAGCTTCAGTCTTCATAACACTGAAGGAGAGGAGCAGTGCTCATTTCACTTAGAACTGTAGAATCTGGATGCTTTCATAATACTGTCACTTGTGGAGATGTGAAAGATATCTTCATTGCCTTCTTCCATCTCAGGAGATTTAAGGCTTCATTACTGCAGAAGGGTGACCCTGTTACTAAACTAGAGGCAGTTCTTCATTGCAGGACAATCATTTCAACTGCCAAGCTGGTCCTCAAGTATGAAAAAATGTCCCTTAACCACTCAGAAACTTGGTACAACTCAGTTTCATCCTGCAACCCAAATTCCGAGTTATTCTCTGCACAGCAGGCCAGCTTCCACGAAATGGGGGGAAAGTCCTTTCTTGCTCCCTCCTGATACCTTTTTCCAAGTAGATCCTAGAGAATGTAGAGCAGGACATGTGTCTTGGGCAGATGTGTCTCTGTTTGCAGATAATACAATTCATATGGCTTGAAGGCCTGTCTTCTGGTACTGGGTGGATCAAGAAAACATCTTTGTCTTTCTTGACAGCACCATAGATAGTACCTACAGGGTACCTACTACATGGTTTAAAGTAAAATTTAACGAACCATTCTAAAATGTTTTGTTCTAATCTGCATTTCATCTATTTTGTAAAATGTCTGTTGTGTTAAAAACAAATTAACAAGCAAATAGTTTCAAGGATCTAGAACACTTCTTCAATTAGCTGACTAACGCACCCTCTCCAGCTGAAATCTCCTCCCTGCTCAATTCAAAGCAGAGCTCTAAGACAGCGGGTTCCACATCTCTGCCAAATATCCAAAAATGGAGTGAGATTGAGATAGGGCACTCTATAAAGATAAAGTTCTTCATGATTGACTAGGAGGTGAGCATGATCTCACATTCCAGAGAGTTCCACATTCACATGGAAAGGAAACACCTGCCTCCCATTCTTTCTGTAGTGATAATACAACAGTGGAACAGATTCATTATGAAACATGGGGACATTTTCCACAGCGCAGGGACTGAGCACTGAGACTTGGCTCCAGGCTATGTTGATGCCTAAATTGAAGGGTGTTGAGTGCAAAAAGATGTTGGTGTTCTGATTTCCAAGCTGCAGATGCTGTGGACATCCTTTTTTTTTTCATGGCGTAAATTGAAATGAAACTTTTTGTTTTTAATAAAAGAAATGAAATAATTTCATTTTTCTTTTTGGCAAGAAAACATGAAAAAAATCTGCTATAGCTTGTATAAAATTGATTTTTTTTTCACATTTTGACTTGCTAGTTGAACTGAAAAATCAATTATTCACCCAGCCTTACTCCCAGCATATGTCCAAGAGCTGAAACTGTTGTTTTTACTCAAAAGCAGGTGCTGAGCAATTTGAGCAAATGAATACCAGGATAAGAACAGGCCCCCCAGATGCCCTTCCTAAATCTTCCTGTCTTGCATGCTGAAACTTGCCAGCGTTACAGTGAGAGACCCTGAGGTGCCTCGTTTCCTTGATGTAATGCCATGTCTCCACCTACCATGCAGAGCAGTGCAAATACTGAGGTGATTTGGCTAACCATATAAAACAGAGTCCTGATTTTCATCTTCATAGTTGTTGCTTTTTCTTTTTAATTTTCTCTTATGCACTAGCATAAGTTTCTTCAAACAAAATACCAAGGCCGTCTTGGTGGCAGTCAGATCATTTCGGCCTCATAATCTCTTATAATAATGGTCTTCTTGGTTTGGATGCAGTCCTGTGCCACGTGCTCTAGGTGACCCTGCGTATGCAGGGGGGTTGGACTAGATGATTTCTAGAGGTCCCTTCCAACCCTAAGCATTCTATGATTCTATGATTCAAAGGAAAAATATTGTCACCAAATGTGAAGCATTAATGACTTGCAATGCTGTGTCATAAGAAGAAACTAAATAGAAAGACAACTCCACCTATAGCACCTTTCCAAATAAGTAGCTCCACTGGAAAGAAAAGGGTACATTAAACAGGATATCTCAGTGCTGTTGGTTGGGACTAATGGGATGCTGTCTATCTACATGATGTTATTGGCAAGACTGTGCTCTTGCCACAATAATGCTGGTGGAAAAAGGAGAGCTTTGCCAAAAAAAAAAAAGAAAAAGAAAAAAAAAGAGTATACTTTCTTCTTCCCTCTTGAGAAGATAAAATAAATGTAGAGAATCTACAGGAGACCAGATAGAGGAGACCAAACCAGTTATATGCTGTCCTATGAGGTGCTTTGTAACAAGCAGGTGGTTTTACATCAGCAAACTCCACAGGAGCTCCAGTTCCTTTTCTGTTTCACTGAAGTGATCTGGATGACTTGGTCTCCATAGCACTATATTCATGTTGCTTTGCTGTGGGAGAAAGAAGACTATGCCTCAGTCTCCTTCCCTGTCACCGAATAGTAATCTGGACAAAAAAGAATCAGGTGAGAGGCCAGTGCAGGTGTTTGGAATTTGGCCGAAGTTTCTCGTGAGCTGAATCACAGCAGAGCTGAATCTGCAGCTGAACCTTGCAGAGCTTCTGCACAAGGGGAAGGTCTGGGGCCCATCCCGTCAGCCCAGGGTGCTAGCCTAAATAGGCACAGCACCACGCATCATCAGGGTGACTTTCCCATGGGGACATCCCTAATGCAGTCTCAGTAAGGAGGAAATTTGCTCCTGAGCACCAATGGTTCATGCCATTCTGTCTTATGCCGTTGGCCAATGAATGGAAATTCTCCCTGCCTGCCACCTTGTCACCTTCACACCCCGAAGTGTGAAATCTGTGTGAGCCATCGGACCACAGCTGTCCCGAGGCCAGCGATGCAGCCTGTCCTCCTGGGGCAGCCCCGAACACGTGCGCTCCCATCTCCATCCACTCCAGCCACTGCTGTCTGCATTGACTGGTGCTCCTGAGTTATGAGTGGTAGCCAGGCTGTACTGAAACCATCCACCCCAGATTTGGATGTAATTGCTCTCTGAAGGCTGTTGCTGTGCAAGGTGCCTAGTGAGGAGCTGAGAGAAAATCCATCATGTGGCAATGGCAGGGGAAGCTGGCAGCTAGGTCTGAAGAAAACATAAAGTATCCTAGCTACAGACTCCAATTCCTATCTCTTCCTTTGACCTTCTTTAACCCTGTCCCTACTCAATGCTTCCTGGGCTTTAACCAAAATAAAAAGTCGGGACCATAAAGCAGCTGGGAAACAAAAAAAGAAAAAATGTCAGCAAAATAATAAAAACAGAGAGTGGTGAGAACAGGCATGTGCCAGCAAAGTAAGCACTGTCGAACACACTCCAGTCAGGGCAAGTATCTGTAGGCTCTTGTATGGTATTAAAACTGTCCATCTTCACAACAGATGCTTGGAGTCTCTGCCTCAGTGGGTCTCCAGGGGATGAAGGAAGGAAGGCTCCTTTTTCCATTTTCATCTAACAGCTGCCAGAGGTAGCTGCACAAGTGATAAATCCTGCCTGTGCTGCTGCAGTGCTGGCAAGGTGAAAAGTTACCATGTGGCCCAGGTGCCGCCTGAGTGCGGTCAGATAATACTGAGTTGGAGGGAATGGTGATGACCTGGGAACAGAAGAGACGAACTCTCACTTCTTGTTGCATCTTGTTGAAGGTTTAGTTAAGTGATGTCTGAAGACCCCAAATTCGATTCTAAGCAATTGCCATGACATTTGCCAATTGCAAATCTGCCCTAACTCAACAGGTGTTAAACTCCCAGCTCCACTGGGGGTGCCTTGGCTTTTCTTGCTTTTCCTCCTATGCTTGCAGTTCTTCCTGCATGTTAGTTGGCTATCCTGGGAGCCAGGCCCTGCCTTATTCTCTAGATGCCCACACTCACAAAAACTGGCAAATCTAGGCACATGATTTCATCTGAAGCAGACAGGCCAAAACGTCCCCCCACCACCGCCACCACTTTGTGCTGCCCATCGCTGTCCAGTCCCTCTGGAGCAGCCTAGTTGCAGGAGAGCCAGTTCTGGGATCCTCAGGACACAAAAGACATGGACAGACTGGAGGAAGTCCAGTGAAGGGACATCATGATGATGAAGGGACTTGAGCATCTCTTGTATGAGGAGAGGCTGAGAGAGCTGGGGAGCTTTAGTTCCCTCCCAAACTCAGATACTAGGTGATTCCATGAAAATTAGTTAAATTGCCTGGAAGTTTGGAAATAACATTTTAACTGACATAAAAAAAAAGGTTTTCTTAGTCATTCATTTATTTTTCCTTCTACTCAATGTTTCTACCTCTTACAAATAACTCAGATTTTGTAGACCATAGCATATTATTTAAAATATATTATTTAATAATACACACTGCATATAATATACATTAAGTAACTGCATATAATATACATTAAGTATGCATAATTGGTTTTAGTGCATTTCAGGGCATATATGCTATTTTAATGAATTTGTAAAATACTCCTTATAGGAACAAACAAAACAAATTTTAATTGGCAGGTTAGCCTTAACAGAGCCAATACTTTACAGATATTTGCAGCCCATGTGCATTTAGTTACTTAAGGAAATTATTTTTTTTTCCATTGACATCTGGACAACCCAAGTCCTGAATTTTTTGAATTTTTGAGTACTAGGATATGAAGTTAGATCTTCAGGCATTACCCAGCAACAGTACTGAACCATCAGCATGCGGGTACGCAGATACACAAACATTCTGTATTGAATCAGTCAGCACACAATAGTCTTTAAACAAGTAGCCAAATCAGCTTAAAATCTTCCACAGATTTTCCTGAAAAAAAACAAAAGCAAACAAAAACCCTCCTCTGCTTGTTCTACTTTATCTGGCTTTTTCCTTTTTCCTTTTTTTTTTCTTTTCTTTTTCTATTTTTTTTTAAAATAGGAGCCATATTTCTAGCTCAAAAATCTTTCGTAAATACTTTATTTTTCTAGTTTACACTTCAGTGACTGCAGTACTTAATAAACAGGAGGCTCTGTTTTAATTAGCTGTATCATAAAAAAAAAGCTTTTAGTGCCTTGGGAAATAAACAGATATGTATATATATTGCTACATCGCAGGGAGTGTCTCTGCAACATCACCCTCTTTATTACTCTTTAATAACTTTAAAAATGTAACATGGAAAGTTCTCCCCTAATGCACAGAAACAACCTCTAATAAGTGGAAAATACTTTAAAATCCTTTCGGCTGTGTAGTATAGAGAAAAATCATCTTGTGGGGACATACCTCAGTATTTCCATGTGTTCAAGGTTGCCAGAATGAAGTATCTCTGTAGTGCTGAAATGCATTTCATAAATGAAGAAGACTGATTGAAACTGTTTATTAATGACTTTCAAGATAAAAGTCCAATACAGATATAGCACATCTTGTTATCTTGTGCTGTATATAAGCTGGTAGTTAGCAGAGAGCAAATATTCATTCTCATTTTCTGTTAATTTGTAGTCAATAATATCTACCAAAATTAATATTAGCATAGAAGTTGTAAATGTTGATGCATAGTCATAAGTACAGAATGACTGTCTACTTTATTTTCTTAAGTACCACAGCTTCTTTGTTATCTTGAAAATAATCAAGCAGATTATATCTATGTAGTAATGCATAATGAAACACGTTTCCGTGTGAAGCATTAATGATTATAAAGAAAAATATGTCCTCTCTCTATCATTTTCCCCAATGAAGGAAGAGCTAGTATGTTTTTGACAGTATATATATTTTTTTTGCCTACTAAGATTTGGCTTTTTTATCAGCAGGTGAAGTTCAACGAACAACAGTGTTTCATTTGTTATCTCAATCACAAAATCTATATTAGTGATTACTGATAATGTTGTGATGCACTTTTGTTTCTGCAGCAATTACCTTGTTTTTTTTTAATAAATCTTCATATTCCTTAGGCAAAAGTTTCAAGAGATCTGCTCTTAGAAGTTATGTTAAAATTTTATAATTTATGTATGTATACACACAAATATAAATATCTAAAATTATTTATAATTATATTCTGCATAATTCTAATGTAATAATTTTAGCATTTGCATTTGCTCCATTTGCATACTGACTTATATCTGATTACCCACCTCGAGCGATTGAGAACCTACTTCCATATCAACTCCAGTAAGACTTAGGGAAATTTTTGCTATATTTGGTGATCCATAAAAGATCTTTTCCACTGGGAAAACAGAAAGCCTTCTGCCTTTTAGGGGCATATTTTTTCTTGGAGCAGTCACTCTCACGGTCACAATCCATATAGGACACAGCACTCACGCTGCAGCTCCCCGACAGCTCTTTGTCACCCTGCCTGCTCTCTAAGCTTGAGCACACCACACCAGCAGACTGCAGAAACCTGCCCTTGCCACCCAATATTCCCTATGATATATTTATGGACTGACAAATCCATAGACTGAAAAAAGGCTAACCCTATACTATCATCCCCGCTATAAATGAAAATCACATAAAAATGTGTTTCAAACACATTATTATATCTCAGTGGAAATTGGAACAATTTCTGGCTACTATCATACAAGTAATTTAGCCGCCTTTTGGTTTTCAAGATGATATGTAGATATGATTTTTTTGGTATTTCAGCTGAAGCATGTGGAACTTTATTCCAAACAGCAAGAAGTTTTAGGAAATGAGATGTCTTTCAACAAACGTAACTCTGATCCAGACATTGGGAAATTGCTCTGGAGAAGAGATACTCATAGCAAAACACTCAGAGCACTTTTCTGTCATGATGACAGAAAAGATGATTTGCCTCTCTTTTGCCTCTTGGCCATTCTCTGATCAGGGAATATCCATTCCACTTTTTGGAATGTCTTTTTTTTTTCTGCTTTTATTCTGCTCTTCTTCAGTCCTTACCCTCATCTCAGAGGGACCCAATTTCTCCTAACGCTCCCCTGCATGATTCCCCAGCAACCTCTTCATGCAGCAGCCTTAGGAGCTCAGGGTGGATCAGTGGCACAGGAAGAGCAAAGCCCTGCAGAACGTAGAGTTCTGCCCCAGTCCTGGGCTGCTGACCCAGGACAGAGATCATTAGAGTGTTAGGGTGTAATGTTCAGATCCTGTTAGAGAGACACAGTCTGACACAGTGTCCCACTTCATTCCTTGTCCTACTTGTTAGATTCACAAAATCTTCTCAATAAAATGTCATGGTACCCCTGCATGCTAAACATGTACTGTTTTGTCTCAGTGGGTCTGTCTAGAAGACTTCTTCTTGGTTAACTTTTCTGTACATAGATCGCAAGTTCAGAAACAGAGGCCAGGGATAATAACATGTTTGATAGGCAGAATCTTAAAGTCATCTATGATTTTTGGAAAAAAAAATACAAAATGCAAAAAAAAAAAACCCAGCAACACAAAAGGAGAGCCTTCTTTTCTTCCTAACTTTATGATTATTTTCTGTTAAAAGACTAGGTTCCTTCAGGCTGAATTCCACACTGAAAACAAGGTTTAATCAATGATTGGATTGCTTACTCTACAGGCTTTGATTGATGGATACAGCCTTCCTCTAACTCATGTAACAAATGAAGTAAGGGTCATCTCTTATAAGCAGGAACAAGCAAACACATCAAGGAACAAATCAAAACCATAAGGGAGCAGACCTTAAAATAAGGGGCAGGAAGTCACCATAATTCTGCCTGGCACTTGCATAGCACATAGTGGTTCCAGGGAGAAGGTCTAGCCTGCATAGAAATGCCTTCTGCTCCCCAACTGCCTGACTATGACGGGCAGTTTTTGGAGTACTGATAAGAGTCACTGCTTCAGGGCCAAGCCCTTCCCAGCCATCTTCTGCTGGGAGAACTGAAAAGGCTGCTTTTGGTTGTTTCTGAGAGTGGAAAAAGGCTTTATACTTGAAAACCAGAATGTATTTTTGCTTTTTGCAACTTCTGCCCGTTGTCAGGACTTGATGGTCTTCGAGGAGGCTGTCTGCTTTTTATGTAGCTCACTGGGAGGCTCCTGTGGAAGGGAGACAATTCCCAAGTAGCGTATGGACAGAAGATCAGAAAATTGAGGCTTTGGGATGTGACCAAATGAAGCTTGGGTCTAGCAGTGAGGTATGGAGGCAGCAGCCTCCATGCAGGCATTTTCACACTTTTCCTTAAAACGGGTGTCAAACAGAGCTGCAGGTTTTGCAGCCTGCACCTGATCCAGGACCCAGGTTGGCACTTCGCTATGGAGGAAGGATAGGCAGCGCTGGCAGGGCTTGAGGATCATGTGTGTGCTGTGAGGAGGTGAGCGGGGCAGGAGTTTGTCCTGTGCCAGAAATCAGCTCCACATGTGAGCAGCTTTCCTTCCCCTGTATCCTGAAAACAGTCTCCTGGCAGCAGAAGGACCCAAAATGTACTGGAATCACACCATTATACACCAATCCTCACCAGGTGAATCAACCACTTAACCTGCCATCTAGTCCTTGATTCCAACCTCAGACACCTGTGTCAAGCGCAATGCAAAAACATCAGGTTGGGAGAGAAAATGTTTTCCGGCTGCCAGGAAAAAAAAAGCTGAAACATAAAAGCTGATGATCCAATTTGATGTGCTCTCTGAAGAATTTCTTATTTTTTAATTCCTACAGAAAAGAATGATTCCAAGAGTGATTTTTTTCAAAGGGATAATAGTATGTTGTAAACGTAGTTTTGCTTTTTCATTTCTCAGTGTAGTTCCTTGTAGCTTTTCATGTTCCTTTTGGAGCAGGTGAGTGGTAGGAGAGTCTAACCACCATTTTCATCTTCTCCATTGATTGCTTTCCATCCCTGAACACATCTGCAAACAACTCTTTGAATTGTACTTCGCCATCCTTCCCCAATTCACTGTCTCTCTAACAAACTTGGTTACTTTCTCTGCATTTTCCCTTACAGTCTTACTGTAAAACTAAAATCAGGTAGCCTCTGGACTCATTGCTGGACAATGTGGCAACAGTCCACAGATGGCCCATAAACCCTGTACAGAACAGATCTTGTTGAGGTAGGAAAGGGAAAGCAAATGTGTTTACATTCGCAGAGGGGCTATGAATTGTACTCAACATACAATAAATGCAGCATCTTATTAGAAAGGTCCAATTCATTTTCCTAACAGCCCTTGTCCCTGTCTAATCAGAATAAATTCCACATACATCATGGCTCTGTTTATTCTGTTATATTCCAAACAATAATTGAGCGTCTCTCTGTCCACCCTGGCCACCTAAGCTGCTGCCCATTTCTGTTCTCAGAGAGATTAGAATGTGAGAAGAAATATATCCTGCACTTTGCTCCATGTGTAAAATTGCTTTTAGGTTGAATGCAATACGTTAGAGGATATAAAAGCTCCTGCAACAGAGTGTCTCTTTTGACGTTGACCTCAGGAGCCACCAAGTGTAGGGGAGCGAGATGAGCTCTGTTGGCCTTTCCTGATCAAAAATGGGTGGTGAGGTCACCAGGGATAGCAAATGACATCTTACAGGACAGTGGTCTCTAGACCCAGAATTATTCATGGCGATGGCACTTACTTCTGTCAGTTGCATTCAGACAACATGTTTGTCCTTTAGTTTCTCACAGCTCAGAGTTAGCCAGGCTGTGTATTGCAGCTTGGCAGGACACGTCACGCTCCAATGAATACAAGGTATAGTTTCATTCAAAAAGATGCTCAGTTGCTCTGCTATGGACTAGGTGTGTTATGTCCAAGGACACAGATCTGTGTTCAAACTGGAAAAAAAATAAATGGACAACTTTCCATGGCCTCACCTAGTGCTGACATCACCATGTCAGCTCACAGTTGACTCTAATGGACACACAAGACATCCATGAACATGCAAGAACATCACATGCAGAGAGATATACCGCTGTCATGACACAGTTAGCAGTGACCATGTCTGTCAGATTTTAGGGCAAACAGGATCAATGCAGGGATCAATGAAGATTCTCAGATATGTGGTAAGACATACACTGGGGAATTTATACCTCCTACTTTTAAATGCTTCTCTCTGATTACTTCTCTGTAGGCTCCCTTTGTAGTACCTGCAGAGAAGGAGGCACTTTCAGGCACTGTTCATCTGACCTATTTTAGACACCTGCTTTGGGACAAGAAGGGTGGTGTCTTGGGTTTATACTGATGAGGGTGCCACTGACCACAGAGGGACACATATGTAGCCAGAAGAATCCCGCTCTCCGTTAAGGGCTGAATACAGGGACATCAGACAGTGATAAATAGCTAGACAGATGGTTAGATTTTCACCACTTTCTGAGAGTTATTACTTCATATTTCAGCCGACAGCATAGGTTACACCTGCTTCACATCAGAGTGTTGTTTACAACCCTAATGGATTAAATTTTAGTTCCAAATCTGTTGTGTAAGAGCTACATCATGGCAACAGCCAGGAAATATTATTGAGCCATCAGCTGCATTGTTACTGTGGCCGAAATGCAGCTACCCTTGGAGTACAGCGTGACGACTACTTTGACACTGTACAAGCAATGTTTTGGGAAGCAAATCAAAGAATAAATTTTCCTTAATAATATCTTCAGTTCAGGATTTAGGTGAAATTATGTGCTTTCAGTATAACTACCTTCACCAGAATTCGACCAGAACTTCAGGGCAAGAAAGCTAATTTTTAGAGAAAGCAGGACATTAGCTTTATCTTTCACTTCAAATGAAATTGTTGAGGGCTGCCATTGCCAGTGGTAAAAGGAGAGAATTTTGGTCCCAGAACTGAAAATGATCCATAATGCAAGGGCAGTTCTGTGGAATCATCAATACTCATGTTCAGCAAATGTCACTCTGCTCTGGAAGCCTGCAGCCAAACGATGCCATCTCTGTATGGGATAGCACAACCAGCAGGAAGCAGGTGCACTTTGGACTCCAAAGTGCACAACAGGAGCAGGATGGCAGTGATTGGTGGATGAAAGGGGTACAAGAAAAATTAGTTATTGTGAGGGTCCCCAAACACTGGGAAAGGCACACAAAGTTTTGTGGGATCTCCATTCTTGGAGATATTCAGACAACAATACCACAAAGTCATGAGCAACCTCATATTGTTGGCACTGCTTTGGGTGACAGCTGAACAAGAAACTTGCAGAGATTCCTTTCGACTTCATTTATTTTGTGATTCTGTATGATCTGAGAAGAACCATGTGTTCTTCCTGGCCTGAGGATCGGACCAAACATTCGTCAGTAAGACACAAAATACACTGCATTCACCAGGGAAGGGGATGTATAGCCGAGGGAACTGGCTAAGAGTGCTCTCCTAGAAGTGTGCAGAAGGATGGATGGTTCTGCAGTAAAGCAGACCAACAGCTATCTGCTTGCACAGAGGAAAGCAGAAAAGCTGGGCATGTTTGCATGACAGGCCTTCACTTGCTTGCTGTCAGAGTGCTGTGGAACATTCTGAAAAGGTCACTGACTCATAATAGCCAGGAAAACCAGAGCCCATTCAAAGCTAACCATTTCATTTTCCACTTGGATCAGTAGTTCAACTGCTATTTGTCCTTTCCCTGAGAGAGATCTCTGACAGCACAGGCTCCTGCCTGTTGTTGCAAGAGCAAACATATGTATAAGACCACTTTGGTTGGAATTTGATCACTGCTTCTCTCTGGAAAGCTGTCAGGATGCTTGAACTTTGGATTGCGTGTAGTCTATAGATCGACACTCTTCTTCAGTGCTTATCATCTTCCAGCAGTCTGGGAACATAGTCAATGCATATCTGTATTAGTTTCTCTCAGGCCATTTTCACTGAATGACAGGGAGTTAAATCTGTCTTTGCTGAAGACCATCAGTGTCACAATGGAGAGAGGTCATTCTCTGATCAACTGTGGCAGTATCTCCTAACAATACAAGATTAGTTCAGGGCAACTATGTGCCTAGCACTGTTCAAGATCCCATTGAGAGACAGTTTAATTCAGTTCCTGTTCTGTTGCATCATCAAGGATTTGAATTTAGAGAGCTTCTAATACAATTGCACAGTACGTCGCTCTTGGCAATCAAACTCAACGTTCAGTGCATTTCTTTGTTTTAAGGACTAGTGTATGGTTTACGGTGCTCACTTTGTTCAAAGAGGCCATCTATTCTGCATGCTCAAAGCTACAGTCTTATTTAGGTACACAAGCAGGAAAACTGAGGACAGCAGAGCCAGTTTTCAGTCATGCTGCCATACCTTTTCAATGCATGTTTCATTCCATCCAGTAAGGCAACCACACACGCTAATGCTAACTGACTTCTCTAATGAAGTGCTATCAGCATTGCCAGGTTTGTGTTTGCTGGGCACTCATGTTCTCACTTTCCTTTTTATCACTGAGAGCCAGATGCTAAATCTATAGAAAAAGAGAGTAAAGCATAAAGAATGACTGTGCAAGGTCATGCAAAAGTTCATTTGCCCTAACACCCTGCCTCCCAACAAAAAAACAGGATGAAAGTGTTGCTGTTTCCACTCTCCGCAGATTTTCTCATGAGATGCTATAAGAAAAGACTTGAGAAAAGCAAGAGTTTACTTGCTCCCTGCACTGTTCCTCTCTGACCAACAGAGCAGATGTATATTCCTTCTTGCCTCTCTTATGAGGCATAATGAGAGAAGCCCCAGCCCCATTTATCACTTTTTGTAAGGCAGGTATCTCCTCTGTTTCCTTCTAGGTCCCCAGTTCTTTTTCCCATCTGCTTCCACCCTCCTGAACCTGTGGTACTTTCATCTCATTTGCTTGTTTCAGTCGCAATGACATTTAACTCTCAGGTTCTGTCTGCTACTAATCTCACAATTTAGTGAGGCGTCTCTTTCTCAGAATTTAGCTGGATGTTATGTCATCACGGTCAAGAACGAGGAGTACAATAAGCATGAGACCTAATTCCTCTTCTTTCTCTGCTCACATTCCTAAAAGTAAGGTCCTATGGGTCAGTGTACGCACTTCTGGAATGCCTTGTGGGAGAGGTGGGTAGGGTAAGAGCTGTCCTAGTGAGTTGTCTACCTCTGGTGCTCTTCTAGTCTATCTTTTAGCCTGTCATCTTCATGCCATGTCTTTGTTTTTCTTAAGTTATCTGTTCTGAATTATCTGTTCATATCTTTTTACCCTCTAGCTCTTTCTGTTCCAGGTAAGACTTTGTATTTTGATTAGTGTCAGCCTAGTGCCCAAGCTTAAAAGGAGTATTTTGAAATAACTGTTTTAGGTAAAAGAGACAATGTCTCTCCACCTCTATTTGATATTTCTCACAGGTGAAGGTCTTCCTCGACGTTATGCATAACCTTCTTCTGCATAAATGTTCCTTTGCTTCCCCTGCAGTGTTTCCTTTCTCTAGTCCTGATAGCCTCTTTTATTCATCTCCATTTCCAGAAGTGCTTCTAGTTCATTCTCGTAGTGAGGTTTGTGATACCTTGCATTAAGGAGTTCCACTGCTTAATTACCCATTGTGAAGAAATTCCACTTTTTGTTTGTTCTATACCTTCCATTTGCACATTTTGTAAGATGCATGGCAGTTTCTGAATTAGCATTAGAAAGTGAGCAGTTATTCTCTAGACACCTTCTCTAAGTTATTCAGGATTTTATAGAACTATGTTATATTTCCTTGAAGTCACTTGTACTTCTGGTTGGTATCTCACAAACTATGCAGTTTTTCCTCATACAAAAGCCATTCCATGACCTCATTCATCCCTGTTGCACATTTTTTTTTGTATTTTTCACCTGTCCTATCCCTCCTCTTTCAGATGTGAGAAACTGCATATAGAACTACATGCAGTATTCTGGTGCAGATTTATCATGGATTTATCACTGGCTTTTTTTTTTTTAATATATCTGTTTTCTCTTGTCCTGTTAATTCCTAGAATTTGATTTTTTTTTAAATGTATACAGTGAATGGATGTTTTCATAAAAATAGCTGTTAAAATCTCACTATCTTATTCTGGAATGACAGTAACCAACTAAAAGACCATCACTAGCGATGCATAATTAGCATTTTTCCCTATACACATGAATTTACATTTGCTTACATCTTCCATTTTCTTACATTGTACTTCTGGATTTTTTTCTCATTAGTCCCCTGACTAATGATGCATTGCTAGACAACTTTTTCCTAACTACTTGCACAGTTCTCCAGGTTGTTTATGAGCAGCAAAAACCTGCAGAGAACCAGACTACTGTCTCCTGACCTCCCTTCATTGTGATGCTGTCCATTTACTTCTAACCTGTTTCCATTCCTTAAACCATATATCTATGTATGTGAGGATCTTTGCCTTTTTCCCATGGTGACCTAATTTCTCTAAAAGTCTCTTGTGAGAGAGCTTTGAGTGCTTTCTAGAATATAAGTAGACTCTATCAATCAGATCTCTTTGAAATGTGGTTGTGGAATCCTTCAGCAGAGTTTAATAGCGGCCTGACTTTCCTTTAAGACACCTATATTGTCACTTTTCCAATACATTATCTTTAACCCTTTCCTGATAGATGCCTGAAGATTCTGATCTTCAGAATAGTTGCTAGTCTACTACAGACATAAGACTTACTGGTCTGCAGTTAAATCAATAAAACCTGAAAAAAAATCTCTAATCCCATGTAGGTTTTAAGCCAGAAGTTGGCTATAACAGCTATTCTGTCCTTGAATTCTTTTAGGACTCCTGGGTGAATGCTATTTGATTCTGGGAAGAGGTCTCTGCTCATTTTACATTCTCTTCTGCAGCCCTTCTAAGACAACACTATGGTCTCTTCAGATCCTCCTGGCCCTTTGCAGGTGATTAGCAGGGAACATCCTGCTGCAGGTATGGAAATGCAGGGCCACACGTGCTGTGCCAGGCTATTTCCATTCCATACGGCTCTGATGCAGTAAAACCAGAGGTTCAGGGCCTGAAAATTATACTGACTGAGGGTTCAGGACTTGCAACAATCTGTGCTAGATAACTGTCAGAACAGCACAGCCAGGCTGTGAAAGAGCCCATGAAACTTTTATGTTGCTGTAGCTTATGATTCAGCATTACTAGGTGTGAATTCTTTATGCTAGCAAAAAGCTCAGCCTCCATTTTCTTGGCTTTGTCTCTTAGTCCTTTTAGATTAAGAAATGCCAGGCTCATAAACTAGCCTTGAATTAATTTAATATTATGTGGAGACTCATAAAGACCTGACTCTCAATATGGGCTCCATATATCTCCCTGATGAATGGGGAGTTCCTACTTCAAAAGATTTCCCATCAAATCATATGGTGTGAAAATGCAGAAGTAGCAGGCAGCTGGCTTGGTCAGTGGTTTTGTGACCAGAGGGATCTGAACGTTTGGTAATGTCTTCTGAGGGCGAGTTAGGAGATTTAATAGTACATAGTGACAGAAGGATGAATTCAGGAAGCAGTTAAAACAACTCTAAATAAACCAAGTTGCAGGAAATAGAGTGACAGAAAGAAAGAAAGAAAGAGAGAGAGAGAGAGAGAAAGAAAGAAAGAAAAAGAGAGAGAGAGAAAAAGATGGATGAAGGGCCATGCTCAAAGATATGTTAACACTGCTCTCTGAAACTCCATGAGCGCCAGCTGAGAGAAGATAAAGAACTTGCAGAGCTAATGGGACTTAAATTGTAGAACTGGATAAAGCCAGTGTCCATCTGATGACAGACTGTTTCATGACACATCCCTCATTAGGGGTGGTAATGAATGAAGGGAACTGGAAAGGCAATGGAAAAAAACATACAGCTGAAGAGAGAACCAGACAGAAAAAAAAGAGCAGATGTCAAAGGCTCAGTGCAATCAGGGGTGACAGGAATCTGCAAAATCAATCACAAAATATAAGAACAGGTTATAATTTTCCAGTTGCACTGCCCAGGAGTCAGCAAGGCAAGTTTCAGTTTGGTTGTTGGTGAATATGTCTGAGCACAAGGAAGCAGCCATAACATGTCTATCTTTTCCAGGCAACATTTGCATTACACGCTGAGGTCTCAACTTGCCAACCAAGTGAGATGCCAGGAAGATACGTTCAGTATTTGGAATCAATGCCCTGCTTGTGTCTTACAATCATGCCCCTCTCCCACTCAAGTTTTCTTATCTGCCGAGATCTGTGGTCGTGTTGAAATGTCTATGCTGTGCAACTTCATTTATGTTTGCGTGACCTGACAGCCAAAGGCAGGGTCAGATCTGAAGGAAAACTCACCTTGCTCTGTTAGAGCTGTTCACAAACTCTCCAAAAGAGCCACAAGTCTTTTTTCCCCTGCAGGGTAAAAGGTCCAGCAGCCTGTGGGGAAATATATTCAGTGGTTAGAATGCATGGACATAAAGGGAAAAGGTGGGCAAGCATCAACCATCTTGCTGGCCCTGTTGCTCTTTGCATTAAATCTTGTTGTAGAGAAAATCTGTGAAACAGATAAAGGCTCCCTGGGGACATACAGTATCACACTGGACAGGAAAAGAGCTATTAGGGCGAAGTAAGAAGGTAAAATCCCAGATGGAAACTTCGATTGGAACACCTGTGAACAAATCAAAACAACACTTAGCACTTTGTGTTTAAGAGATTGTCCTTAAAAACTTCTTGCTGATTCGTCCACCTGGGGTAACCTGTCCTGGAGGTATTTGATGGGTTGTGACCTAGTAAAGAATGTCTATGGTTCTGCCCTTCATCAGCTGGCTATTCACCAGCTCGCCTTTATTGCCAAATACTCCAGACTGAACCACGTAACCTTTTTCTGCTCTGGTTTCCTTTATCCTCTGCTGCCCAGTCACAATTTCAGGAAAGTCTGGATGAGCAAAGACAGCTATAATGTCCAAAGCGGGGAAGTTAATATATTTCCTTTGTCTTAGCTTGTTTGCTGCCTTCCTTAATTAATTAACTTAACTAACTCAGCGACCTCATGGGAGAAACCAGAAGTAACTGGACAGTTACATTTGCTTTCTAGGAACTATGCACTGATTGAAAAAAAAAAGCCCAAACCCTTTTAAAGCTATTGGGCAGAATAGGATAGATTTCCTTGACAGAATCAATTGAATTGTAGTAGCTCCTATGTGCAAACGTGCATGACTAGGTAGGCTCTTGCCACAGTGAGTGACATAGCCTTTAGGAGATGCAGTAGAGCCAAATAGAACTGTTCCTTGCAAAGCAGACACTGAACTACCTTAAGCAACACCAAATAAGGCTTTGAGTCATTTGCATCTCCCCTTTTCCTCTCATGCAATACTTGCATTCAGCTTCTCTATTATCTCTTAAGAAGATCACCTAGATGTCCTGTCCCATAAACAACAGCCTCCAGTCCTGTTGTGGGAACAAGGATCTTACACCACTAGAGATGATCCTGACTGTCCTTGTTACTCAGAGGGAAGTACTTTTACTGGGGAAGTAAGTTCTCCTTAACCTTTGCTTAGTGAAAGCCCATAAATTTCCTTCATGGTGATCTTTCTGGGACAGGATTGCTTCTTCTGGAATGGATCAACCAAGGAAGTGTTAGTGCTAAAAGATTGTGTGTGTGTTACAACTACTCCTTTGAGAACTGGGTTATGTTCTGAAATCATTCAGTTAATGTTCTAGACGGACCTATTTGGGGGAGCCCTGGATATAATTGAATTAATTCAGAAGGATTTGCCACCTCCTCCCAGATGGAGAGTGGATCCTTTGATAGTTTCAATGCCTGCATCTTTTGGGGCACACTCTGAGTCTCCAGGTCAGAACAGCACTTCCAGGCAGGAGTCAAAATAACCATGTGTGATATGTCATGAGAGATGCTATATGAAATATTCCCTGGAGATTTCCAGACAAGAAAGCAGAATATGTGCAGAGGATGATCAGAGCTGTTCCTACATTTGTTTTGCTACATAGGCAACATTCATTTTCCTGTCTTGATTTCATCTTACAAAGGTAAGATCTCATCTGGGGCAACAGGAACTTATTTTTTTGTAAATGGGATAAAAAAAAA
>NW_010587579.1:297689-329373 GCF_000705375.1 Tinamus guttatus | reverse complement strand
CAGCATCCGTCTGTGCCCGTGCCCTGTCCTACAGAGAGGGACCATGAGGCATCCTCCATGTACCTGTCCCTGTCCGTTGGGCCCCAGGCCCGGTAGCAGAGGGGCTCTCCTCTGCAAACAGCTGGGTACCTGTCCCGTCCACTCGCTGCCACGGCAGGGCAGCCCTCCCTCCTGCCAGAGCTCCAGCAGAAAGGTCCTCCCTCCCGGTGAGCAAGAAGCTCAGGCCTGGTCCCTTTGCGGCTGGACAGGATCAGGTGGCTGCTCCCACGCATGGAGCTGTGGGCAGCCCCTGAAAAGCAGTGAGCGAGTGGCAGGAGCCCCCGTGCCTAGCCAGAGCCACGAGCTGCCCTGTGTCCCCAGCCTGGCCCTGCCTCAGCTCCTTCCTCCACCTCCACCAACCTTCAGGAATGGAGGTGCTGTAGGGACCTGGTTCCTCTTCCTCCTTTCTTTCGAGGAGGGCAGGAGGAAGAGCTCAGCCTTTTCCCTTTCCTGCCACAGAAGAGTGAGCTGACTGGGAGAGGATTCTGTAGAAGAGTGAGGTGACTGGGAGGGGATTCTCTAGGAAGAGCAAGAAGGAGAAGAAAATGAAGAGTGTCATGCTCTGGGTAACAGGGAAGCTCCCATGGGGATGAGCTTGACCAAGGCTCTATGCTCCCACAGAGTAGCTCCCGTGCCCAGGAGGAAAGTGGCTGATTCCTGATGCTCCAGCCCATTGACATGAGCCTTGAGGTGGGCTGGGGGAGTACCCAGCCAGTAAATATGGAGAACCCTTGTTCTTTAGCAGCTGCCTTTCAGCCACCTGCCATTGCTGCTCTATCTTTGGCAGGATCTGCTGGTAGATCCTGGATCAGTGAAAGAGAAAGAGCTACAGACTGGTGAGAGTGGCTGGAGCAAGGGGCTCCCGAGGAGCAGCAGATGGCCAGCATTGCTGCCAGCTGTCCAGGGCCACTCTGTCCCCAATCCTCTGTGTGTGGACTGCACCTGCATGTGCATGTTCAGCAGCATCACTGCATGGGTGCAGGGTGAGAGGCTGCCTTGGGCTGCTCTCCCGCCTATAGGTGCTGCTTTCAGTACTTCTGATACTGAGAGTCCTCCTCAGTTACTGTGCAGTATTCCTGCACGGGCACAGGATTGTCCAGCAATGGCTGTTTAGAAAGCAAGGATCCTTCCTGAATCTTCTAACTTGACAGGATGGTTTTCTTTAAGAAATTATTTTGAGTAACTCTCTAGTTATAAACCATTGACCACATCTAGGACTAAAGTCAGGTCTACCCCAGTGGATCTCACTTGAACTTCATGACTCAACAAGAGGATCTTCTTTGCCCACAATCCCTTAGGTATAAAACGTTGAGCAGATGTGGGGCTAAGATCGGATCTACCCGAGTGAATCTGGCTTGAACCCTGTGGCTTCATGGGAGTGCTGCCTTCCACCCACTCCCTTGATTTGATCTTAGAAAGAATTAAAAAAAAAAAAACACTTATTTTTCCTTATCACCTGCGTTCTCTCTGTGTGTAAATAAAACTGATAAGAGTTAAGACACTGCAGCCAAAAATACCTTTGTTTTTTTTGCCAATTTTGAATCAGAACTGCAAAACCATCAACATCTGTTACTACTTATGGCAATTTTTATGCCAGAATGGGACACTGATGTTGGGAGTTTTGCCATGATTATCACTCCTATCTAAATGCTACTCACTCTAAAAAAATAGTCATTTGTTTAGAAAAGACTAGTTAACATAGCATGATAAAAAATTCCAGAAGTCTGAAGAAATCCTGGAGTTAAAGATAGTATTCCACATATAAAAGCTATGTTTATCTTAATTAAGTGTAGCCAGACTCAAACACCTTATTTCTAAATCGGTTGAATAAATCTCTTCCAAAATATGTGTCACCTATCCCTGATGGGCTGTGTGGGAAGTGTTTCAGGTTATAGCACACAGACATTTTTTGCTTCCTTAATGAGTTGCGGGTGGAAGGTTTGGTTGTTAATGGTTTTATTTTCTCTCCTAACCATGATGATTAGTAAGGATAGGTATCATCCACCTGAAACAGGCGTGTTGAAAAGTTATTTGTAGATACGAATACCATCAATATATCAATTTATGTAAAAAAATATGCAGGATTAGTAATATGATTGTTTCTGCTGATAGATTTTTGAAACACTTGATTGAAGAAGGGGAGATGGAGATTCTACAGGAGAGGAACCCATTAATCTGTTAAGTATTAATAACAACACAGCACTGGCCCATAGCAAGATTCTGGAAAATGGCATTTAGATTCAGAACCTCAAATGTACTTTAGCTTATATCTGCTTTCCTCTTTAGATGTCTGAAACTACTAAGTGCTACTAATTAAGTGCATTGAGCACTAATGCATGCAGATCATATCTATCTAGCAATAAGCACACACGAGTTCCTCTAAACACAGCCAATGCTGTAGGTGTGTGAAAACTGGTTTTACCTCATGGCACAGCGGGCAGCAAACACGAGGCTTTAGCATGAGCCATGTGTTAGCCCTAAAGCTGGAGCAGGAGTCGTGGGAAGAGGCACAGCTGTTGCAAACGAGGCAGAGGTCATGGAGTGCTGGCCACTTGCTTTCTGTGCTTCTGCAGGTCCTTGGCCCCCCCAGAGAAATCCTGGAGCTGGTCCATCAATGAGCCATGGGTCAGCCAGCACCCTGCCTAGATGCTAGCCCTAACAACCTGCACACACATCCTTGCCTTGACTTCCAACACCTCTTGCATAGGTTGCAGAGCCCTACTTGCAATATATGGGTGAACTGAAAAGCTTTACCTGACACAGCAGAAGCAAAGAGTAGAAATTTATGTGGGCTGTCATTTCTAATCTTACTTTTCTTGAATCAAGCTAAGATTAAAATTAGTTTTAATGTACACCAAAGAAGTTATGGCTGCCCAGAATGATAGTCTTCTCAAATTCTGTCTTTTATGAAACAAGAATTTCAATTTATTGCTAGGTCAGCTAATGCAACCTCACAAGACATTTGGTGTGAAACAACAGATTTCATTCTAGAGTTCTTACTGGAGGCACATGATGCAATAAATCAGCAAACCACACTCTCTTCAAAACCTCACTTTTTTTTAAAAAAAAAAATTGGTTTAAGTTTATTTATTTGGGATAAAGTCTGCGTGGCATTTCAAATTACAGATCATATTTGATACATCTGATCCATTAATTATCAAAATATGCTTCTAAAATGTTAAAAAATAGTAATTTCATATTTTGAAGGATAATTTCAGTGCTAATTTTAATTATCTGAGTCCTTTTTAAATGAAAATACTTCAATGAGTTGACAAGTCAGCAACCTTAAGATGTTAATTATAGATCTACGTGCTCGCAATTTAAATTCTCTGATTGAAGAAACTAGCCATTAAAGTATTATATTTCCATACTGTAGCAGTGGCTAAGAATTCAGTAATTTCCTTAAGTCTGAACAACACTTTCAGAAAAAAAGGCATTTGATTAGGCACAGAAAACAGCATAACTCTTGATTTGAGTGTATAAATGTATATATATGTGTGATATTAAAAATGTTTATTTTGTTCAGTTTATATTGATTTCCATTTTCACCTGCAAAGTAATTTTTGACTTTATTGACTTCTGTGTTGTCTCAAATTAACAATTTACTGTTTCATAAAGCGAATTAAGCCTGTATTTTTTGCATGTCCATATTTTCCATAAAGATTTTGAAGTTAAGCAAACAATGAAAACATACCATCTCACTTTCCACTTTGGTCCTCTGAGTAATTAAAATATTAGCCAAAAGCTTTCAGTTCTGTCTGAGATGTACAAAAAGGACTGAGAAACTAAAATTCAATATACTGTAGGTCATTAACCACCACGACAGACTTGAAAAATTCAATGATTCTTGCCCTTAGGTTCCAGATTAATTCATGAAGACTGTGCTGCTGCTGCAGCAATTCACCTTAGGTGTTACATTGCTGCATTTTGCAATTTCAAGAAAACATGATATTCCAGTATCTTCAGAACAAGCCCGGTCATTAGAGCTAAACCTTATATATCTGATTTACAGAAGGACCAATAATGATGACATTGGCAACATGCAAATACCGACTATGATTTTTAGAATTTGATAAAAAGCATTCCTCTTCTTGGCACGTTTCTGAAGGTCGGTGGTCCTAATTTGGCACAAAACAATATGAACCTTTTTGGTAGCACAATTATCTTTCTCCTCTAGCATCCCTTTATACAGACACACAATTGACAGAAAATCAAGAAAAGATCATCTGGTGATGAGCTCTTAAAAATCTGACCCTCATCCTTTTTTGGTATGTAAGCCACTACTCTATTTTTCCAAAGTGCCACTCAAAGTATATTTAATAAAAAGGACACTTCTATTTAGATGTGCGGGTAAGGACATTTGATCAGTCAAAAACAAACAAAAACACAAACCAAACCAGCCAACCAAACAAACAAAACACTATTGAAACAGTCTTGATGGAATAGATATGTGCATTGTCCATTCCCGACTGACTAAAAAAAAAGAAAAAGATTTTATCTTGGGGAATGAGGAAATACAACTGTAAATAATTTTAGTCATTTATCAGAGTTAGATAAATGCTTATCATAGAAGTTTTACCAAGAGTCCACAGGAATCTTTCCCAGCCAAGAAGGAAACTTCTAAAAATCTCCTTTGTAAATAATTCACTCAAAGAATCAGGTAGCCCACGCAGAGAGGATGTTTCCTGACATCTGGCTGTTCTCTTGGAGACCTTAACTCTCCTCTCTAGAGATATTTTTTACCCATGCCAGTCATATAAAAAGTAAGAAACTTTTCATGGCTTCTCTCACACTTTAAAAACACCAAAAGCCCCTATCTTTCACACTCTTGATTTCATAAAGAAGTCTTCTTCAAATTCCTATTGATTTCTTTTTGTATGGGAAGTGATTATATCTGAAAAAAAGCACATTCTGCAAAAAAAGAATGAATAGTTTAATTTAGATATTTATTGCAGCTTAGATGAAAACTCCTTAGCTTTCTCTCCTACAGCTATAAGCATTTAAAATACTGATGAAGATGATGAATTTTGTTATAATCACATGATTCTTCTTTTTTTTTTCCTTTAAAATAAACCAAAAGATAAAAATTTAATAAACCGTATTGAAAAATACCCAATCTTCTTTCTCTACTTTAAAATATGGAACTTTTAGTAAAAGAATGATAGAAAGATCCAAATCATTAAAAAAAAAAAAAAAACTACCCAAAATTTAAATTATCGGGCGGACTAAAAGCCCAAATCGTGATTACATTTCAAAAGATGTTGAACTAACAGAAAATATATTTAAGAAAGAAAATGCTTTTTTTTTTTTTTTTTTTAAATGCTGACATTTACATGTATTGTACATTAGAAAAAAATATATATATAATTTTAAACAAATGCCAGGGACTCATCATTTTTTCCTAATGCAAAATGAGGTATATTTTAAAATGTTGTTTTTGAAACAAAATATTTTTTCTTCTACTTTTGTTATATTTTTCCTATTAAACTTTCACTTTTTCATTTAATAATTCCATTAAGAATAATGCAATAAACATAATAAAACCAATTTTATGCTTGCGCAAAAATAACAGAATAAATATTATCAAGATAAACAAAGAATTTATTTTAGGAAAAAAAAAAAGAAAAAATGCCTAAGTGTAAGGTCAAGTTGCTAAATGTGAAGTCTGAGGCTGGATGGAGCATGAGAAAAAAAACCCTGCAACTATTACTTGGAAATAAATAGGAAGAATTATGAACACTATCTAGGAACAGTAGTAACTACAATCTGCACAGTAAGGCTGAGAAAAAAAGGAGGGAAATGGGAGCTGCGGATTAACAAACATACAATGACAGCAGAAAAGAACAGACTACCTTGGTGGTGGTCCATCCCTACTTGCACTTAGAATTTTGTATAGATGGCCTCAGAATTGTTTGAACATTGCCATCAAATGGATTCACGTAGGTGAAAATCTTAGGGAAACTATGAACCATGTTAACTGACCTTTTAGAAGTCTGAAATCATACTGTTTACTTGCAGATCTTCGTGTATATCTTATAGAGGACTAAAATTAAAACAATCTGGATCAAGAAGACAAAGGTGACTAACATAAATTAGTTACATATGAAAAAAAAAAGAAGTTAAGAAACTATTAGCTGAAAGAAATAAAATGAAATATAGTGTTTCTTAACAAATGTAAGAGTTACCTTTCTCCATTTTATGAAAATATAGTCTAAACATATAAGATAGATACAATATAAAGGCTTTTGGGCCTCTCACTACAAGAAAGACGGGGAGGAGCTGGAGTGAGTCCAAAGGAGGGCAGTGAAGCTGGTGAAGGGGCTGGAGCAGAGACCTTATGAAGTCTGAAGGAGGCTCAGAGAAGGCTTTACCTGCTGCCAAGTGTGAGCCCAACCAGCACGTGCAGTGGTTCAAAGACAGAGACGGCTTCCACAGAGACCTCCCCCAGGTGCTTCCCCCATTGCCACTGCCTCCTCCTGCTGGATCAGCTTAGACATCAGGAACACAGAGAGAGTGGTGAAGCACTGGACCAGGCTGCCCAGGGAAGTGGTGAAGACACTGTCCCTAACAGTGTTCAAGAAACATGTCGATGAGGCACTTACTTAGGGATATGGTTTAACAGGCATGGTGTTGAAGGGCTTACGGCTGGACTTGATCATGAAGATCTTTTGCACCCATAACAAATAATAATAATGATCCTATACACTATTAGATATCTCAGCCGTTACTTCACCAGAAAGGATGGAAGATTTTTCTTTTTATTAGGTGTGTGTAAACCTGTCAGTCAGGAATGTCAGCCAGAGAATTATATGCCAGAATAAAGGAAACATTTCTGGAAGAAGAAATACAACAGAATTTGGTTATATTTCTACAGTGAGATTTCCCAAGGTTGTGCATTCAAGGGGGGCATACTCCAAAAGTTCTATCCTTATTTTCCCACTTTTATGTTCTTTTTGTTTGCAATACAGAATCCTCTTATCCCATCACTACTGATAACAACATGAAAGAGGCAAACCTTTTGAGATGTCTGGACATATTTCAATATCCATAGTAAAGAACAGTGAAAAGATATTTCATAATAAAAAGAGATCTGTAGAAATCTGCTCACTGACTGGACTTTTCTGTATAATGTTTTCTTATGATTTCAAAGGCTATTTTTTCTGCTTTATAAAAATTTACTATTTTTTAATCTACTTTCCCAATTAGAATACTTCCCGTCCAAAAATAAACTGAAGTGATGGTTTTGCATTATAATCTTAAATGTACTGTAAACATCTTCATAACCAGCCATTCTATAAATCCCTATCGGGGTCTGGGGAGTCGGTGCACATCATGATAAAGATCATAAAACTGCTTCCTGTGCAGATTCATATACAATTCTATGTACCTGTCACATCAAGACTGATGCAGTTTTCAGTTGTCAGTAGCTCTAGAGAGAAAAAATAAATAAAAAAATAAAAAAGGCATTTAGACCAGAAAATATTAGATGATATTGCTACCTCACCATTTCCTCTTCGAGAATTCCTGTCTCCATGTAAGAGAGAGTACTATAAAGAGGCCAGTTCAGGAAAGGTTAGGTCTCTCACATTCGGCATAACACTGCCCGCTGACTTCACAAGCAAGAAATAAAAAGATAGGATCAAATAACAAAAAAAGTATGACCACTGAAGAGCCTAATTGGTAATGTTGATGGTGGAGGAAGGATATGGAATGGGAGGGTTTTTGATAGTTTTTTGATCACTCGTTTGATTCTCTGCTTTTTTTTTTGAGTAAACAAACAAGCCAGTTGGAACATGGCGAATATAGTAAGTATATAACCATACAAGAATGATAATTAATTTGCAGCTCATAAAAAATTATTTCTGTCTACCAGGTGTTCAGAGTACAGCTTGTCTTCGACCAAGGTGTAACACGTGTTCTTTGTTAAAAGGCTTGGGTTTCTGTCAGCAGGTGTTCTAAGTGATAAAATAAGTAGTTCAAGCAAGAATTATGTTTTCCCTGCTTTTATATGCTCATTGTTTTCACAGTATTATTTCTAGACCATAAAAATACTGAAAAGTAGATTAGACTACTGATATGAATGTCAATTCATACAGGACCTGACTGTATAGGTCCTTAAGGCAATGGGATTAAGGACCAAGACAAAAAGAGAGGCTGCTTACTCAGAAACTTAGTCCTGTCCTGAATCCAGGTGTTTTGACTCAGACTAGTCTGCTGTTACGGAACTGATCATTAGTGTCCTATTTTTATCTGCAGTAAGGAACAGTTTGGTGATTGTGGTTTCTTAAGCACAGCAGTTTCAATTACGGGTTGAATAGATACTTATGGGTACATTTTCCAGAAGAGCTAGGATGGTTTTAAAGCTGCAGAAACATCTTTGAAAATCTGTGTAAGCCTGTAGGACACTTAATTGCCCTTTGAGATGATACAGTATTGGTGCATTTCTAAAAAAAAAATTATTATAAGGCTCTAATAAAAAAAAATGTAATTCTGTTATATAAATCCTAGGCCAGCTGTATTAGCTGATGTAAATTGACATCGTTCATTTTCTATATATCCATTTTGATTTATACAAACTTGTAGTCTAGTCCTTTATTTTCTTACATTGACTAGATTATTATTTTTAAAGAGTGAATTTGTTGCTTGGAATTCCCTAGAGGTGAAAAACAGCAAGGTTTCAAGTTTAATTTTACTGAAGATATGTATGGTTTTATTTTACTTAAACTGAAATCAACAGGAACTGAAAATTTGTAACTTTTTTCCAGCAATATTATTACAGAGATAAGTTTACATTACTTGTCCACTCACAAACTCTAAAACACATAGCAGAAAACATATGATAAAACATATGGCAAGACTTGTTTATACTTAAATATTAAGATAGGTTATAAATTTCAATCACAATAGTTATTCTGAATGACTTTACAAATAGATGCACTTCATCTAGAACAGCAGAATCTCTTGCCATGCAAGAGCAAGTGCATTTTTTTTAATGGAATAAAAGTGTCACCCCAGAGTTATTCAGGAAAGATTAATATAGATCAGTGTTATGTACAAATTATCTTCTTTCTAAGGGTCTATGAATATTTTTAGGAAGAAAGAATGTGCTATTATTGAATTTTAGCCAAGTTGAAATGGACAGGACTAGCAGGAAAACCATGTTCACTCAACCATCATGCTTTACAGAGCGTAGACAAGGTTTCTCTTGGGCAGTCCTCATGCCGCAGCTAAGATACAGAAGATGGAAAACAGGAAAATCCAGGCAAATATTTCAACTAAACAGATATGCTTAATGCATGTCTCTGCCAGTAATCACAAGGGAGCTCTTCTTATTTCATCTATTTATTTCTCCCTACTTCTTCATATGGTGTTCAAAAATCATACAGATATGTCCTTAAATCCAGGTGTTCTTTCCACTGCTTCCTCCAGGAACCAGGGACTCACAAAAGGGTTTCAGAAACCCTACCCATGAATGAGATGAATTTTTCAGAGCTTGTCCTTGTGCAGTTCCCAAGGAAAAGATCAGCAGGACAAGCTGAGTTGACACAGTGTTGATATACAAGTCTAAAAACAAATTTCTTCTCCAGTAGAATGCACGACAAGCACTCCACAAATCATGTGTGAAAGTTATATTCTCAGCAGGGATTCCTGTTTCCTCAGCTGAAACTGCAGGAACTCTGTTTTTATGTATTTTTTAAGTGGCAGGGGGAGAAGAATTGGAAAGTAGAAGTCAAATCACAGGACAGACTACATCCCTGCATGAATCTTAACAGTAGCCTGTCCATTCCAAGTCATGTATCCTTTTCCTTTGTATCTTTTGTATCTGCAGATCTCCTTTAGGACATATTTAGATTGAAATTCATTAACTGAATTCTCATTTGATTAATTTTCTACTGATTCTAGGCTAGTAGACTCCCTCTATACTAGACAAATAACTACACAGGAGATAATTCCCATTTTTCTTTTGTACTTTCTTCCTTTGTGTCTTCAGAAAAAATTTCATAAAGAATAAAAAATGATTCAGAAAGTTGATATACTGCTTCTGTGGTTATCAGTAATCATGAATGTTCAGAATGTGATACCTATAGACAGAGGTCCTACAATATGAAGAATAAGAATCTTCTAATTTTAGGTTTCCTTCTCTTTAATACTTTTGAAGATGTAAATTTTTTTAACAAAAGTTTTTTACTCATTGGTTTTCTCTAAGAGGCCTTAAGGAACAAAAGCAACATCATGTTAATGAAAAAAGTAAAAATAAATAAATAATTTTATGTTGACTTTAGATGTGAATTCTGAGGATTCTAATATTTTCTTCTGTTTTATCCACAATGATGTTCCTCATCTTGAGGAGGAGACTGCCTCTACAGGAGAGACAGGCACTTTCCCTTCATGAGATATCTAACTTGCATCTCCTATCTAAGGAATAGGATGAATCAAACGACGATGTGCCTCTTGTCTCTATTGATAATAAAGAGGATAATGAGCATGTAGCAGGCATTTAGCTTTATGGTGGGTACGCCTATGAAACATAAATATTTTTTTTTTCTGGGAAGCAGAAATATCATATTTGAAAGGACATCGAAGTTGAATGTTTTTCTTCATTGCTCCTTCAATGTTAACCATCAGAAAAAAGTCATGTGTTGCATGAAATCCAGTTAACGATGGATTTAATGATATTGTGTATGTTATTTTCTTCTAGTATCACTGATCTTCAGATAGTTCATAAATGTACTAGTAGGGTACACTTTTGAATATCTTTGATAAATTTCTACAAAGGCAAGGGAAGGAGCAATGGAACTAGAAGCTTTTGTTTGGCTGTATTAGTTTAGTTTAGTTTTGTTCTTAAGGTCATTTTTGCTCATTCTTCGAATATTAAAATAATTCCAGGATGGTGAAGGTATTGGGTAAAGGAGCATGCGTAACTGAGGACAATCATCATAACCTGTCTTTTCTGCGTGTAGTGAGTTTGAGGAACTGCTTTCTCTACAGGAGAGCTTTTCGTCATGCAGTATGTTAAATATAGCTGCATGGGCAGATACAGAGGAGCACAAGAGCTCCTTGTGAGACAGTGTGGGTGCCATTCAGAGACACGGGGTCAAGAGCAGCAGCTCACGCCACGAGTGCCCAGGAAGGGCTCTCTCTTGGAGATGCAGCCCCTTATTTCTGAAACAGCACCTGCTTGTTAGCACAGCTGCTAGTGAGTGTCAGCAGGGAAAAGCACTGAAAGCGCCAATTCATCCTGCACATCCCCCTGGGTCTCAAATACATCATCTCCATCGGATAAACGTTCGTTGCATTGATAAATGCTGACTTTGTGCCGTGACATGGGCTCAGCTGTGCTGCATGATTTCCCTGCACAACTACCTCACTGCAGAGTATAAATTGTTTATGAATAATGTGCCGTGGACATAAAATATTTAACAGAAAAACAACATTTCATCCAGTAACTTTGTTACCTGTTATGTGGCAGCAAACAGTTTATCAGAGGGCACTCTTTTAAATAACAAAAACAAAAATCAGCCAATCCCCCCAAAACCTTGGATTTCCACTGACACGCTCTGGCTTTTCATATTTGAGGCATTGGTTATATTTTGATGACTGATGAGTTCTGCCTTTAGAACAACATATTAATCTGAGTTTAGTTTGAATTTTAAGCTAGTTGTATTGTTATTATGAGTCAAAATTTAAATGTTTGGCAACTTCCTCCAGGATTTGTCTTAGCTATTTTTTCTAGTCACCAAAGACGTCCTTTTCTGATATTTTGTCTAAACTGACTTGAAATGAAAAAAGGCTTAAAAAGCCTTTTCTAACTTACTAATTTATGTCTGAAGTAATTATTTTATTAAAATCCATTTCTTTTACTACTCTGTTTTTCACTCTTTTTAGAGATCTACCATGGCTTTACTGCCACTCCTTGCCATTCCTGGTCCCTTTTGAGGAAAGTTACCTGCTCTGTAATGGTGTATTTTCTGTACTATTTAGAGTTGAATCAGATGAATATACAAACAAATACAAACAAACAAAAAACATCATCATGGATATTATCCAAGATTTAAAGTCTTAGATATTTACATGATAGGTAGTGAGGAAGAGAAATTCTAACTTCTTTCTAGATCTGAGATCTAGATCTGAATTTCACAGAATTACAGAACGGTTGAGGTTGGAAGGGACCTGTAGAGATCATCTAATCCAACCTCCCTGCTCCAGCAGAGACCCGTAGAGCATGTGGCAGAGGATGGCATCCAGGCGAGTTTGGAAGATCTCCAGAGAAGGAGATTCTATGACCTCTGTAGGTAGCCTGTTCCAGGGCTCTGTCACCCTCACAGTAAAGAAGAGAGGGAGGATCTCCTCCCTTGACCTGCTGGCAACACTCCTCCTGATGCAGGCCAGGATCCCATTGGCCTTCTTGGCCACAAGGGCACATTGCTGACTCATGGTCAGCTTGTCGCCAACCAGGATGCCCAAATCCCTCTTTGCGCTGCTGCTTTCCAGCAGGGCAACCCCTAATCTGTACTGGTGCCTGGGGTTATTCCTTGCCAGGTGTGGGACCCTGCACTTGCGCTTGTTGAACCTCATAAGGTTCCTCTCTGCCCAACTCTCCAACCTGTCTAGGTCCCTCTGAATGGCAGCGCAGCCCTCAGGAGTGTCAGTCACTCCTCCCAGTTTTGTATCATCTGCAAACTTGTTGAGGGTGACCCTGTCCTCTCATCCAAATCATTGATGATTAAGTTGAACAGCACTGAACGTCATACTGACCCCTGCGAGACACCAGTGACCACAGGCCTCCAACTAGACTTGGTACCATTTATCACAAACCTCTGAGCTCTGCCATTCAGGTAGTTCTTGATCCACCCCACTTTCTACTCACCTAACTCACACTTCCTGAGCTTCCCCTTGAGGGTGTTGTGGAAGATAGTGTAGAAAGCCTTGCTGAAGTCCAAGTAGACAATATCCACTGCTCTCTCCTCATCCATGCATCTAGTCATCCCACCATAGAAGACTAGAAGGTTGCTTAAATATGACTTCCACTTGGTGAATCCATGCTGACTACTCCTCGTCACCTTCTTTACCTTAACATGCCCACAGATGGTCTCCAGGATGAGCTCCCCCTTTCGAGGGATGGAGGTGAGGCTGGCTGGCCTGTAGTTGCCCGGCTCCTCCCTCTTGCCTTTTTTGAAGACTGGAGTGACCTTGGCTTTCTTTCAGTCCTCAGCACTTCCTCTGCCTTCCATGACCTCTCGAAGATGATGGAGAGCAGCTGAACAATAACCTCCATGAGTTCCCTCAGCACTCTTGGGTGCATCCGCTCTCGGCCCATAGACTTATGGGTGTCTAGTTTGCCTAAGTAATCCCTAACCCAATCCTCCTTGACCAGAGGAAAGTCTTCCTCTCTGCCGATGCTCTCTCAAGTCTCTGGACTCTGTAGTTCATGGGAAGAAGGCTGTAAAGATTGTAAAAGCTGAAGTCAAGAAGGCATTTAGTAACTCTGCCTTCTCTGTATCCTCTGTCACCGAGGGATCCACCCGTTCAGCAGCAGGCCCACATTTTCCATAGTCTTGCTCTTGCTGCTGTTGTGTTTGTAGAGGATAATGGACCTATTAAGATCATAAATAGATTTCTCTTCCAAGTAACAGTCCATCCTCTTCTTTCTCTTGCATCTGTTATTGTAGGAAGCCAAGACAGATTTCCTCTTCCCACTGTCTGCATGATCCTTAGAAGAGAAAATGTCCCACACTAGACCAACTGACAGGTGTGTGAGAAAAGTCTTCCCAGCATGTGACAGAGCCTTACAAAAGAAACAAAAAGAAATGCCTACATGATTCATGGACTTCATATATTACTAGTGCCTTTATTACCTACTGAAGAGAAGACTGCATTTTACCTTAAGTAGGCTTAATTTGTACAAAGTTTTTAGGCTTGTTTAACGTTAATTGTTATAACAATTTT
Source organism: Tinamus guttatus (assembly GCF_000705375.1). The sequence continues at coordinate 315,387 of NW_010587579.1, read as the reverse complement.
GCTGCTTTTTTCAGGAGCACAAGGAGATGATGTGAGCTGCTGCCATAGCTCAAGTTCCATCTGTGCTACTGTGCAGGCAAATGTGCAAACATTTGACTTCCACGTTATTTGTTCCTGGAAAGGCTTCCGGTGACAGGACAGGATAGAGAAAAGAAAGGTGAAGGGAAAAGAGGACAGAGAAATGGGAAGGAGCAAAGGGACATGGGAAGGGGAAGGGAGAGGAAAAGGGGAAGGGAAAGGGGAAGGAAGAAGTCTGCTACAGTCCAGCAAACACTCCTTTTACATGGAATTGCAGTGACAGCGGTATCTAGCAAGTAAACAGTAAAATCCAAACTGACATTTGCTTAGCTCTATCTAGTTCACATGTCCCAGATCACCCTCTAGAGAAAATTAAATTAATCCATTCACTCTAAGGGAAAGAATAGCCCTTCAAACTAGGTAGTGCATTAGAAGATGCCCAAGAAACTAGATTTAGGGCCAGATGGTAGGTTTCTCAATAGCAAAATACAGTATTAATCAGAACTAACAGGTCTAACAGTTACTTAACTGAGAACTCAGTATGTAGAAAAGTGGGACTTACAGAGGCGGAGTCTCAGCATATATGTTGCTCCTGTCATGAAAACCTTGAACAACTTTCCATCTAAAACTGTCTAGAAAACACTTCTCCTTGCCTGGAAGAATGCTCTGGCATTTGGACAAGAAAAATACTTTAAAAGCTATTCCTGCCTGTATTTCACAGAATATTTTAACTCTGTTTTAAAAGCAGTAATAGTTTGAATCATGTCCTATGCCAGAAGAATTTGATATTTAAACAAAATTGTATTGCTTATTCAGCAAAACAATTTTAATCAGCAGTGCTAAACATTAGAGATGCATATGTCACACGTGTAAAAAAATACAAGAGATAATATTTTTTTTGTCATATATGAGCCCAGTTCCCTCTGACTTCAGCTAACAACCAAAGTTAGTCCTATAAGGACACTGTTGGGGACTGGTCTCCTAAATCACTTAAGACACTTGTAAGAATTTAAGCAACGCAAATCTCTGCATTTCAGAGAATAAATTACAGGGATTTATTTTTATTTATTTATTATAAAAGAAAATAAAATATTTTATTTTTTAGGAAAGGCATTTAATTATGCTGTGGAAAGTAAATCAACTTAAAGCTACAGTGGAAAACAGCCTTGCATCCAAATAAGCTAAGTGTCTGTATGGTTAAGAGAGTATCTGGGTTTCAGTATTCTCAGACACTAGGGAATGCTGAACTATTGTCTCCCAGATACACCAGTGAATTACATGCCTGATCTGCTGAGTATTAAATATTTATCTTGCTATCCTTTATATCTCCAAAAGAAAGATATTAATCATGTAGTTTCACAGTCTGGTATCTGATGTGATAGAAAATAATACATTCAGTTTGGAGGGGACCTCTGTCCCAACCTTCTGCTCAAAACAAAGTCAGCTATCAGATCAGAGCAGGTTTCTTATGTTCCCATACTGAAAAAAGTTGTCTTATTTTCTCCTTATCTCCAGTGCTTTATTTCATGTATGTCTGCTTTCCCTTGTCAAAACCCATGCAAACACTGTTTTTTTTTTTCTTAAACAGAATGATTAGGTCTTCAGTCCTTCTTAAATAAATAAATAAATAAATGGAATTTCCCAAGCTTCCAAAGTAACAAAACTAGTAGTTCAGATCCGGACACTGCTCATCATCCTGGAAATGGATTTAGTAATTAAGGCTACAGCACATTGATCTGAATTGCCTTTGATATATCATTTTCTTGAAACACACAGACTGCAGTAAAATCAAAAACATATACTCATCTCCTGTCTTCATAGAATTCCTCCACCATATTCACAAGTAAGCAAACCTGATCACAGTTTAAGAGTTGGTAAAACCAGTAGCTGAAGTGATTCATAGGACATTCACCCTGAAGTGCTGAGCTATAAAGAAAAATCAATTGTGGGAAAGCAAAGCAAATGATGTGTGTCATTCTTCTTGAAAAAGCTTAGAGATTAATTCAAAACAATTCAAAACAATGGAGCAAGTAAAACCTTTAGAACTAGTTTTTCTGCACATCACTAAAACTTCTTGTATCTTACGTGCAAATTGGAAAAAAAAAAAAAAAAGGTCTTTGTTTCTTAGCAGTAAGAATGATTACCCATTTCTGCATTCTTGGCACTAAGCCTACTTTTAAAATTAGAGTCCTAATCTTGCAAATGTATCTCCATGTTCTGTTGTACCCAAGACTGATAAAAAAGGCTGGTATCATCAGAAGCATCTGATCACTAACCATAGCTACTAAAATACTGTCAGGGAGCACAGCCAGCCTGACTGTTGTCCAAAAGACAGAGAAACAGAAAGCAAGGTGATCTTAGATTTACAGGATATTGAGACATCCATCTCCCTGCAATGTTAACCTTGAGGCAGAGAAAGTCCTGACAAATTACAACACCTAATTAGAAGTGATCAGAGTATTTGGGACAAAATGGAGTTTCACTGATTATTTTTGTCTCACTACAAAGGAAAAAAAAGTATCTTCTTCTACCTGTTGGGCAAAGACCTTAGGTGATCTTCTGTGATGAAGAAAACAAGTCAGACTAGATAAAAAGTAAAACTAGAACTTATCATTTATTTTATTGCAGTTTCACTCTCTAATATCTTTCTGTGGAACTTTGTTTTATGTAACATCTTTTCATAAACCACCAATATTTCCACCCAGTACCCTTTATTTATTTGTGTTTGTTTTGCTTTTTTTTGTTTGTTTATTTTACAAAACGAGTCGGCTTTTGTTCTGGCAGAAAAGAAAAAGTATACAGAAAAGCAGGGGGTTGCAGCAGGGTAGGCAATATCAATCTTGTCAAACTGTGTCATGGACTTGAATAATTCTGCCTTTTTATAACGGTCATTTTATTTTCCTTGTAAAACAGTTCCTAAATTTATACGACTAAATCAATGCTAAGAAATTTGCGGAACAGCAGCATTAATGTTGAATTTCATTTCATTACTCACTCTGAGAGAACTAGCTTTTGCTGTCCTCTGGTATACAACACTATTTATCTATTTACTTCAGCTGTCAAAGTCTCCAAGGAAGTACAATTAAGTACATAGCACTCAGTGAAAAGCACCAAAATCTTACTACATAGATTAATTCACTTAAGAGTCTTGAGAAAATTCAATCAAGGCATTTCTTAAAAACCCACATGAACAGAGCACCAATTTTCTTCTTTAGCGACTTTCTTGATCTATTTTTGGTGCACCATGAACTAAAAAAAACAACCAATAATAACTGTCATAGAGGGACACATTTGTGATGGATCATAAATTAGTCTGATTTTTGAAACAGCTTCTGATTTATTGATACAGTTCAGTATTTCTACCTTCATAGGAAAGCTCAGACACTTTTATAGACTTGTATCCCTGATCACATTTAGGAGAGCCAGTCTGTGCTATGTATACTAAACTTCACAGTAGCTTTCTGCATTAATTTTTCTGAAGAATATTAGTCAGACTTCTGCATAAAGATTTAAAAATACTTTTATAACTTTCTCTTTTTTCTTTTCCATTTCTTTACATGTTCACGATTTATCATTCTGCAAATCTGGTTTTCATACAACAAAACAACAAAGAAAGATGTCTTAGAATTCATTTTTAATTTTATTGGTGAGGAGTGGTAAACATCAGAGAAGTGATTTGCAGCTTCACCCATACCACAAGTCACATGCTGTATATCTTAAGAAGTGATGTGTATGGCAGAGCACCTTTTGCAGCTGAACACAATTAAAAGTGATGCCTAGATCAGACCATCAGGAGAAGACCCTAAATTTAGAAGACGACCAACATTATCCTTTCTGGCTGACATAATAAAACAATATTGAAAAAAATAAGTGGAAATGTGGCAGAGGAGAAAAAACAAAACAAGAAAGTCCTTTTTTTTTTTTTTTTTTTTTTTGAGGTGCAGACACATTAAAAAGCTTCTGTTTTTCACCCTTCTCCCTCCATTGAATCTCATAGGATGGATGCCAGGTTTGTCTGGAACCAAGCTGGTGCTGGCTCTGCCTCCAGGGGTGCAGGGATGTTCATTGCAGCACAAGTCGCCTCTCACTCTTGCTGGCCTCTATAGTCCCAGCATGGGGTTACACCTTGCAGGGTGAGGGCACGGGAGGGTGCACAAAGCAACCTCGTCCATGCAAACTGGCCATGGGCAAAGGCATGAGAAAGCATGATTTCTTGGAATGGGAAGCCCATGAAGGACCATGCAGAGGTGGTACCAGGCTGAACAGTTACAGTGCCATCCATGGAGGGATTTCAACCTAACCACAGAGGAAGGGTGACCAAGATAGCAAGGTGTTTCCTGAGATCATTTTCCACTGAGCGAGGATGTCTAGTGTTTTTTCAATAGAAAACTGAAAATGTTTATTCAGGATACTTTTCAGTATGTGGTAAGAGTTAGTCAGACTTTTTTCAGTATTCATGTACAGTCACTTCTTACTCTGTCTGTTCCTCTACTGCTTTTCACAGAATCACAGAATCACAGAATGGTTGAGGTTGGAAGGGACCTCCCCTCAAAAGTGTTTATTTATTGAAGCAAAGCCTTTGCAGCAGCATTCTTGGAGCAATGGAAAATTTTTCCTGAGATGCTCTCACATTCTGGACCAAAGCTATAAGTAATAATTGCAGAATATAGCGCTCTGGAAACACTCACAGCATTTTACAAAGACCATTTTCATTATCTGACTAAAAATATTCATGCTATTCTCTGCAGGGGCACAAAAACAAAGTATACGTACATCATGAGTCATAAAATAAATGACAAATAAGAGATCATCTCCCTCACTAATATTCTATGAAACCTAAGTGTAATAAGTGAAGTTTTGCTGAAAACAATTATTCATACAGCCCAACAACACTTTATTGACATCTCTGGCTAGAGCATTTTTTAGAACACACTGTGAACTCCTCATTACTCTGCAGTCATGGCACAATCTTCGGATTATTTGAAACACTTTTATGTAAAATCATTCTTGGAATTGAAAATCTGTTAATATTTCATGTTGGAGAAATATTTCTGTGATCAGAGTCTGATTTTGTCCTTCACCAGAATTTGAGGGCCAAACATTACGTAATAAATTCTCAACACCTCTATTTACTTTCTCATTTCATTCGCTTTTTCTTTTTTTTTTTTTTTTTTGGAGAACCTTGCCGCAGGGCGACTTTTCTGAGAATGTGCCTGGAGTGCCAGCTAACCCTCTTTAGAAAATTAAGCTTGCAATATAATTCCAGCTTCTCAGTTTGCCTCTTTTCTGGACAGCCATTGGTAGGTTCAAGCTTCCTTTGTGTAACATCTAAGGTCATCATCATAGAAAGCTGCAGCATTTCGAACACTATGTTGGAAAAATCAAACATTCAAAGTGATCGTTTCCATGAAGATACTTATTTACCAAGTCTACCTCATATCCAGTAAAACTCACAGTCTTAGTCTTTAGCATGAGAAACAGCCTTAGAAATTGGACTTTAGTAAGGTGTGGCAATTCATCTCATTACAACCATAAAACACTAATCACACAAAAATAATAAACATATATGAGTAATTGCTGGTGCCTCGTTTCAAATCTTTCTTTCTTCTCTTCTCAGGAATAGGAAAATACTCTGTCTGGCACTGCAAGGTATGTAAGCTGGAAAGCCCTTTGAAAATAATGCTGGACATACAGTGGCCTGAAATGTCTGTCATTGAGCTTTTCAAAGCTTCCAAATCTCTGGAAGTGAATGTGTTGGGGGAGAATGGAAAGGTGGCAAAAAAAGGGGGATAACTAAGGGAGGTGCTTGAAATGTAGCAGTCTGAGTGGGAATTGAGTGGCATGTCAGTTAAATGAAAACCATTTTGTAAAAGAAGGAGCTGAAAAACTTGCTTGGACATCATTTTGTAATACACATTGTTAATCTTATAAGTATCCAGCCTGCCTAGTGATTGACATATTTATATTTCACAGTGAGGTGTGAAGTCTATTTTTTCACCAGTGTGAGCCAGCAGACAGCAAGCACAAAAAGAGAAGGAAAAAAAAAGTCTTTGAGGAATGGCAGCTTTCAAGAATCTCACAGACCTTCATTTTGTCAAAAAAGTACCGAGTTGCTGAGGTTTTCTTTTTTTTTTTTTTGCCATATTGATTGATTTTTTTTTCATTATTTTCTCTCACCTTCTATTGTCTGATGATGTAGACTTAAGAATGTGGTAATAACTGGCATATCACAGTTTCTGTTTAGATCAAGTCTCCCACATTTTGAGAGGGAAACAGATATATAGACACAAAGGACTCATCATGTCAGATGAGATCTCAGGGCCATCAAACCCAGCATCATATCTTAAAAGCTTTTCTAAGGAATATGAAGTGAATAACTCATTTTTGTACTAATGCTTAAGGTTAATACTTTCTCTGCAAGCAGTTAAGCTTTATGAAGCATATGTGACATATTACCATCCATCAGACACTGCAGAGAAGATATGTTACCTGTCACACCCACCTTGAGGCACTGATACAACTTTCAAAGTCTTTTAATAGCATGGAGAACATTCTCAGTATTGCAAGGTTTCACCAGCTTGGTTGAAAACAAAGTCATAAAAGGACATAGGAAGTGTTATCAGATAAATGAATGATATTAATTTCTAATTAGTTAAATTAATTCTAAACAGCATAGATCATAGAATCATAGAATCATAGAATTCTTAGGGTTGGAAGGGACCTCTAGAGATCATCTAGTCCAACCCCCCCGCACACGCAGGGACACCTAGAGCACGTGGCACAGGACTGCATCCAAGCGGGTTTTGAAGATCTCCAGAGAAGGAGACTCCACAACCTCTCTGGGCAGCCTGTTCCAGTGCTCTGTCACCCTCACTGTTAAGAAATTTTTCCTTAAGTTCCTATGGAATTTTTGGTGTTTCAGTTTCCGGCCATTTCCTCTAGTCCTATCAGTGGCCACCACTGAAAAGAGACCATGACCGTCCTCTGCACTCCCTCCCTTGAGGTATTTATATACACTGATTAGATCCCCTCTCAGCCTTCTCTTCTCCAGGCTGAACAGGCCCAGCTCCCTCAGCCTCTCCTCATAGGGCTTCTTAATGCACCCCAGGATCCCATTGGCCTTCTTGGCCACGAGGGCACACTGCTGCTCATGGTCAACTTGTCGTCCACCATGACACCCAGGTCTTTCTCCGCAGAGCTGCTCTCCAGAAGGTCGGTCCCCAGCCTGTACTGGTGTCTGGATGAGGTATTGTGTGTCTTAAATAAAACTGAGAATGCCAAATATTAACTGTAAAATAAAATGTACATAACTATCTTACAAGTCTTCTAAATAAATATTCACCAAAACAACTTCAGTGTCCAAAATATGTTAAAATATCAAATATCGGAGATACACTCTAATATTTAGATTAGATCTGTCATCAAAACATATAGAGCAAATCAATTACTCTGTGTTGAAGGGGACTAACTGAGCAGAAAAAAATGTCTTTCCAGAAGCCAAAAGCTATGAAAAATGAAACAATTTCAGTTTAGGAAAAGGAAGTTTATTAGAATAATTGAAAAATGCTCTAGATATAATTCTTTTTGCTGGTTAAAGCTGCACTTGCAAACTAGCCAGTACTCAGGATTTTTGCCCTACGCATTTTAATTCTCAACTCTGAAAGCTTTCTTTTTCTTTCTCCTTAATGTAATACAAAAACTGCATTATCCTGCAAAATAGTATAGGTACAAATCTGATTTGCAATCTGTTTTGAGGAAAGCAAGCATTCACGAGGAATGAACAAGATTAATATTCATTTTAATATGCCTTTACTACAGCAGAGTGTTTCTTCGGTTGGTTGATGTCTTGGATCAATACATAACGAAATGATCTTCCATTCCAAAACCACTTTTGTGAGAACCTTCAGATATTAATCACACTTCTTAACCTCAGAGTCATAACCTGCATACTTAAAATACAAGGAGGCTAGCCCTCCTAGGTTTCCTTCACGGTCAATGGAAAGAAATGCTAGAATACTCTCTTTATTTCAGAATAGCCATTTCAAAAACCCTTTAATTATTACTGAATATGAGAGAAGCTTATTACTGAAACTGAGAGGTTAGGTATCTGGATATAGGTAACAATCAGTTCCTCACAGGCAGAAGTACTTTCATCTGAGTTAAAAATCATATAAATTAATGATATGAATTCTCCTTTGCATTGGGTGATATACTTAAAAAAAAATAGTGACATCAGAATTATGAATGCCTTATAAATGTTTTTCAATTAACAAGCCACATCAGATTAATTATACAAATTATCCCATTAATGGGAATCAAAAATATTGTCAATATAACTAAGTTATATAGTGCAAATTGTGGGTTGACAGATATCTGCAATTACAGATTCACTGACAAACTTCAGAGAAAAATATCTATCAAAAGATATATGGAAGTTAAAATTCACTAAAAGCTTCCAGAATTCTATAAGCATAAAATGAAAATAATCACAACTTTCAAGCAGTTTATTGATTGCAAATTACACATCCATCTTCTCCAACAGCTGAAACCCAAGTCATTTGACAGAGGTCTGAATGAAGAATCTTCCCAAGAAAAGCAGTAGATTTTTCTAACAAGTCTGAAGCAATTCTGTCACTAATGAAGAGCATTTTTTTCAGAAAAATCCAGCAATTTCTTCCATTTTGTATAATATACTATGTTCATAACTTTGAGAGAAATCTTGCAAAAGCAATGTCACTCTAATATTTCTACAATAATTGGCATCCTTCTAGTCTAGCAATAACCGATTTGATTGTGCTATTAAATCACCTAGATTATAAAAAAAAAAAGAAAAGAAAAAAAAAGAAAAAAGAAAAGAGAAAAATGCTCTGGTTTATATGTTATAAAACTGAGACACCATGCCGATGATAACAAAGTAAATATGTAGGAAATTATGTCATGGAAAGAAGTTCCAATACTTAGGCTTAGGAATAGGCTATAGGTTATACTATAAAAAGGCTCCATGTAGCTCCTCAAAATATGGCATCAGAATAAGAAAGAAATGCACAGACAAAAACTCATGATACAGAAGTACACTGTTTATTTATCATAGTGATGAGCTCACAGCGGCACACTTGAACTGTCCATGTTACACAAAAAGGCAAGATAAATATTACATTTTTATGCATTTTAAATGTGGCTTTCATGACAAGTACTTACTATTGGAAAGTTTAAAATCATCATAAACATTGCAAAGAAAAGAAAAAAAAAAAACCCTAAGATTGCACTTGGCTATACCTTTTGTCTCACAATGAAGATATTTCAGGACTAATTATGGAGAAGGACAAGATCATCATATTAGAAAACACTGAAAAGTGTTGAGATCTTAATCAGAAAGACTGAAGAAAGAATGATAGAAATATCAAGAAATTTAATTTGTTATTGAAATTAGACATGCATTTGAAAGCTTTTGTTGACTTTATTTTCAGTGAAATAATCACAGAATGGTTGAGGTTGGCAGGGACCTCTAGAGATCATCTAGTCCAACCCCCTGCTCCAGCAGGGACACCCAGAGCACATGGCACAGGGTGGCATCCAGGTGGGTTTTGAAGATCTCCAGAGAAGGAGACTCCACAGCCTCTCTGGGCAGCCTGTTCCAGGGCTCTGTCACCCTCACAGGAAAGAAGTTCTTCCTCATATGCAGATGAAACTTCCTGTTTCAATTTGTAGCCATTTCCCCTTGTTCTGTCTCTGATCATCACCAAGAAGTGGCCAGAGGCTTACATTCTCCCCTCAGATATGTGCACGTGTTGATAAAATCCCCTCTCAAAAGTGCAAAATTCAAGTTTAGGCATGGAAAATACTGAAAATACTGAAACAAACAATTAGACTGTGGAACTTGCTGCAAGAAGAAGCAGTTTCACCCACCAATCCAGCAACATTAAGAAATGAATATAATGAATGTACATGAAAACAAGAAATTATACAAATGTAGAAATACATAGGAGAGGGCATAGAGCATGTAAATTTAGAATAATAGATTTCTTAGATCTTTTCCTGAAGCAATTAGCATGATCCACTGTTTTAGAAACATGGGTTAGTACAAGTGCTTATCCCTTCCTAGTTGTTTTTTTCAGAAAATTCACACTTTTTTTATCTTACCCAAGACAGATGGAGCAACTAAGTATGCCACAGTATATCAGAAGTGATAATCTATTTTCTAATCATCATTGCAATAACAAGTAAATTATCTCCAGTATTTATTTCCTCTTCACCTCAAAATATACTATTTTATTTTATTTTATTTTATTTTATTTTCAGCAGTAATGAAACTGAAAACTTTATAAATTATAAATGTATCAGATCTAGATTTTGATGCTTTTGATAATAAAAACCAGAATAATATACAGTAGAAATAATATACAGCACATTCGATCATGAAAACTCCTAATAAAATATCCCAAGGACATTTAAATTATTTATATTGTAGTTTTATTTTTAACGAGTCCAAGAAAAATTATAAACTTTACAGAATCATACCTGGGGCTGGAAGACCCCTCTGGAAATCATTCAGCCCATGCCCACTGCTGAAGCAGATGTGGGTAGAACAGATTGCCCAGTACAGTGTCCAATTTAATTTTCAGTGACTCCAAAGATAGAGGCACTGCACGCCCTCTCTGGGTCAACTATTCCAGTGCTTTTTTTCCTCTTGGAGTAAGGAAGTCTTTCCTCTGGGACAAATGGACCTTCCTGTGTTTTTGTTGGTGCCTACTGTCTCTCATCCTGTCAGTGGTGCCCACTGACAAGAGTCTGGTTCTGTTCTCGTGACATCCTCCTTGCATCTTTGAAGCACATTGAAAAGATGCCCCTCAGACCTCTTTTCTCAAGGCTGAAAGGGCTGTCTTAGTCCTCAGGTGACACATGCTCCAGTAGCTGAACCAGCTTTGGAGCCCTTCACTGGGCTCTCACCAGGAGCTCCATAGCACTGTGATTTGGAGGAAGCAAGAACATAGCACTGTGGCTGTGGCCCCACCAGGGCTTAGGAGAGAACAAGGAGCAGATTCATCATCCTGCTGGCACTACTGTTCATTATGAGGACCAGGATGCCTTTTTTTGCCACAAGTGCAAATTTTGCCTTACGGCCAATTTTTCTGAGAGTCCTCCAGGTCTTTGCAAAGTTGCTGTCCAACTGGTTGGTGCTTTTAGAAGTTTCAGGGTTCTGTTATTGTTTTTATCCATTCTAGTCGTATCATTTTTGGTTAAAAGTCTGTAATACAATATGTACTGAAAGGCTCAGATTATTGATCATGTAGATTAATGTGTTAGTTTGCAAATAGACCCACTTTTGTTGATTACAGTTTGCAAGGAATTAAACACAGTTCAAGGTAAGGATGTTGCAGTCCATCAATGATTTATGTGAGAAAGGTTTCACTAATGTTATTCAGACAAAGAGGACCTGAGTTAGCATTGTATTCCTAGAGACTTAAAATTAGACTTAAAATTACATTAATATCAATGTGACTGTGAACTTGGTATAAATGCTTAGTGAAACCCAGTAGGGAAAATATTTTCACAGATGAATGGAAAAGCTAAGACATGCCAAGCAAGAGTTGACATCTGATCACCAAGACTATCTTTTTACCAAATTAAAAATGAAAGTTGCCTATTTAATCAGAGAGGAGACCATTTGACTTTCATTATTGCTAAAAACATTTTGCAAAATAGTTTATTTAAACATTTCACTCTAAGATTTGATAGAGAATTATTCATTTCAGGTATTAGTCAGTGTATCTATCTGATCATAATATGTCAGCATTATGCCTCTGCTTCATAACTGATTGACTAAAATGGTTAGCATAGAAAACCAGCAACATCTGACAGTAAACAGCAAAATTGAATTGTAAGTACTCCCAGCAGTGTACTAATACGACCAGCCAGGAATTGAGTGTTTGTTATCTAAACATTTGGGTGCATTGCAATCAGTTCATGCACGTGTTTGTAAAAGTTAATGAATAAAGCTGGATGAAGGATGACATTTTTATTTTCTCTAAGCTATTTTTTTCTTTCAAATCAGCATAAACCCACAAACCGTATTATTGTTCAAAAAGGTAATTACAAAGAAAAAGTGACTCAATCAAAGTGTTTCTTGGATGTATTGGTTCAGAGTTTGTCTCTTCAAAAATATATTTTCAAGGGAAGAAACTGTGGTAGATGTATATATATGTATATATATGCATATGTATACATACTCTCCTATATATATTTACATGTGTGTATATATATATAACATATATGTATATAAAAGTAAAGAATTAAATTCCAAATACTAAAGTGTTCAGAAAAAAGTCAAAAGTTATTTTTTCCCAAAGAGTGAATTTTGTGTTGTTGATTTATTTAATTATTTTCTGAGATCAATCTGCAAATAATGGGAATGCTAAAAAAGATATTCTACCATATTCTCTACCATATATTAAAATAGAATATTGGTTTATCAGTGATGTGGAATATTGGTGGTTTATCAATGATGTGCATAAAGTAACTCTTACATCCAGTAACTGGCAGCTCACTCACCTTGTTAATTCATTGCAATACTATACTATGAAATGGTTGTTTTATTTACTACCAAAAGTGGCATGGGAAAACTACAGAAATGGTAACATATTCAGTTAGACATACAGTCAGAATATCATCAAATTGTTAAGAATATAATTATCTAAGTAAAACAGTATATTATTTCTTAATTTTTTAAACTTCCTCTAAGGAGAAAACTCAAACATTTTCAGAATATTTGTTAACTTGAAATTCTCAGAAATGGCGAATAATAAAACTACTACAGACAGTAATTATGTGCTATATAGTTATTACCACAGTTAGTGATTTTTTTTGTGCTGAAATTTCAAACAAGGAGAGTGAGTTGCATTTGTTACTAAAAATATCTCCTGGCATGCTCTAGGTGTTCCTGCTGGAGCAGGGTTGGACTAGATGATCTCTAGAGGTCCCTTCCAACCCCAAGCATTCTGTGATTCTGGGAATGTTAATTGTTAATATGAACAAGATTCTTCATCCTTAAAACTTATCAAGAAATCATGAATTTTTCTTCTATAAATACGTATTTTTAATGTAAATTCTAAGAAGTCCGTCACTCCTAGTTCTTTAAAATGCATTTAGGTTTGCTTTAGATTATTAACTTTTTTTGTTTATTAGATTTAGTTTGCTTTACTAAATTTGTCTTGACTTTTCATGATCAAAACTGCCTAAGAAAAGTTTTATATAGTTTGCCTAAGTTATTTCAACCTGTGTATAGTTCATCTAAGTTATTTCAGCCTGTGCTGGGAAATCAGCCACATTACTATTTCATCCTCAGCTGAAAGAAATTCATCACCAAAATTTTGGTTATATGGGCATTTAACATAATTACATTCTGTTCTCTGGGACCAGAGCATTCCGATTTGTGTCTTGCTTAGGACATGAAAGGTCCACAGAGAATACCAGAGTGTGTCACACCTATGGTGCTCTTTTGTAGCACACAAAATAAGAATTTATTTCGAAGTACAAATACAATAGAGAGAATATGTTTTTCTAAAAGCAGTTGGGTTTGATTTTCATTAATTCCAGGCATTCTATTTTAAGTAATTCAGCAGCCCTAGTTTGCAAATACTGAGGTTTCCTTTAAACATTTTTGAACTTTTTAAATTGCTGTTCTAAATCTGGGTTACTGTAACCAAAGTAGAAACTGCTTCTTGTTTACTTGTTTTTCAGTTGCCTTATGTCATCTTTTAATGTGGAACAGATTTACAGCCAAAGATTATCAAATCCTCCAAGTTTTTCATGTATCTGCTTACCACTGTTGAGATCTTTCACAGTCCCTAGCGTATTCATTTTCAACATTTCCGAGAACCTAAATTAGTTCAGAGAAAATAGTTTATCTAAGAGAAATATCTTTCACAGAGCCTTTTTTCTGTTAAATAAAATAAACAAAGCTGAAACGGCCAAAGACAGGTCAAACTGTCTGGTCTACAAATCAATCCCATTCCCCATAAAAGACAGGCTTTGAAAGAAAAACTGATATGGGAAGAATGCAAGCAGAAATACACCAGGCATTTTCTCTACAAAGATATTGGCAACTTTCAATTTCAGTGATGAAAGTAATAATGTGAACTGTGACTAAACATAAAAATCAAGTAAAAGTTAATCATGACATCTGTAATCATAAGGAAATTAGAAAACTAAATATGCATCCAGAAATCCACACCACAACAATATTGTGCTATCAGAAACATTCCGCACGCTCACTGCATGACAGTCTCTGTGTCATCACCCTTATTTTCTTAGTTAAGAAACATGCCCGGAGCTCATTGTCCCAAGCAATCATGCACATTTTTTTTTACATTGAAATTATTTCAGTTGAAGTAATTTAGAACTGCAAATAATAGAAGAAGTAAAGACACAATAGGCTGACATTGCATATCCAAAGACACGAAACCAAACAGTGAAAGAGAGGAATAGATTCCAAGGAAGGATATCAGAAAAAAAAAAAAAAAAAGTACATAAATTTAATATCCTTAGCTTCTACCTACTTCAGCAAATATGAAAAGGTTCAGGGCAATTTGGAGCATGGCAGATCAGTATGACAAACTTTTATCTCCTACAATTTTTAAATTTAATTAGATATTTAATGACTGATATAATTATGATAATGTGCTTGTGAAATTTCAAATTATTAAGTTTAATTGCCATGTTTAAAATTGGGGAAGAAAGTCTCCGTTGTTGCTATTGAGAGAAGGATATTAAAATAACGAATGTTTATGAGACTAGTTACACTGAAAACAAGCAGATGTCTCAGTATCTGGAGTACCTTAACTCGATTAATTTTCTGGTGCACATTATGTCTCATAATTCAAAGAAAGAACAACATAGTTGTGCAAAATGTTTGTATCTAACACCATTTCAGGTTGCATGTAGAAGGGCATGGTTCTTCTTTAGGTCCTATGTTGTATCTGTCAGTCCCATGTAAAACATTTTAAAAATTTGATTGCACTGAAAAAGACTACAGGTCTTCCTTTAACTGCTTATATACATCCCTATCAAAAGACACCAATCTCCCTGTCTGTGCACAGGGAAGAATGAAAAAAAAGAAGCAAAAGCACAAGAGGAAGAAAAGAGAAGGAAAAAAAAAAAAAAGAAAAACTAAAGAAGAAGAAAAAGAAAGAAGAGAAGAAAGCAAAAGAAGAATAAAGAAGAAGGTCCAGCAGATGATCTAGGATTCATTTCTGTAAGTGTTTTACTCCAAAATAAATCCTAATTAGTCAAGCACCCAAATAATATAGTCAACAATCATTAAGAGAACACAGCAATTAACCAGACTGTGTTAGTCCTACGTTAGGAAGCTCAGGCAGCGATTGATGGTTTTCATCCAAGCAGTCCTGTGCTCTGATTAAAGGATCTTGCCACAGCACATGAAGCTATGTCAACTGTCTAAGTATTTTAATAGCAAACACACTTAGTGCCCTCATTCAAGTGGGTCTCTCATTTATACATTTATATGCTTGTTACAACACCTTCATTCAAAAGTTTAGATAATTATTTTGCTACATCGCTTACATCAACAAGATAGGCAATCACAATATGAGACAAACAACAAGACAGTTAAATACAAAAGATTTTGGGGAAATCTGGTGAGTCCCTTTACCTGTCTTCAAAACAACAATCTTTCTTTAAAGATGAAGTGGGAGAAAGCCAGGTCCTTTTTAATGGTGGATACAGAAAAGGAGAAAAAAAAATTGTCTGCAGATTTCCTCCTAAATCTGTATGCTATTTGCTAATGTAAGTGTGCATTTATTTTAGCCTTGATCAGAATGATCTTACACTTGGACTTAGAGAAAACTTAAACCAAATGCACAACTTCCTAAAACCATAGGTAGAATTATAGAAAATTACCTCATTATATTGCTTGTCAAAATTAGCAGAAGGAATACTGATGATACCATCAGATGGAACTGACATTGTGTAGTACCATGGAAGTCAGGCTCCAACAGTCACAAGAAGACTCCCAATTTCATGCACAGCTGAAAAATATTCTGTAGCAAGTCCAATGTTTCTCTGTGGTACTTTCTTCTAACCTCTTTAATGATTTTTTTTCTTTTTGTTTTCTAAAAGCCTTTTAGCTGAGTTCTTTGTAGTCTAGATAACCCTAAGGAAACATTAATTCTTGTTATGTTTTAGCAATATACAATGCCATAGAAAAAGAAGTATTTTATTTAATTTTATCTCAGCCTGTATTTTGCATCTTGGCCTCATCTTTACTGCATTTGACTCCATCATACAGATATGCACCTCTTTTTCTGTCAAAATATAGAGTCCATTAGTGTATGGGCTCCTCAGGAATTTTGAGGCATCTGAATTTACAAGACATTTGAGTGTTAACTTAAGATGAGAATGATTGCCCAAATTAGTTAATAAATATATAAAAGAGGTCATTTTGAGGAAAGAAAACATTAGCATTCTTCCAAGAAAATTTTCCTATAATCATAATA
Organism: Tinamus guttatus; assembly: GCF_000705375.1. The sequence continues at coordinate 298,858 of NW_010587579.1, read as the reverse complement.
AGTTGAAGCTTAACACTGTGTTGAACACTGAAATCTGTCATTAAGGTAAAATAAGACACTCTGTGTAAAAGGATGTATAATAAATATTATACGAGCTACCAGTCCTGTTGCTGTTAAAATTGAAGATTGTCTTTAACATTTCATCAGGACAAAGAAATATATGCCTCTGTAATAAATTCTGTTTGAAATCAGTGGCCATTACAGGACAGGCATTGATTGCATCTGACAGACATGCAGTACTTGTAACGAAACAAAGAGATACTTAAATGTTTTCATAAATGCTCCTGTCCTTTGAGGTAACAAAAAATATTCCTTTTTCCTTGTACTTTCCTTTCCTCATTTTTGTGAGAGGAATACAGAGGAGCCCAGGTTTCTGTACTCCACCAAAGATTTTATATGCCATTTTTAGCTAGAACATTCACACTCATGTTATACAATTACAAAACAGGCCAAGGTCAAAAACATACACTCAACAAGACCTACCTCATTTCCTAAGTCTGTTAAGCTTCTGGATTTCCTAAAACTTCAGCTACTGAATATCAAAGTTGACTCTACTATAAATCTTGATTTTGAGTCATTACCTAAGACCCCTCATTATTTAAAAAAAAATGTTTCTGATCAGTGATATACATACAGATCTGTGTATCATATGCATGTTTGAAGTATAATCAAAAGTCAATCACATGTTCATAAAACACATAAAGTAAGAAGATGCTTATGTCTAGTGAATATAAAAAAGAAAAAAAAAAAGGGTGTGGCAAAAAAAAAAAAAAAAAAAAAAGGATATAAAATATCATCCTGTCCCATTCAGGAATAACATTACTACTACAATTCTAGCAAATAATGATTTTCCAAAGGGATGCCCATTCTAATTTGGTCCCACTGGCAATTAGCATGTAGAGGTATTATAGTATTAATGTTCCTGAAAATGACAGTGCTAATTCACTATGAATATTCACTATTAAGTTGGGCCTTTTTTACAAAGAACGCTATGAAAGGTAGCATGTGTTGTCTTACACAGTGGAAGGAAATTCGCTCTACTCTGTTGGTCTCCCCAGTACCAGAAGGACATTGAGCTTCCAGAGAGGGTCCAGCGGAGAGCCATGAAGATGCTTAAGGGACTGGAGCATTTGTCGTATGAAGAAAGACTAAGTGAGCTGGGCCTGCTG
>NW_010587579.1:276808-297088 GCF_000705375.1 Tinamus guttatus | reverse complement strand
ATCAGTAATTGTCATGAAGACATATAGATCTGTTCCTCTATCATGGATATAATTCAGTCTCAAATAAATGTCAAGCAAATACTTGCAGCTGATATTCTAGAATATTTTATTCTTTTAACAGGCCATAATTACTCTATGCATGTAAGTATTTTTCCCTTATTGCTTTTTAGAAGAGCAAGGACACAATATATCTAGTGGAAGTAATAGTATATAATAATGTGAAAATGTGAATCCATCTAAATATGAAGACTATCTGTTCTAAATAAAGTGAAACTGAACTGTATTTAAGAGATTTTGAAAAAAAAAGAAGCCATCTCTTTGCCAGCTCAGAATTATTATTTTTAAATCTTTAATCTGCCAGAATGCTTAAAAATTATTTATGTGTATTTTAGAAATTTAAAACCCTCCAATCCAAAATATGTAAAATTAAACTGAAGGGCTTTTTTTCCTCCTAAAAGCATTGTTTTCCATTTAAAAGATAATGAAATTATTTCACTTTAAAAAAGCAAAATGAAATGTTCATTTTAGGAATTGAAAAACAGGTATTTGTTGTACTGTATAAGTAAATTAAAATGAAACAAATTGAGTAAATGTTTTATTAAATCTGAATTTTTAGCTCTAAAATTTTTGGAAAAAGCTCTCACTTTTATTTCATAGTGATATTTTTTAATTTAAACTGTGGGAGCAAAATGATAAATTCTTCTGGATAGATAAATCTATTTAAAATAAAAGATTGCTGCTTGCTTTTGTTTTCTGGTTTTTGAGGAGTTATAACTAGCCACTTGAATCACATAGTTAATAATGCATCTTAACATTTTTATCATAGAGATGTAAGTAAGCTTCTTTACGTATCTTAGTGTTTCTTTCTCATTTTAAATGCTCCTTACAGATTGATTTAAAGCAACTAATAATAAGCAGAAACAAATACCATAACATCTCTTTCTCACCCTCCTAATTAACTGGTATGAAAAGTTGAACATTCTTAAGAGTAAAGAGCAGATATAGGCGCTTTTCCTACAACGAGCCACTTGATAAATATTCATGCAATTGGTGCTGTGTAATACTAAACCATTAATGACCTCCTATTGCTGTAGATCAGCGAGTGGGAGGTATGCTACACCACTTTGCCTGGCGTTGGTGTAATGAAGTCTAATTAGAAAACCTGTTAGTATCCCCAGGAGATTTTCTGAGGAAGTCAGAAAGGAGATAAGCAGTGTTCTGTGATCAGGCAGATAATCTGACTCAGTTGGGTATGCGAGAAATAAAAATAATCACATAGTACACAGGAGTGACTGATGGGGGTATTTCAGTGCATTTGGGAGACAGCATGTCAAACATAACTGGATCAAGGGAGCATATGTCCTTGGTACAGTTTAAGGTCCCCTATTGGAAAATGCCATGCTTGCTTTCCTCAGCTGGTTGAGGCTGACCTTGAATGCTACAGATGCTACTTAGTTCTTTTGCCAACTGTATGATGAAGATCATTAGCAAGATAGAAAATAAAATACAGGAACTGCCATTTCAGATCAGACCAGTATTTCATCAAGTCTAATCTCATACTTCAGTCAGCCTGTTCCAAATGTTTCAGAGGAAGGTGAGAGAAACCATGTTGTGGGAAGCTGTGGGAGGCTCTTCCACAAGGAAAATGCTCTTTTGTTTCAAATTCCTCCCTCAATTAAAAAAAAAGAAATAAGCGAGGCAGCACCATTGTTCAGCAATTGAAGCAGAAGACATTGAGGCTTACTTCTTTGTGAACCTCTCTAAATTGAGAAATCTACAAGGAGGAGTTTTCACAAGACTTTCTAGACTTAGAAATTTCAGTTTAGGTATTCTAATTATCCTTCTGTGATCCCATGGCTTATTATTCTGCCTGTTGAAGGACAATGGTTATATTTACCCCAGAAGGATGAGATAAAGATAATTTAAGAGTACTTAAACATATTAAAGATTAATATGTCTTTGTGACATGGAAAAAAGAAAAAAAAAACAGGAATATAGTAGCTAATTTTGTTGTTCATTGTTAGACCTAATAGCAGATTAAGTAAAACACTGGGGGTATTTTCTACATTTTGTAGAGATAATTGATTTTTTTTTCTATTTGTATGAAAATATACATCAGAATATTTTATTCTTATAAATGTATCTGTAATTGTCCATAACCTTCCAATTTATTTTAAAATTCCATCACATGTTTAACCTTAAGATATATATGATGACAAATTCCATATCCTACTTATACATTGTGTAATATGTATCTTCTATTATACATTTCTGAATTGTAACTTAAGCTGTTCCTGGATGTCCATATGAGACAAAAAAGAAGTCACAGGAGAGTAATAAATGTTAAGAGTATCATCTTCTAAGGCCAAGATTTTATAGTGAATAGTAATTTCAATGTTTGCTTTCAGACGTTAAAAAGAGTTTATTTCTCAGCCTGAATTCTGTGACTGCTTCTAATCGGGCTTGTTTCAGGATCTCAAGATAGGTACTTAGCAATGGAAACATCCGGGGTTATAAATTGCCTTGAAAGTCTTTGCTTTCAAGACCATATGTTTTCTGGGCCACATAGATATTACAAAGCAAAATTGTTCCTCATAGTGAACAGAGAGAGCTAACTGAATTCTGGAAAGGAATAGTATTTTGAATTGAAATATAATCCTTTTATCTGAGCTTAAAGAGAGATCTAATCTCAAAGAAAACAAATTTTCAGTTGACTGTCTTTGAAATGAGTATGCTCTTTTCAGAAATCAGATACCCAGACAGGAAGATACTACTGAGAATAAGCTTTAAATTCATCATTTTAATTCTGCAGCCTGAGGTGGCAACCTTGATTTCTTGCAAGCAGAATTTCAATTCTGTGGTCAGGTGAATAAATGGTTATAAGATTGGTTATAAAATTAGTTCTATTGATTCTAGGTTTAGTAGGACAATTGAAAGTCTTGTGCTGCAGTAATGACTTGAATAAGGAAGAAAAGAGCCTGTATCCATCCAGAATGCATTGTTTTTAATAAAGAATCATACATATTCACAGTTGTTTAAAGTAATGAAACAAGGTTACTGTGAATATTAATCTTTACTTTCCTCACTATAAAATTTTTGCAAAGTAATTATGGACAGTTGAGCTCAAAGTTACTATAGTAACATGATACCACTACAATCACATAGCTGTTTACTGCTCGTATTCATATAATATTTTATACTGAAGGCACTAATTATAGAAGTGTCAGTTATTGTCAATATTTAGGAAAGATCCATTTTTTTCTAGTGGCAGAATCTATAATGTTGGGTGATGGAACTTTTACAACCTAGATTAGTCTGTGAAGAACATTTTGTTCTTACAGCCTTGTAAATGTGTTGAGAGGCACATAGGAGCCTAGACAGCCCATCTATTGACAGCTATCCTAATGTCAAGGCAGAGATGTGTCCTGTGTTAATTCCTTCTTGAATAAGAAGGAATTTCTTGTCATTTTCTCACCCCTTGTAGCCCATTTGCAGCACTGAGGGAATAAAAAATCTGGGGTCTGTTGCTATACAGACAAGACCTGCCAATAGATTCTGAAACACAGAAACCTCCTTGCTCTGCTTCCAAGAAGGAAGGACATAATTCCACACATGTTTCTGAAGAGCATCTCCAAGGCCTGGTCAGCTGCAAGAGTCAAAAATAGGTGGCTCTAACAGGCTTGATGTTCCCAAATTCATTCTTCCTGTTTTAATCAGAACTCATTGAACAGAAGCTAGAAACTCAGTCTCAGGATTTGGGGAGGAAACAAGCCGAGCAAGAAGGGAAGAAAAAAGATCATGGTTAAAGACATAACTGTCAACAATAAAACAATAACAATGAAGTCATCCTTTGTGTGATTGTGTCTGTGAAACAAAAAGTACAAATCTAGACTAATGAAGCTTCCTTCCTGTTATGGACAGAATAGAGATGAGATGAAAATTCATTATCTCCTGTGGCTTGAAATTACAATTAAACAAAACCAAATATAAACAATATAAGCAAGTATACTCCTCCGTTGGGAAAAAATCCACTTCTCATTTTGCAAATCTTAGAAAGGATTGCAGGAATCATAAAGGTTCTACTCACAACAGAAAACCAATGATCAGACTTTTCTGTGTTATCACATCATAAAAATTAAATAACAGGCCTAACACACTAAATGACCACTCTACCCACTGAGATTTCAGATTAATACAGCTGCATCAATAAGGTCAGAGAAGGACTATAAAGTTGAAGAAGACACTAAACTGGGAGGAGTGGCCAACACTCCCAGGGGCTGTGCTGCCATTCAGAGGGACCTAGACAGGATGGAGAGTCGGGCAGAGAGGAACCTTACAAGGTTCAACAAGGATAGGTGCAGAGTCCTGCGCCTGGGGAGGGACAAACCCAGGCAGCAGTACAGACTAGGGGTTGACCTGCTGGAAAGCAGCTCCACAGAGAGGGATTTGGGAGTCCTGGTTGACAACAGGTTAACCATGAGTCAGCAATGTGCCCTAGTTGCCAAGCAGGCTGATGGGATCCTGCCCTGCATCAGGAGGAGGTGATCCTCCCCCTCTGCTCAGCTCTGGTGAGGCCACACCTGGAGTATTGGGTGTAGGTCTGGGTTCCCCAGTACAAGCTGGACGTGGCGCTTCTAGAAAAGGTCCAGCCACAAAGATGATTAAGGGACTGGAGCATTTGTCATATGAGGAAAGACTAAGTGAGCTGGGCCTGTTTAGTTTGGAGAAAAGCAGGCTGAGAGGAAATTTGATTACCATGTTCAAGTACCTGAGGGGTGACTTTAGGGAAGATGGGGCAGACTCTTCTGCGTGGTAGCCAGTGACAGGACAAGGGATAATAGATATAAGTTGAAACACAGGAAGTTCCACCTCCATGTGAGGAAGAACTTCTTCACTGTGAGGGTGACAGAGCTGGAACAGGTTGCCCAGAGAGGCTGTGGAGACTCCTTCTCTGGAGATCTTCCAAAGGCGCCTGGATGCCACCCTGTGCCACGTGTTCTAGGTGTCCCTTCCAACCTTAAGCATTCTGTGATTCTGTTACTTTCACAACTAAATATCAGAGGCTAGGAAGAGAAGAAATAATAAACATCACACAAATAGTCATTGACAAGTTAGGAAAGCAAATAAAATTAAAATGTATGTATTTTTTTTTAAATGAGAGAGGGCAAATAATTCAATATTCAGGATTAATATCCATGTTTCTTTGTTGGGGAAATATTAGTATTAAGTTTCCAATGCATTCAGTATGAGAAGAAATTTCACATTTCCAGCAAAAATCAAAAACAGAGAATAAAATCTAAATGATCCAACAGAGCTAAACTCTTCTAGAAGCTGTGGTTTGGAGAACAACTCACAAAGTCATGATGAGAGGAGGCAGACATGACAGAATGTATTATGTTATGCCTTCACATAATGTATGCTTTCATATAAGTCATGCTTTTTACTGCCAGAGCATCTACATTTTAGTTGCCCACAAGGAGCAGTGCCAGCATATATGTCCAAAATAAGATTTCCAAACACCCAGTAAAAAACATCTAATTTTTTATAGAGAAAGCAGACCATTTCAAAGATCATGGCAAAAGAAATTTTAGTAGGGTTTTTTGAACTGAATTGACAATCTGTATCAATTTAAGCAATGTCTTTTGCATGCAAGCCAATGGAGTCTCCCAATAGGCACACAGCCAGCTTGATAGTTCCTGTGATCTCTCTTGACATCAGTCAATGCTGCCAGTGCAAGGGAGCACTTTTCTAGGCCAGGCATTAGCAGCTGCCTGGCTTGTCAGATCTCTTGCTCATTATTGATTTGTCTCTGTCTCATCCCACACTCCATCATTGAATTGGGTGCACTTAGGCACTTGCAAAGAAGCAGCTGTGTCCTTGCTCTGCCTTTCCCCTCTCCAAAATCCTGCATGTTGCTTTTTTTGTGCAGGAAATGAATGTGAATTATGATTAGATGAACTTTCTACTGGGAGGCATCGTAGTGAAGGTTTCTCAAGAAACTGCAATCTGATGACCTTATCTTCTCATGTGGTTTGATGCGCCCTACAAGTGTGTATGTCAGACTGCTTTGCAGTTCAGACATGTGCTGAACTCAGACATGTGCTCTTCCCCCACACATGCATACTTCCAACTTTAAACAGCATATGGATAAACAAAGGCCCAATCAATTAAGTCTAACTGACTAATCTTAAATTGTCCATGTTATAGATGTAAGTAAGGTAAGATAAGGGAAGAGTAGTTTACTCTCTAATCTTAAGTAAAAATACTGCAAGAATGGCTGTAAATAAAGTTGAAATGGCTCCAAAAGTCTAAATAATGATCTACTTAGACTTCAGTAAGGCCTTTGACACAGTCTCCCACTACCTTCTCCTGGAGAATCTGGCAGCTCATGGCTTTTACAGACGTACATGTCTCTTGGTGAAAAATTGGCTGGATGATTTGGTCCAGAGAATGATGCTGAATGGAGTTAAATCCAGCTGGTGATGGGTCTCAAGCATTATGCATGAGGGGTCAGTGTTAGGGCTGGTCCTCTTTAATATCTTTATCAATAATCTGGATGAAGGCATTGAGTGCACCCTTAGCAAATTTGCACATGACACCACGCTGGGAGGAAGAGTTGATCTGCTTGAGGCTGGAAAAGATCTGTAGAAGGATCTGGATGGGCTGGAATGATGGGCTGGGGACAACTGTATGAGGCTGAACAAGGCCAAGTTGCTAGGTCCTGCATTTTGGTCACAACAGCCTCATGCAGCACTACAGGCTTGGGGCAGAATGGCTGGAAAGCTGCATGGCAGATAAGGATGTGGGGACATGGGTCAACAGATGGCTGACCTTGAGCCAACAGTGTGCCCAGGCCAGGAAGGGCAATGGCCTTCTGGCTTGTATCAGAAACAATGTAACCAGCAGGACCAGGGAAGGGATCATCCCATCGTATTTGGTACTTGTGAGGCCACACATCGAAAACTATGTTTAGTTTTGGGCCTCTCACTGCAAGAAAGAAATGGAGGCACTGGAGTGGGTCCAAAGAAGGGCAACGAAGCTGTTGAAGGGACTGGAGCATAGACCTTATGAGAAGCAGCTGAAGGAGCTGGGGTTGTTTAATCTGGAGAAGAGGATGAGGATGCTCATCAGAGACCTTATTGCTCTCTCCAGCTACCTGAAGAGGAGGTTGTAGTGAGGTGAGGGTTGATCTCTTCTCCAGAATAAGTACTGACAGGACAAGAGGAAATGCACCAGAGGAGGCTCAGATCAGACATTAAGAAAAATATCTACACAGAAAGGGTGGTGAAGTATTGGAACAGGCTGCCCTGGGAAGGGTGGAGTCATTGTCACTGGCAGTGTTCAAGAAACGTGTAGATGAGGCATTTAGGGACGTGGTTGAGTAGGCATGGTGTTGAGGGGTTCATGATTGGACTTGAGAACATTAAAGGTCTTTTCCAACCATGATTGGACTTGAGAAAATTAAAGGTTTTTTCCAACCATAATAATTCTATGAAAGACAAAAAAAAAAAAAAAACTGCTTGAATAAAGGAATATAATAGCCATTCCAGAAATTTCCACAAAGCCTGTTGGCAGTTTGTGGCACAGAGAGAGAGGAAGCAAGGAATATTTCATTCAGTGCGTTGCACAGATATATCGGGCTTTCAATAACTCAGGACATCAATGAAGGCTATTTACCATCCATGTGGCCATGACCTTAGGTGATGTGAACAGGATGGATGCAGACATAATGATGAACACCAGTATAAAAAAAGCACCACCTCTTTTTCATTCTCTTCTTCTCTGACTTTGTATTAATTATTTTTGGTCTAAGCAAAGAATTTAGAGATAAAATAAGACTCCACGAAATACATATATACAAATAGCATGGACCTAAACACAGACGGCTCCAATGGCACAGAACTGAGTACTAAATACAAGATTTAGGAAATATATTAGGCAGTTTACTTAGCCCCTAGTAGTTTTTCCAATGTGCACAGCAGTGGGTCCAAGATTTCTTTCTGTGATACAACATAACACCTGAAAATTACTCAGACATTTTATTCTGATCTTTGTTTTCAAATCTTTGTTTTCCTCCATCTGAATTTTTGGGGGTTTTTTGTTAGCATTTGTAAAATGCAGTCATGGCCATGAGACTAAAATGAAATAGCAGTAAGATTTCTATGTCTTTTTTGTAATTTAGTTACAGAGCTGTAGACTACAATATCATATGAGGACAAATTCATTTCCTTATGTCTAAAATCTCCTGAAGCACTTAAATTGTTCTGCTGTTCAATATTACTCCAGATGTATTTAGAAAGAAATCTTCTGTCATTATTTTTTTCTTTCTAAAAATATTCTCATGCATACATACATACATACAAGGTTGCTTGATAAGCGCTGGCAGTGGCAACTTGAATTCTGGTACACCGCAACAGAAGAACAAGTCCTCAGCTGATTAAAATGACAAACTCTTGGGCTATCAAGTGTATCTAACTCCATTATTTTATGTTCCAGGTGGTTTTAGTGAATGTCTAAACTAACTAACTAAACTATACTAACAAAAGTGTTGCCCAGGTTATCACATTCAGTGACTGAGGTTTTAGCCATATAGTATGAACTGCAAGTTCTTACTTTCCAAGAAAAATCCTCATTTATCAGAAGGATCAAGTCACAATCAAGCTATTCACTTCTACTTAGGCAGCAAAGCCTCTTGTAAGCTACCAAAGATAGATGTTATCAACGTTTAGCTGTAGTTATAAAATATTTGGCATTTTATAAAGCACATGAAGGGTGCAAATATATGAATTTCACCTGACAAATATTCTGTCTTCTCAACAGAAGACAAAAAGCCACAAGGAGAAATATTCTATGTATTAACCAGGAGGAAGATAGAGTTGTATTGAGCAGCTGTCTTTGACCAAAATGACTATGAAACGACTTGGGATCTTCGATTCTACCAATTCTGCTCAACTTAAAAGGAACCTAATGGGGACCTCAGAAGGAGAGGACCTTATAACATCACTAAGGATAAATTTTCAAAATGTGAACTGGGGTAGTTACTGCTGTGTCATGTGAGCACAGATTTACTCTGTAACACAGATCTCTACCTGTGGAATCAGAATGATATTGACACATTTGAAACAAACAGAAACAAAACAGAAAAAAAACAAACAAACATAATACTCTTCTATTTTACACAACAGTTCAGAGGTGATGTGCACATAGCACCCCCAGTCACAACAGTATTCATCTTACAAGTTTCTGAATGATGCTTGAGGATCAGATGGCTTCAATACAGAAAAAAGATATGCTCTGATCCATGAAAACATAGTACAGTAACATTCAAATTATATCACCACAATTTTGAAGGACAGAAGGATCTGGGCTTCTTCATAAATTTAACATTCGTAGTGTTTTTTTTTCTTTAGCCTGGTGAAGAATACTGTAGGCTTCATGTTTGGGTATTTGTCTTTCATTTGCAGTTAGGTCCAGCTTCAGATTTCTCCCATAAAGATTTCTGAAATAGCAGTGCATCAATATAGGATTTCACTTTATTGTACTTTACATCTTTTCCATTTCTTAGGATAGGTACAGACATCCTCAGTTTGGATGACAGCCGAGGATCAAGAATATTTGGGCTGCATTCAGTGAAATGCTTTTAGGGCTGGCCTTCATTGAGAAATAGATTGTTTAAATCTAATATACTCTCACATTTCTGCCAGCCTCTCCACTGCCCACCAATATACATTAGCCTTCAGAAGTTGCTGATTTTTGCAAGGAAAATAAGCTAGCAATGCAACAAAGATCAAAATCATTAGGTATGGAACATTATACCTTTGCAGTGTAATAGACTGATTGGAAACCGTACTTAAGCAGTCATCAATATAATTCACTGAGAAAACTCATTCAACAGAAGATAATCTTGACAGATGTGCCTAATTTCTGACTACAGCTTATAAATAATCACAAAAGAGAACAAACAAAACACATCATGTTCCTTTGTGAAGTGTATATCCTTTAATAAAGAAGCAAATCCTACATAATGATAGTAGCAATTTATTCCCCAATTTGTCCTATTGTCAATAACTATGTGAGAGTCAGAATGAAAAAGAACAAAGAATCATGTATTGTATTACAAGCGTGCATGGCAGATGAGCTTGCTTCCTTCATGTTCCACACACACTTTTTGTTGTTGTCATTGTTGATATTTTCCATCGATGAATTCAGAACTAAAAGCTTGCAAGAATTATCAAGGAACAAAGGAAATGCATTCAAAACTTCAATGATAACATCAATGGGAATATTCTCACTGGTACTTTTGGAAAAATAGTTCAGCTTGGGTATTTCAAATGTAGCCCATACAAGATCACATATATGGAAGATACTACTATCAGTGAAATAAAGAATAGATGTGTTTCCAATTTTTTTTTCCTGTTTGTTTTAAGATTTGTGATTAATTCATTAGTCTCTCACAGGTCACTTTTACTTAGAATCCAAATATCTTCCTGCAGAGTTAAGAGTTGATTCTAACATTCAAACAATGAAAATAAAACTCTTGGATGTTTTAATCCACATTCAAATAAACAAGCAAGCAAGCAAAAACCCATGAAGGAAAGGCAAAAAAGAATTAGCTGAAAGACATTTGTTAAGGGACAAATGAATTTTTTTAGCTTATTGAAACAAGATATATTATTTTCACTCCAGAAAAATATATTATTTTCACTTCCTTTTTAAATTTACATCACTTACCAAAGAAATTTGAAATCAAAACCATAATCAAAACGCCTTTTTTTTTCTGAAATAAAAAATGGAAAGGAATCAGTTATCAGATTTAGCAATATCTTTAACACAGATGTAACAGGGAGATCTTAATTTTAAAAGTCTGTTACCATAAAAAAAGGATAGCTCTTGCTGATAAGAGACAAAATTATTAAGAAAAGTAGAAAAGAAGATTAAAATCACAGATGTATACTCAGAGCCTGGGAATCTAGTACTGCAAAGCAGAAAGTCAAAGACTACTGCAATTAAAGGAGAAGCAGAAAGGAAGCTTTATCGCCTTTTGATCTTCCCCAGCGGCCTTATTTACACCAAGAAACACCACGGAAAAATATTGTTTCTCTCTTTGGTATTGATCTCATGTATAAAAGCACCTCAGGAGCTGTCAGGACCTCTATTTCAGAAAACAGATTAGCTTTCTCTAAGGACAGAAAAACACAAGCCATGTTATCATTCCGCATAAATTGTTGTTGCTCTTTCGGGTCTATGTCTCCAATCTTTTCTACTGATTTCACAATACGGATTTTAACTGTTCACTGATAATGAAATATACGAGAAGATCCTTGAGTTACAACAGATTGAGAGATTTTGACAACATATGTCAAATATTGTTTGCTTGCTTGTTGTTTTAAAACAAAACAAAAACTAGTGACGAAGAACAAAGTATTTGCAACTAGAGAGCAGAAAACAGAACACAGACTTCCAATTTCAATTTCTGCTCTGAGAAAAAACAGCTTGATAAAGATTTGGAGGCACTATAAGTCAGTACAGAAAAATTTACTGCTTTCCAAACTCTGGATGACATCATCACAGAGGGAAAAAAAAAAAAAAAGTCAGTTTTTATGATGCAATTAATCTCCTGGTTATGACCTATGCAGTTGACACAGAACCCCCACTGTAAACCTAGGAGTGTGGATGATTATCAAAGAATTTCTTCTTATTTGAATCCACCAGGAGATCTAGCTTCAGCTACTGACCAGCCCAATGGTTTTCAGATTTACAGTTAACAAAACTTTAGATCCAGATTAATCCTCTATACCCTCAGGTATTTCACAGAGTTGCTTAAATAGGGCTGTCATTACCATGGGCTCTTTCGGTGACAAGAGGAGTACTTCCAGAAGACAAGGCAGGCACACAAGGAGCTGAATTACTGCTCAGAAGCATCTCCAGTTTGCCCACTCTGAAGAAAAATGCTGGAGTGGGTTTCCAGCCAACTCAATTTAGGCAAATCTCATTTTACTTTGAAGCCTCAGTTAAGTGGGTAGAACTACGTGGTATGAATGAAAGTCTTCCCTTCTTACTTTCCTTCTTTTTACTTTCCTGTCAGAAACAATCAAAATAGTTCTGGGGGAAAAAAATAAAATTGAGACTTTATGACAATTAATCTCTTTCCATCCCCAAGTATCGTTCTACTTCAATTAGCAAGAGCTACTACATAATTCTTGTTTTTCAGAAATTACAATTATTGGTATAATCAAATACAATCCGCAGCACATGTTAAGCTTTGTTGTGTACAATGATGTTTTAATCTACGTGTTTGGTTTACATTTTAAAATAGTGGTACTTGAAAATATCTTTTACAACAAATATTCTTTTCATAATTACCTCACAAAAGAAACCTAGCTTTCAAGGGGGCTGAATTAATCTATTCACAACACATAATGCTTTAGAAAGCTTTAAGAGAATACATAAAATGCTTATTTAGGTGGAAAAAAAAAAGGGATGAGGAGAAAGGGGAAAGCAGGACAGAGAGCGGGGCAAGAAAGAGACATCCCTTTAAATGAGAATCAAGCAGCACATACAAATTTCATGTAGTATTTTGCAGTCTGTTTAAGACAAACATAAGGCAGTAATTTCTGAAGAAGTTTTCAACTGTTCTTTAAGTAAAAATACTACATATCAGACATGCATTGTAATTTCTGCTTTGCAATCAGCAGTTTGAGGAAATATATTCAATTAAAATAATAATAATAAAAGCTAAAAAAATATTTTTTTCTTTCCCTCTGGCTTTAGATATCAACTTTTTTTTTTTTTTTTCCCCCAAGATCCTCTACTGGATTTTGCAGGCAAGATGCAATTTAATATACTTCTTGGATGAAACTTAATCATTCAAAATTCCCATAAAGCATTAAATACTATGTTAAATTTCCACTTAAACACTCATGAGAGCATACCAAGGGAAATTTTGTTAACAAAATGAAGGCACATAATGCAAAGGGTGGTGTTCTCATTTTCTGTGTTGTGACAACACAGAAGAACTTTAAAACAATGAACCTCTTTGTTTATCACTTTTAAGACAAACTTACCTGGCAGAAGGTGAGATGTTATAATTACTGCAATTGAATATTTATCTTCCCATTTATTTCTCTCTATATTTTTACTATATTTTATATATATATATATTTATAATAAATAAAAAATATTTGTTTGTTATAGGATGCCCTGGCTGCGTTTGACTCCTTCTCCTTTTGTTGCTTTTATCTTCCCCATCTGGATGCCTCCCTAGCACAGCTGCACCTTTCCTCTCTTGCCCCTCTGGCGGTCACATTCCTTGTTTATTTAAAACATTTATAGGTCATGTCTATATGCCATCATGGTATTACAAAATACCTATGTATTGTTGTCTGTTACACTATTATAATAAGCTTTTAACTGAGTTTCAAAACAAACCAGTGTTAAATCTGTCTTGATTAATGCACTTTCAGTTTGTCAGGGAAACAAAAGGGAAAGCAGAGTGGAAAGAAAGAGAAAGGGATGGGGAGAGGGATCAAATGCATGTTTCTTTCATGGCATTCATAATATTACTATAAACAAAATAACACAGACTAGCTTTGAGCCATCCAGCAGTAGCAAGCTAATAAAAGTTTCTGCCTTGGAAAGCTAGGCACAGATATGATTATTTTCTTTGTTCAGTGAAAATCACTTTCAGTGTTTTTTCTAAAGTCTTTACAAACTCTATGCCTTTATCAAGGTGGATATAATCTAGAAGAATACTTCATAGTGTTAATTTAGCCTAGTCATTTTCCTGGGTTGTTCATAAGTAAGAGCAGAAGAGAGAAGAAAAAAAAAAAAGCAAAATGCAAAAAAGCAAAAAACCCAGGACTATCATCAGCTCATCTTACATCATAACTGTGTTTTAGAGCATAGTAAAACAGAAGTCTTTCCTTTTTAGGTAGTAGGCCCAACCACGATGAAAAACAAGGTTTTTAACGTCTCAATTTTCCATTATATATAACAACGCATTTATTTATATTTATACATATATATATATATATATATATATATATATATAAAGTAATATAAAGGGATAACAGGGCTGGATGGAACAAAGCAAAGATCAATGTCTTATATAACACTATAGTATTGTCGTTGTTGGACTTCATTTAGAATTGAGATATAATTATGACACTGATATATTTCCTAGTACTAATATTAATGATACAAATAATTACAGAAGATGAGAACAGGTTATTATGCCAGCTAAGCTAGCAAAATATGAGAGGAAGATTTTGCTCCAGTTAAACTCTCACTATGTGCCATTTGAGCAGATTCAGACCGTTTCCCAGAAGGGTCTGCTCTCCAAGGCATCATTCTAATTACCTGTTTCCAGGCTCGTTCTGGAAATGGCAACATCATGCTCCCATCTGCTGATGCCACCAGCCAGAGGTGCTGCTCAGAGCAGTGTCCTAGGAACGATGATCCAAGTTTGAGAGCACTGCAGAGCAGAACCACATTTGCTTCTCTCAGTTTAGATACTGTCATGGAGAGGTATTTGGAACCCAAATAGAATGACTATGTCTGGATGTTGATGTCATATGATGACAGCAATAAAGCCGTAGAAAATCTGTGGGACAGATAAAAGTTATTCTTCTACCCCTAAACTGAGGATCCTGTACAGGGACAAAGCAGGGAAGCAAGGTGGGTTGAGCATGCACACATTTTGTGGCAAGATGGGTTAAAAATAGTGAACTTCAATCTTGCAAGCTGTAAATCCAGTAGAGAAAGAAGAAGCATCAAGGGAGGAAATATCTCCCAAGAAAACAATAAAACACATATTTATCTGAGGCTTTCACTGCAGCAAAGATATCATCTGAAACTGCTAAATCAATGTTTTGACGTTACCTAATGGAAAAAAAAATCACTGTATTTTGTGTAAAACATTTTTTGACCGCTTTAATGACAGACAGTCAGACTCATTGTGGATAATTTAAAATGGCTGTCTTTTAAAGCCCTAAAACATTATGCTGCAACAAAAGCAAAGTTTAGAAATGTCTTAGACTACCTGCCTGTAGAATGGACTGTGAAAAAAAATCATTTTTAAAATATGCAAATGTCTGTCTTTGCCATCTAAAAGTATATCACAGGTACCTACCTATTACAAGGCAGTTTGTGACTGAGGCAGAGCAGAGTCCAGCTGAATATGGTAATGAAAAGTCTTATGCTATCTAGGTGGGAAAAATAACTGCAGCATATGTTAAGACATCATTAACAGTCCAACCACTGTACTCCGTATGAAACATAAGCGAAATTTCACTGGAAAGGTCCAGCCTTAATAACAGCAGAAGAACGGAGAAGACCATCAGTTCCCAGGGGAGCACAGGTCCTGCTTCAATATCTGCTTTTATTCAGGTGGGAAGCTGCTTAGCTGATACTCTTCTATCTCTCTGAGTCACCCTTAGACAGTATTTAGGAGGGTCCATATACCCTGTGGTTGTGCATTCACTGCTGTCAGCAAAATAGTAAGTATTTTTGACATCCTGCACTTGTGTGAGTGACTATACAAGGTGGGAGATGTTCATCTCAAGTTTCCTGAGAAATACCTGGTCTAAAAGGATAATGTGTTCTGCTTTAATGCAAGCATCAGCGTGCCAAACATGCTTCACAAGTTAACAGTGCTGGCTGTCCAGGTAGAGCAGTGAGAAAGCCTCTCTTCAGCACGCAGTGGATCAGCTGCTACTGTGACTGGTCTCTCTTGTACATGCAAAGTTGGAAAACAGGAGACTCAGAGTTCAGCTGACTTTTTTTTTTTTTAATTGACAGAGGAAAAGAAGTTATTTTAAAAGTTTTTGGCTTTAGTTTTTCTCCTTTGCTCAGGTAATTTTGAAGGGATTTCCTACTAACCAGGCAGATACTCATGCCTCCTAAGAAGGAATGTTTCATATTTCACTAGAAATTAACATTATACCCTTCTAGTCTGCTTGAAGCCTATGGAATTAGCATTTACATCATTTGCCACAGAGGCACAGGCAAAATATTTATAGTATGATTAAATTCTCTGCTCCATCAGAGCCAAGATATGAATTCACATAGACTTGTTTTACATCATTGGATAAGTGGGTAGCAATTAAATGGATCATTCAACAACTGCAGTTCCTTTATCAGGTGGTATATGCCCTTGTGCTGTGTAGAGAGAAATTCTCAAAGTCACTTTGAAAGCTTTCACTAGTAAATGACCCTTTGCCCTATGAAAAGTTATGAAAATATTAACCTCATTCTTCTGGTGTATGATGGCAGAAAGCAAAAATTCAAAGGATGATCATTTAGGTCTGAAATTGAGAATATCAGCACTTAAAACTGGAAGAATTCTCTGCCACTCTGAAATGTCAAAGCATTTGAGATAAAGTACTAAACCCTTAGTTTCTACATTTGAAGATGGAAACTAGCATATCTGACTTTCCTTACAGGCTCAGTCATAAGTTTTGCCTAAAGTAAATATATAATGAAAATTAATAGTACCCAAATTCTTCTTTTTGTTGTTAAAATTAAAATATTCTGGTACTTTACAGAAGCACATCTACCAAGCAGAAAGGAGCTTCTCCAGTTACACTGATGCTATGAAAAGATGGTATGAACTTGTAGAGATGCATTACAGCAAAGAATACAGCAGATGTGAAACTCAGGTATTATGAATAGAAATGCAGTCACTGTTAGAAAATGCTTATTCTTTTGTAGTTGTTGCTGTGTTTTAATTTCCGTAATATAGGCCCACCATCACTGTAGAATGAAAATATTTCACACAGTT
The DNA here is from genome assembly GCF_000705375.1 of Tinamus guttatus. Next base: position 280,308 of record NW_010587579.1, on the reverse strand, counting down.
TTGACTGTGCACTTTTTAGCCTAAAGGAGAGCTCAGCTACTGACACACTAAGAACAGGAATCATACTACTTCCTTGGCCTCAAGAGGCACTTAGACAAAGTAGGACATGTAGACATAAAAGGTGCTAAGGAATGATAATTTTTCATTTCTTCCTTGCCTTTGTAGCTGTGGGATTGATTTGCTCTTAACTTCAGATGTGAACAGGAGAAAAAGAAATGCACAATTCTCAAGTCTTTTGCTCCAGTCATGTGCTCAAGTCATGTGCTCAAGTCATTTCTATTTTTTTAGCACATGCATCAGAGTATTTGAATGCATGCAGTCCCTAGAAAATGAGGCTAAGCACCCACACAGTCTAAATGAGGCACTGTGCTTCGTACGCATGACTTCTGCTATCAACATCTTCTACAGAAAAATAAGATTCTTTTATCACTGAACCACAAATCTTCAGATTAACCTCTCTTAGCAACAGCCTTGAATTATTCTAAAGAGATGCAACAGTGTTTTTTCATGGTTCCCTGTTTTTTTCGTAGGTGGTAGTTACAAATCACTAGCAGGGAGAGGGAGGAGTCCAACCATCTTTTCCTACCAGCATACTATTGAAACACCCCAAATCAGTCTGAAATTTTAACCATCCTTCATTTATACCAACACAAATAGGATTTGATCTATTCATAATACCAAAAACTATTGAGATCAATCTCCCCAAAATTTGGGAGCATTTGAGTATAAGCTTGCAGTAATAATCTCTTATCTTTCTGTGTCTAATCACCCTCCCTCTCCTCTAGTCCCATAAAATTAAGTACTTTATACTGAGCCTTTTTCTTCACTTTCTTATCAGTATTCATCTGAGAACTGAACTCTACTGTGATTTTGTTTGTTTGTTTGTTTGTTTTGTTTGTTTTGCTTTTTCTGGGAAAGAAAAAGAAAGTATCAGTTGTTTTTGCCTCTGTTCAAGTCTGTGTTCTTGTAAAAGGAAATGGCTTTTTTTTTTTTTTTTTTTTTTTTTTTTTTTAACAGAGAAACATAGGTGGCCTGAATATGGTGCCAATTCTCAAACACATTAAAACTTTAAATAAACTTCCAAAGATGTACATCTGTAGACTATAAAGCAATACAATTAAAATTGGACTACTGTCTAATAGTATAAGCATATTACATCACTATAAAGGTACTTACTCTACCCTGATATTCTTATGGGCAGTCTCCGTAGTTAAAAAGTACTTCCTTGTCTGTTCAATTCTGTTCTGACTGTGGAATGTTCTTGGCTTTTGTTTTGGTTAAAAAAGCATATATATAGTAATCTCATCCTACCTACCAACCTAAAGATACTTGTCAAGAGTTTTTAAATTAAAAAAAAAAAGTCCTTTTCTAATATTTCATCTACCATTTAAATAAGAAAATCTGGCATTCACTGGCATTTCAGGCACTTTTTTTTTTTTTTTTTCTGTTAAATGTACCAATATCATGATTTCTATAGTTACCTAAGGAGCTAAACAAGATTTTTGGATATACGAGCTTAACTTCAGATCTGGGAATGATTAAGAGAAGTCTTAATGTGAATGAGAGTAAAATTAACAAGAAAGGATGTTCTTTGGTTTTCCTAGAAAGGACATATTTAATGAAAAATGAAAGGTAAAATCTTTTTAAAAGGTGAAAAGAATATATTTCTTTTGATTCCGGAAAGAGTAATATCCATGGTAAGGCCATGTGCAAATTACATTCGTACTTTATCAATTTTAATGAGATTAGAAATGCTGTGAGAGGATATGTCAATGGAAAAATGCAGATGACCCGGATCACTGCTCTTCCTGGCAGCCCTAGCGTTATTATGGAAATGGCAAATGAGTCGTTGCTCTTTATGTCCTTGCAGAAATGCTTCAAGTGGTATCTGGAACCTGTTAAATCAGAGGAATAAGGATTAATTTTATTGCAGTTGGTCTATTAGAAATATTGCTTTTAATTTGGGAAGGTGTGAAAAAGCTGCTCCAGGCAGTCAGAGATAAGGTGCAAAGGAAAGAGAAAGAATTCCTGAGTGAAACTGTAGGGTTAAAGAAACCTGAGCAGAAAACATACATTGATAAAACAAGATATATTCATTTACCTTACATGAGGTTCTGTAGATCTAGTTGAGCAAGAAATAAAGTTAAAATAGCGGGACCGAGATGAAATATTTTAATCTTTGTGTGTGTTGGATGTTTCTCCCAGGAAGGAGAGAGCATAAGATGTTGGAAAAAAACATGAACAACAAAGATCAGTTTAAAAGCTGATGCAGGCACTGCTTGAGAAAGCCAAGCCAAAGCTCAACAAGCAAAAAATAATTGGACTGTCTTCACTTGTCCTTCTATCTACATTCCATGATATGCCAACAGCTTCCTGAGCTTTATCAAAAAGAAAAATGGAAAAATATATTTTCTTACGTAATTATGGATTCTCTGAAAGGTTATCAATCAGGGGCAAATATATCTTGTATACTCCAAAAAGTTACATCAATAAACAGTTAAAGCTATATTAAATGTCAGTTCAACAACTGCAATATAAAAGAGAATTTTAAAATTTAATATTAGAGTATGTAATGTAGTCTTATAAAAATTATATTAGAACATATTCATTATAATCATAATATGAACCTAAAACTGAAAGGAGTTAACTCTTTTCACCTATGAAAGGGACAGTCGAGATAAGATATGGATGGTAGGTGTGGAAATGGAGATGAAAAGAAAAAAGATGAGGAAATGCTAAGGTGTGGTGTGGTGGCAAGTGGCAGTGGACTGGCCACTGGCAAGTTTTTTAAGGCTATTGCATGTGACTGATCGTGCTTTGATCAAAAAGCGAGTAATCTAAACCAATTAGCTCATCTTTGCCCCAAGCTTTTAAAACAGGATCTTATCGGCTTGAAAAAGACCTAGAATTGGTATCTCGATTTTGTACTAGATAAATACTCAAAAGAATTTTTACGTCAGCAATGTAGATGGCCATAACATTTTCTGCATATTGCTGTGCAATTCCATTAAATTTGTTAACAGTAATTTAATTTGGCCTCTTTCCATTTAAGGGCAATTATGGAAGTGAGAAATTTCACTTTTAAAATTCCTTCTCCTTACTTAGGTTTGCTACATGAATATTCTTCCCATCTACAAAATCAAACATTTTCTTCAGCAACTTTCCATACCTTTTAGTATGTTATAATTAGATTGTTGAAAGAAAGTGTCTAGCAAGCAAAGGTCAACAAGTTGATACTTTCTTCAGCAAACAATACAAGAGAGTTTTCCCACCCTAAGAGGAGGATATGGAACAAACAGCTGTCTCCTCTACACTTGGCAGTATGAAATAGAAGAAGAAAAAAAAAGAAGAAGTAGAAGGATGAGAATCAGGAGGAGGGGGAAAAAAAAAAAGAAGTGGGCTAATAAGTTCAAAGATACATAACCCAAAGTTTTATTATCAGCTATTATGTGGGGTTTATTCATTAAAATTACTCTTTCTCTGACAGTTATAGAGCCAGT
>NW_010587579.1:213724-267247 GCF_000705375.1 Tinamus guttatus | reverse complement strand
GCAATGAAAAAAATAAACAGTTCTGTAATTTAGGATAGAGCATCTTATGTCTGTGATCTACTGCTTATTATTGATGTATAACTGCAATGAGTGCCATCTCTCCTGCTTTTGGCAATGCGATAACATCTGGAAGCATCAGTGGAGATTGTTGCTGTGTAGTGAATTTCGCAATTGTTGAACCAATTCAAAGAAGAGAAGTTCTTTAAAATCTACTAAATATGTAGACTTTGTCTCTAGCTCTGGAAATTCTAGATATCATGCAAAAGCAGATCCTAACTCTTCTTTCTTGTTGTCCCAGACATGTGCACACTTAAAATTAAATTGGTGGAGCCTTTTTGGTATGGGAAAAGTACTTCAAAGCTATATTTTCAGCTGCAAAATGGAACGGTTCTTCCAGCCTGCAATGATGCTTGCTTGATTTATGGGAGGAGGGATCCTTCACAGATGTAAGATGATTCATCTCTTCACAACACACCTTAAAGAAATGTTGGGTCATGGAATACATGTATAGAAATGAGTCTTTAGATTTCATGCTGACAGAATTTCACACCAAAGTACCTCCCTGAAGCAGGGGATGAAACCTTGCCCAAGTGATCTTCTCTCTAGCTGGAGGAATTAGCAAGTTACGCTTTCTGCCTACTCATTTGTATTTAAGGTGTGCTATATTGAGGTTCAGGAACATTGCTATGAGGATAGAGGGTGATCAGCCATAGCAATAACTTGTAATGTAGTGGTTACCGAGATGAGCGTGACTGTAGAAATGAATGCATAACTTGAAATTTATTTTCCAGACTACTGAGTAAGCCTTTTACTTAAGGTGTTTGGAAGAATGGACATGGCCGCACTCTGCTAAATCATGGTTTCTTTCCTCCTGTATTTACCAAAACCTTTGGGAAAATATATTTTGTTTCCAACTGAACTGCATAATTTATTTCTAAACAATATTACTATGTTTGGTATTCCTTTACCAAAACAATCACTCGAGTAAAACTTCTCTGCACGCCTACTCCTTTGGTTTCTTCCAGAAGTCCAAACAACCTCATTAGCTAATATACTGAATAACCCAGGTCTTGGGAATAAAGCCATATTCTAAATTAAACTGATGAAATTCTAAATAAGACACATTAAATCTACTAAGAGGTTTCTATTAACTACTCTGCTAAAAATGATTTGGTCTTCAGAGGCATATAGTGCTAAATAGTTCATAGCTGGATTTGGGAAGAAAGTCATCCATCACATGACCTATGACCAATGTGTTTTGTCTGCTCAAAGTGTAGAATGTTGCTTTAATATCTAATTGTTAGAAGCTGTTCACAGAGTCAGATTGAAACTGTGGCCATTAGATTTTGAATAAAGATTTTCCCGTGAAAGCTTACAGAAATTTTGAACTCAAGAATTAATGTCCCCAGGAATCTTACTTAGTCCAGAATACAAGTATTAATGGAACATAACATGAATTATCAAATCTGAAAAATGGCAAATGACATCACTTTAGCCGTTCCTGCATAAGTCCACTCTGTCATATTTAGATAAATTCTGTACGCAGATCTGAAGACGTGACTATCTGAAACCCAGGTTATACCATTTATCCTGTCCAGACAATTTCCAGAAGGCTAATTTTATGGCGTGAATGTGATGTGCCAAAGATTTTGTTTTGATTTAATTTGTTTTTTTGTGATGAACATGGAGTCGTTACAGACTGAAATCATCTTAAATGATCCTGAGCTGAGACAAGGATCAGCCTAGTCTTGGCATGTCTTAGACTGCTTCTCCCAAAACATATCCTCTTAAATCCATCTGTGTTAAAGCTTTCACAACATCTTTCTTCTTAGTTTTGCAAAATTGTTATTGAATTTGTTGCCATCAGTTTTACAATGGCATCTTGTCAATAACTGACATAAAATTTTAGGTTGTTGTTGTCGTGACTGTTCGGCTTTAGAGGAACCAAACATACCACCGTTAATTACAGAATATTAATATAATTTGGACTTCACTTTAGTTGGAAAACTTACTCTCAAAGTACTTATTAAATTACTTAGCTAAATAAAAGATTCAGGAATAGGGATCCCTCTAACCAAAGAGCCTGCTGCAAGGTAAAGGTCATCTCATAAAAGTCGAAGATGGCTAGATGGTGTTTTATTTACTTTAATAGCTATACTCTTAAAATAAGAAATATAACTTTACTATTGCCTTTGAAAAGGTCTCTTTTGATAATGTCTGTCAAAATTTAGTCATAGATGAATTTTTTCAGTGCAATAAATCAAATGATAGAGTCCAAGTACTGGCTAGTAAAAACTGCCACACATTCACACAGCAGTAAATGGTTGCTTATGTATTTATGAAATTATCTATCATTAGTTTCCTAACTAGAATTATTGGTGAGGGCAAATAGAAATGGCATTATATGAGGAATTTTGCTATTCCTTCCAGGAAGGAAGATGATTATATTGTTAGTATTAAAATAAACTTATATTCCTTTTGAAATCCTAATTATTAAGCGAGTCAGTATGAAAAATCAAGCCCTGTAGGCCCAAACAGGAATCTATTTTCTTTTCCCATTGTTCAAGTACATGAAATGTATTTAATTAAAAATCATGAAGGTTAAAACTTTAAAACAATCTAAAGGGAGAAAAAGTTGAGTGTTTTATGACCTAGAGCTGTCAGAAAAATTGAGCAGTAATAAAAAATGAAAAATATGAATTATGAAGTAATGTAAGAATAAATCATAAGAATGAAGAAGTTGAAGCCCTTAATATTAATAATATCCTAGGATTCATGACAGAGTAACCATGTCTTCCTGTAATATAAAATCTTTTGTTACCTTTAAGTACATCACTTTGGCATACATTTCAATTTCTTAAGTAAGAGAAAATTTTAACATGAGAATGAATAAGAATTAAATAGGTACGATGTTGTCAATGGAATTTAGATGGGTAAATTCTTTAACTGTTGAATTGTTTTTGGCTTAATGAAGTCAAACATAAAAAATATTTTTATATTGTGTAATTTGTTCCAACACAAAAATTTTGTTCAATGCTCGTTATATTTTAGATATCAACACAAGTTAATTTTCTTTCCCTTATTCCTTATTATAAGTATAATGTCTACTTATCTATTCAAAATTAAGGAAAGGAGGGAGAAAGAAAAGAAGTTACATTTTTGGCACATATCAATCAGTGTTAAAATAATGTAAAATGGTTAAAAAAAAAAAAAAAAAAAAAGAGAGAGAGAGAGAGACTTTTAAAGTTTCTTTTTTAAGGACACCCAGAAAAAATGTCACCTGTAGCCAAAAAGGCTCAGATGATACAACACAGCGTAGATCAGAGGAGATCAGAAAACCAGTATAAACACTTCTGCTCCGTGTCTTAAACAAAGGCTGATCAAAACAGTCATACACAGCTCTTGGACTAGCTGAGCTTAGGAGCTTAGGAAAGCTCAGGAGCTTAGAAAAGTCAATAAAGTCATTTTGATCGTGTCATTGATTGAGAGGCTTTGGGCTAATTATCTGTTGCAGGTGTGTTGGGGAGAAAAAAAAAAAAAAAAAAAAGGTTCACATCAACAAAAAAATGGGTTGCTTCTGATGAGAACATTAGCCAAGCTGACATGTTCCTCATTTATTTGAGGGTTTCCAAACTACTGTTTATTTTTCCTTCACAGATTCCACAAGGAACAGAGGCAGTACAGTCATGAGGAAACACAACTGAGCCCACCTGAAATCATCTTTGTGATGTTTTATCCTGCCAGTATGTTTATGTAGTATAACTACTGGAGAATTTAAAATGACAGTTTGTAACTTGGATGCTACAATGTGATGGTACACATAAGAGGTGCAGAGATGTTAGCTTGGCTTATACCCACCTTTAAGAAGGGGATGCCAATTTGCTTCACAAAATGCAGGGCAGCATATGCTGACTGTTACAGATGCTAAGGTAAGTCATGGACATTTTAATTCACTATTTAATGCACTAAGTATAGTTGTCTTAATGCATAGAATCAAGTAAATCAAGACCACTTAAGTGAAGAGAGTTACATAAATGAAGTCCTAATACATAAGTTCAGAGATAAATTTTTCATTATTTTATTTAAGCCCTTTGTGGCTAGGTGCCTTGGGAACTAAAGAGGTTTTATTGCCCTGGCTAATCTTCTTCTGATTCCATTTCAAGAGTAGTTACTTAATTTTATTTTTACTCTCTAGATTTTAATACTCACAATTATGTCACAGGACTATATCATATGAAAAACTTTTGCCAGGTGACCTCACACTGCAAGGTAGAGTAGGTGTAATTTTACCATGGAAACTAGGAGTTATTCATTCTCTTCTTCCATGGACACCAGCCACTGCCTCCTGCATTTTCTGTCCTCTGTTTAGAAGGAAACTCCATTCTCACCAGAGTCAGGTGAAGTTTTGTATGTTTACAGCTGTTTTGAATAAAATACTTGTGAAGCTACTGTTATGACAGTAATTTTATCTAAAATATTTTTTGTTGATGTTATTAAAAAACTTATTGTAAAAAAAATCCTGCCCTGTTGGGAAGCAGCTCTGTAAAAGAACAATATGCTGGAAAATTATTTATTTTAGAATTGTCATTATCCAATTATACTCTTTTCATTGCACATTGAAAAGGTTCTTTAGTTTTGCTGGCTTCTAAATATTATACCCTTAGTCTTCAGGATGTAAAGCAGCAATTTTTCAGTTTACAGACTATTACACTGTGTTAAACACTACTGTTAAATTTAAGTATGAAACTGCACCGAAAAAAATTACGGAAATTATTCCACTTCAATTTGTTTCATTCCAACCTGTAAAAAAAAAAGCAAAGATGATTTTTCATTCTGATGCCAAGTTATTCAGGACTGCAAAAGTTTAATGTAGTTATCACATTGACATAAATTATTAGCTTAAAAATACAGAAATTTACAGATACAGCTATTTTTTGATACTGCATTATTAGAGGCTACAACCACAGATTACCTTCATTTTCAATAAATGTAAGGTAAGATCATGGTGAAAAAAACAGGCATAGCTACACACACAAATCTTAAATAAAATATTACAAGTCAACAAAGACACAGAGTCATTGCAACAGTTCTCTGAAGATGTCAGCTCAATACTCTGCAGCAGTCAAAATGTTAACTATGCTATAATCAGACGTTATTAGAAAGGACAGAGAACGTAAAATAAAATATCATTAGGAAGATCCATGAATCTGTGATGCTATTTTGGATATTGCATGTTGTTCTCATCCCAGCATCTCAGGAAGGTTATAGTAGAACTATAAAGGGAACAGAAAAGGCTTGCCAGAATTATTACAGGTGTGAAACCATGTCTGTGCACAGAAAGGTTAAATTGATTAGGATGCTTCAACTTAAAAGAGAAATGACCAAGAGAAGAAATAGTAGAGATCTATGACATTTTCAAAAAAAAAAAAAAAAAGGGGGGGATAATAATGTATATTTATTTCTTATGAACAGAAATGAAAACAGCAGATTAAATTATTAGTCAGCAGAGAAAACAATGAACATACATAAAATATAATTCATTTCTGAAAGGCACTGTCACCTGATGACAAAAGGCACCCTAATTTCAAAAGAAGTTGATGAGGGGATGATTCATTACAGGCATTCAAAGTGGTTTCTCATAATCTTCACATAAAGAAATAACTAAGCTATAGGTCACAAAACTATGATAGATACATCAGGTTCAGCTCATCATTACTTCCTAATGTAGATAGTCCAAATAGTCCAAGATATCAGATACAGGCTTAGGTTAAATGGCTCTGGTTTTGTCCACAGTTCTTAACTTTATGTTTTTTAGCTACTTGTGGCTTTCTGGTAAATTGTTTAAAATGAAAAGTCATTTTTTCAGTCAAAAAAAATGCCATCAGAAGAGTCTGCCAGTGTCAATAGTGCCACACTTCATGGCCATATTGATGAAGGCATGCTCACTTTGAATATCAAAAAGAGAGACTTATTTTATTTATTTTTTAATGGGACAGTGGTCCATTTAGAAGGAAGTTTACAATCTGGACATGAATTACAGGTATTTGTCCATTCTGAAGCACTGAAGTTTAGCTTTATTATTTACCTGCCAGGAAACATGTCCACTGACAGGGACATATACTCAGCCATTATTTTAGAGTGACTTGCTGTAAATAGTATACAAGCCCTGCGTGGTTGGGCTCAGGTTACATATGAAGAGACTAATTAAGTGATTAAATAAAATATGTTGCTGCATAGATTTTTCAATAGTGAGACTTTCAATCTGCTTTTTAAATTGGTTTGAACCTGCTATCAGTATAATGTCTGTGGAAAGAAAGAAAGGAAGATTCTAAGACAGTGTAATTCTTTCCATGGAAGGTATTATCTTCTGCAAAAGGAATTTGTGATTCTTTTGTTTTCCTTTTCATCATGGTAACAGAAAAATCATACCACTGTCAGATAATCCTTTCATACAGGACCTATTAGAGCCAATGACTTGCAACCTTAGGAGACTTAATGTCTTCTAAGATACCAGTTCTGTGTTGAAAGTCCAGAATGACGTGAGATTTTGGCATCACAGTAATTCAGCAGTTGCTGATTTAGCAGAACCAGTTTTATTCCAGTGAGAACATTTTCAAGCTACAGCATTCCCATTCTTTCTTTATTTTCTCCTCTTAATTATTTTGGCTCGTTTTATGTCAAACTTGCCTTTAGAAAATGTGTATTTTTTTTCATTTGTTTTTGCTTTCTACTCTTTGACAGTGATATGCTGAAAATTGTTTGAAATTACCCTTTTGATTGAAGAATTTGTTCTAACAAATACACGATAAAACTTTTGCATTAAAATCAACCTAAACAGCAAAGAACAAATATTTTTTCAGGAGGCTATTATTTACATTTATAAAGTCACTCAGACTGTGCAATTATTTTCCTATGCTTCTGCTTTGCAATTCTTTGTACAAAAGGAAAAATTTTTGGATCTAAATGTTTTTTAAAAAGGAACCTGTATGCAGCTAAGTGATATTTTGTATTCAGATAAACAAAAGCCCCTGCAGCTGACAACAGAAGGACAAATGTATGTGTTAGGCAAATATTGTTAGGAAATCAGTCAACTCTGATTTAGACATAGTTTTTTTGTTTTAGTACAAATAATTTTTGAAACACCATAGCAGAGAAAATTTGTTAAAAACAGTGATTACTTTGGCAAAATATAAGGAAATTGAATAAGACCATTTATCTGTCCACTGAAGTTTCCAGATTAACTTAATTGCACAACAGAGGATGATAGTTATTGAGTATGACTCAGCCTTATGCACTATCTATCCTGGACTTCAGCCAGTTTCTAAAGGAAACAGTTCAATATTTTATTTAAAAGATCCTGCAAGGATTGATTTGCAGTAATTAATTGCAGGGGACTAGCTTGTTGCAGTCCAGAAATCTGAAGAAAATTTTCCATTTTGATTTTTGCCTGAACTGAAGTTGTTTGCACACTACACACACAAACAAAAAACTCATAACTCTGAGTTTTATGTAAACTCACTGGAGAGAGAGGAGATTTGCAAACTCTGATAGCCTTGGTCTTATAATTCCTAAATGCAATTATTTTTGGATGTAGGTCTCAGAAAACACTATATAACATTTTTTTACTGTCCTCATCTTTTAGAGAGTGAAAATATACACAGAATAATCCCTACTTCATCATTTCCTGTTTATTTTTGCTTATTTCAGAATTACACAGGTCACTTTTTTTCATCTATCTGATGAAGATAAACAAAAATGGGATATAGCTGAGACTTCGATCTGCATGCTGTGGCTTATTATCTAACTTGTAGAGCTGAGTTTAAGGCAGCAAACTTGGTAATGGAATTGCTTCCCAGGTATTTCTTCAGGCACCTAACCATTTCAGAGTAAATGAATTTTTTCTAAATAGCTTCTTCCCATAAGCTAGAAGAACAAATGAAAACAATCAACTTAGACAAACAGGTATGTTTTCCTGTATTTGTTTTAAATACCTGTGGAGTTGGTGTATGCTTGTGAGAGAAAGGCTTGGGAGACTATTTAGACCAAACACAACTATGAAGCACTTGCTACATCAGACAAATTTAGAGAATTCAAAGCTAAAAGAAGGATTTGGAAAAGGCAGTTCAACCTCAACAGGGTGAGCACAAAGTAAAGAAAAAAGTAAAAAATAAAAAAAAAAAAAAGAAGAAGAAGATGAAGTCATATTTCAAAGTTTGAACTCTGCTTCCAGTGTTTTGGCAGGCTGATGAATAAGTTCTGCAAGAACCATAGCCGTACCATCAAATCAATCATCAACTTTTGTCTGACATGTGACCCACATCACTGAGTAGCTGTGTACCTTTTGCAGGTTTGTCTCCTTGCTGTTGGCTTGGATCTGATTGCACATTTCAGGTTTTCTGTGGAGCTGTACAAATGGAAGCCCTCAGATCCCCATCATGACCCTTTGAGAAAGCCCTGCGAACCCTATTTAGAAATAAATCCATTGTTCTCTCTGAGCTCCACAAAAAACATATTTGTTTTAGCTATTGTGGTCTTCTGCTACTTGATTCATGGGGTACACAATCTATTTAAATAAAGAAATGTCTAAACTCTCTTTCTATAAGCAGCAATTTTATGCCTTCCTAAAGCAGCTGACTTGTAGGCTAATGCTTTTACAATATTTTTAGGATGCTGAAGTTTTAAGTGTGGTTATTTTACCGCACATCATCTATGTGTCCTTCTCAAATTATTTTCATTACTAAATCATTTCATTTACTAAATCAATTTTAGATAATTTAATGTAAAGGTGATCTTTGTTTACAAGACTTGTGCCTGTAGGAATAATGTTTACAAGACCAATGCCTGATTATATGTGCAGGGTTACTCTGAAATGACGCTATGTCATCCCCTCTGAAGGCTTGCAATTTCTTAATGAAATCAAGTATGTGGGTTACTATCTGCGTGTGTGTCAGGCAGGATGCATTTCCATCCATATATCTGTATTTTGGGGATGGATGGGGTGAAGGTTCTGAATAAACAGCAAATATTTTATAAAGAAAAGGGCTGTATTTTTAGGGAAAAAAAGGCTTTGAAGATTACGAAGATTTTAAATCTGAGTAGTATAAAAAATTCTGATTTACAGTAAAAAGCAAAGGAATAACACTCCATGTTTGCTTTTGAAAATATACCTTGCATAGATTTAAAATAGAAAACCAAGTAAAACATTTTAGCCTCAAGCATAATGCTTCTGAAGAAACGGATGGAGAAAGGAGTGCATGAAAATCCATGGGAAAAAAAAAAAATCACAGCCTCACAGAATGAAGATCTGTGCTTTAGTTCAGAAAGAGGATTTTGTTTGCAATGTTTATCAAGACCTAAGGGAAAACAAGAAGAACAGATTAAAATATTGGAGGTGATGTGCTCTTATTTAGTATTGAAGCTTATTTTTTCACCACTATTCTGTTGTGTCATCTCGTCATTTAGGCCTAGGATCACTCATGGTGGATTTCCCGATAGTTCTTGCTCCATCATTGCATTCCATTGGCACCTGGGGGTTTTGGGGTGCCCTTCTTATTTTTGTTTATTTTTGTTTATTTTTCTTTGTCTATTTGCAATGGTGAGCACTCATTACAAAAAAAAGTAGACTGAGTTGGTTGTGAGGACCCTGGCCATGCAATGAACAGTGACATTTGATCTTCTCTTGTGTATAACTGCAAATGAGTGTGTATATCACTTGGCATTAACTGCTGTATGACAAAAACAAGCTACAAGAATTATAGCTGAAGATAAAAACTGAGAGGGTGAAGACTGATAGTATTAATAATGCCTAATTAGTAGGATGACCTATGAAAAGTGTACATGTAATTTAAATGCAAAAGCTTTGGGGGAGGGAAAGGAGAAATGGGGGTCAAACAAAGAAAAACTATTATACTATGCTTCCTTAGCATGTAAGAATTCAGATTTGTCTTGGATTTTGAGGAGGTGAAGAGCTTGTAAGACTAATTTTTGTACAATGGATGCCAGTATAATGAATATAGTCAAGTGAACAAAGGCAAATGGAGATCTTCCTTCTTTCTTGGAAGAAAATGCAAACCAAGAACTTAAAGACATATTGAAGATGTGAAACTCATTAGCCAAGAATTTCCTCTCCTGATCACAAATTCAAAATGTTTAAAATAAACTAAAAGAATATATCAGCTCTGCTTTTTATATTCAAAATCAACTTTTTTTTCTTTAGTTGCAGAAATTGAATAAGCTGAAAAATGTAGCAATTTACATTGACTCTGAAAGCACTGATATCAAGTTGCATCTTAACAGAAGTCAAATGCAAAGGCAGTTATCATTGCCATTCAGTTGGGTTATATTTCTGCTGTTTTTATAGTTTCTCTAAAAAAAAAAATGCATTTTTTTTTTCACACGGCCCAGTTATGCTGAGAATAGGATGGAAGAAATGCTGAGATGATTAAAACTCGAATGTTCTGCAGGCTGTAAGGATTCAGTTTGCTCTTCTAATACAGGAAGAAACTGAAAGGGAGGCAGCTAAATACCACATAGACAGTTCAATAACTTTGGTGGGATATGCCACTTCTGTTCTCCACTGTGGACATCTCACATGTCAGCTCCTGAAGGATCGTTTACCTGTCTTCCCAAACACAGAATCTCTTTCACTTTGGGAAGTGGCGAACTCAAATACAGTTATGGTGTCAAACATGTTTTATATTCATGGTTAAGCATAAGGAGAAGTTGTGTTGATTGGTAAGGCAGCAAGATTTTGTAGAAAACTGATTGTATTTCTAGACCTAAGGCCCTGTCCCTAACCTAATACCATGGCCCTACCTAAGTACCTTCATGATGTAGCTACATTTCAGGTTAAATTACGCAGAGTAACTTATGTATAAGAATCTACCTCTGAGCTAGAATTATAACTCAGCTTTAATTTTTGAGATGAGCTGAATTTAATTGAAATTTTATATTCAAGCTATAGATTCTATTTTAAAATAAGCAGGTTATGGAGCTGAAATATCTTTATGGCTCTGTTTTAAGAAAATGTATTCAAAACAGCACTTAAGAATATGTTTTCCTTAGCCTGGGATTTCAGTCTTCTAATTAGCAGTGTATTTTTTGCCTCCTAGTTTCTAACAAACTAAAACAAAGAGTTACTAAGCTTCACCCATACATAAGAAACATCAAATATATATTAAATGGGAAGCTAGATGAATGTTTTTAGCTAGATGAATGTTGCCATTTTTAAACACTTTAACCTGTTTCATATTCAAGTGAATATGGGCCATGAGTATTTCTACTTATGGCCCATAGTCTAAACAAATTTTACTCTCATAGCTTCTTAGGCTGAATCCATTGGTAATAGCATTCATTTCTCTGGCTTCTTCCTTTTTATTTATTTAAACTACTGTACTTCAATTACAAACAGGAATGAAACTGCAATAAAATGAGATTTGTTTCTACTACAGAAAATGCAGAAGAGTGGAAAAAACATTAGAATACATTAATACAACTATTGTTGCTTATCCATTCTATCAGAATGTTATTTAGTAGATGCCTGTATAAAATAAGATTAAAATATATTTAATAAAATAATCATAGCACCATTAAAAAGTTGGAAATGAAATGTAGTCATCTCATAAAATGCAAATGATAATTATTTTATTCTATTTTATATAGCACCATACAGAAATCTCCACAGCCAGCAACTATGCATTTATTTGTTTTAGAAAACTATAGCAGAATGACAATCCAAAAATCAGTGTACATGCATAAAGCGGCATGTTTTTGTTTTTTGTCCACATTTCCTATGTATAAAAGAAGTATGAGGCAAAAAAGCTAGATATGATGAGCACAGAAATGACCTGCTCAGGATTATGGCGATTACAAATATAAAAATGGAAGATCATGCAATATGGAAAGATAATCAGGAACTTTTCAACTAACTATGTTTTTTTTTTTAAAAAAAAGTTATTCATCAAAACAAAAAAAGAAAACAAACAACAACAACAAAACAAAACAATTTTTACTTTACTTCCCCCAACCTTCTTTGGGTTCATTTTTTGAGCTGTGAAACAGGAATTAGAAATAGAGGCACATCACAGTAATTCCCCTGGGTAGGGACTCCAATGGAATGCTAGCCATGCACACTGCATTTTTTATCTTTGATAAGAAAAATATATGTCTCATTCTGATACATAGAACAAAATCAAATATTGTATACCCACAAGATAAGATTGTTTTTCTTCTTTTCTTGCAGTATCTGTCAAGTATAGGAAAACTGTCTGGCTAACACAAATCGTGGGTGTCATCTCAGTTAGTTAGGTGTCTATATGTAAGCTATTCTTCTAAGCTTCATTACAGATAATGGAGATATAGACAACACAGTCAATGGAGTATGTAGGGCAATTCATAAGAGTAAATGAAAGTGCTTACCTTTGGGATGAGATGAATTGTTTTTGAGACATCATTGGCTGTATTGGCCTGATTTTGGCTGACTCAGTTGCAAGCTTATATACTTATCTTATGTGTAATGTGTTGTAGTCAGACAAGATGAATATCATCCTGCGATGCTTTCTCTCTCTGCCTTCATTCATCTTTAAATCCATATACCCTGATATTCCATAATCACTCTGTATCCCCAAAGAAGGTGTTTTGAACCTGGACATTCACGTGCCGCATGGACATGCAGATTTCGTAACATATTTTTATATAATTTTTATGCATAATTTGGAACTAGTAATGTTGCTGTTGATTTGAGAGAGTCTTCTGCTGATCAGTGCTTCTCAGGAGAATAGTTGGATAGCTCCTCCCTCAGACAAGGAGCTCTGAAAGTGCATCATGGTAAATGATTTTGAAATAATTAACCAGATCAGTGTTTTTTAATCATCTCTTATCATGGCTTTATAAATCTGGGCAGTGTCCTGGAACTTGACATGTCATCTAGTCATCCACCATGCTCAGAATGTGGTGATGTTGAGGAGGTGAAGCCTGTAGCTCCCCGTCACAGAGGAAAGCTGCCACTGGAGGGCAGATCAGTAGTTCTTTGCCTCAGTGCTAAGACTCCCAGATGTTGTTGAGGTGCTATGAAGTCCTTTGTAAAGGAATGAGCTGAATGTTCTTGAGAGGAAAAGCTCACAACTAAATGTAGTATGCAACAGAAGCAAGACAGGGAAGAATATGTTCTGGAGAGCTTAATTAATCAGTATCAAGTCAAAACCCTTACTGCCCAAATCTCTTCAGTCTGTAACAGACAAAACACTCTAATCAGTGATGTCTTGCCACTGTAAGAAGTAAGGTTTCTTGCAGGACCTCAATCACAATCACAGCTGGAGCTGGATAGTAGAACCGTTTTTCTCCAAGATTACAAATATGTTTTAAATAAAAGGATAGTTGATTAAACAACAACAACAAACCCCGCACTATTTCAAACAGTTATGTGTGTGCATAGCCATCCAAAGGTCTGTCTCATCGTACATAGTGATTTAACCCAGGGGTTTCTAGAGCATGACACAATCACTACATATGACTGTTCACTGTAAGAATTACAAGTTACAACAAGAATTTTGAAGATATACATTTATTATCTATTTATCTATGAATAAATACATGTATATGATACAAAAAGCCCTCTGTAAGATCTTTACTGTTCATTTGTGTAGAGAAAATCTTACAACTTTTTAATAAGTTTTGCACAAGGATTCGTGTCTCCTGTTCTTCCTTTGTTTTAAAAACTAAGCCTGCATAAACTGTTCCTTGAATGCACAAAGAGAGGATATCAAATTAATTAGAGTAGTATAGCATTAGTCATGTCTTCTTGAGAAACTTTAATGTAAAAAGAAAAGTCTAATAGATTTTCGTTGTAGTTTTAAAATTGAGGCAATTTATATCAAGTGCCTTTAATAGTCAAAAACATAGCATGCAATAAAATTAGCTACTGAACCATCTTTAACTATAGAGGTTTGTTTTAAGCCACAGGAGATGAATATTAATTTGTTTCATAGAATACAAATGAATATGGTGAAACAAATGAAATACCCATATTTTTATGAGAATTATAAAAACATGTTGTTAAATATTTTTACACTGAGCTCCTAAGCCACTGTAAGACATATATTACAGCCTTTACATTTTTATTTTCTCCTGTTGCCTTAAAATTAATTAATCAATTAATTAAATACTCAGAAGCACAAGTCAAGCCGCAACTGCTGAAAATCAAGTCTGTCCCATAAGCACCATAATGAAGGTTTGGGAGTCTGCTGAAAATTTTAAAAGCAAAAACAATAGTGATTTTTACCTCTAACGTGATTAATCCCTTATCACAAATAGACTGAATGATCGATTTCAGTGTGTGTGAGACAGCACATTTTCATGGAGATTTTTAAAAGCAAATCCATTTTTTTTTCTTTAAATACTTTACTGCATATTACCATACTGTGCCATGAGTACTGAGTCTGCTTTGCCTGCAAGAACAAGTAAGAGCAGGTTGGAAGGTTTGCCTGTGATAAATGTATCACCAGTTGTAGGGCCTCTGTTCCAACTCATCGCAACAATATGCTAACCACCAGATATACCCTTTTGTGAAGGAAAGAAATTATGACATATGACATGCAGCTGCACAGTACATTAAATTAGTTTCTTCCAGAATCTCAAAACAAATGTTAAAAAAAAAAAAAAAAAGAAGAAGAAGCCATGAATATTATAAGTAGTGTTCTGGCATCTGCAGTAAACAGGAGGGTTACTCTACAACTGCATCTTACCTCAGTTCTGCAGATAGTGATTTGCTATGTGCTTGACTTTTATAGTCATAACTTTATGTGGCACTACTTATCTTCTCCTAAGCACTCAAAGTCAAGCTGTAGAAGGCTCTGATTTTCTTATCTCTTTTTTTTCTATTTTGCATGGCAAGTTTTCATTCTGAAACAAGTTAATAAGCCTGCAGAAGGCCAAGCTCCAGAAGGTGCTGCTATTATTCTTCAGCCAGATGCTCAAGAATGGAGTAAATGTCATTTCTGCATTTGGGGACAACAAAAACTCACATATTACTGGTGGCCAGTGGATGGTTAGTGAACACTTTTTACTGAACAAAGTGAAGATGTTAGGAGAGACCAGACTCTGACTGAAACCTTCCACAAACACTGTCTCAGAAGTTCAGCTCTTGGATATAGTTGTCCATGACACAAGTCAGACAGCCTGTAAGTTCACATATTTTAAGTTCCAGAAATGTTTGGGAAATTTAAACCATTGAGATTCTAGTGAAAAAAAAAATAAAAGGTGATTTCACCTACTTGGTGTCCACTGTTTAATTTTAAATATATTTCTCTGTATATAAGAAAGAAATATAGATATTTTCTACAGGCCAACATTAAATTCTGATCACTGACAGTGATCACATTTATTAATGATTGTGATGCCTTTATAAAGGCTGTAATGTAACTGTAAATGCTACTTACCTGTACTATGACAGACCTAACAAACCCCACTGTATTTCCCTTTCTATTCCTATTCAGGACAAAATGCCATAAAAAATACAACTGTTTGGCAGTACTCCAATCTTAATGACCATTTCTTTATCCATTAAGATGTTGATAGGAATCCTTATTTCATTGCTTTTGATGAACAAAAAGCTGAAATAAATCTTGAGATACTGAAGTTCACTCTAACAGCTAGAGGTTCATCCTTGCCTCATTTTTTACATATATTTCCCATCAGCTTGTTCATTTTCTTTTAAAAAAGGCACATAATTTTTTTAAAGAGATTTTGCCTGGTTACAATATTTTATACATCTATTTTGTTCATAAATTGCCTGGAAATTTGCTGAAGACATTAAATTCTTTTGCATAATGAGTTTATGATCAATTCTATATTTAATGACCTTCTTTAAATGCTTTCTATTTAAAGAAAATACCATTTAAGTCATTATTGCCGAACATAAAAATAAGTGCATCTAAATGCTATTTAAAATTATCACAGGCAGAGGAGGTAATTGGCTTAACAAATCATGATGAAGTGTCCAAATAGACTGACGTTTTTGTTTATCGGAAAAAAAAAATAGTGTTTTCATCATGTTTGTTGCAGTGGGATATATGGTCATTAGCAGGCTATATATTGCACTTACTTAAAGAAATACTTGTAATGCACAAGTTCTCAAAGTAATGACTACATTGCTCGTCACTAGAAATAGGCATCTTTTCGAGACTACAAGCCAATGTGTAGGAGAATATGTTCTGAGAGTTATTATTTAGCGTAGCCTCGCTGGTTTCAATGAAGCTGCCCAGTATTACTTAGACCTGTTTCATACACTTAAGATAACAGTTGTTAAAGCAATGTTGCTTCAGGTTGTACAATTTGGGCTTGAGATTAACATGTTCATTCAAAAGATGTGCTTACATGCTTCCTGTTTTGGCAGTACTAAGCCTGTTTGTGACTTATGTAGTCATAGTTCAGGATGTCCAGTAGCTTAGCCTTAAAAATCTCTCCCTAAACCCTTGAAATGAATACAGTTCAACTCCCAGAGAAGTGATCTGTGCCTTAATGTGCAAACCTCTTAAATATTGTGCTCCTAGTTGGATGCTTTGGAAGCTGGGTTTTACTTCCTGTGGCATATAGGATGTATTTTCTTCTGCCATTGCTGGTGATAGTATTGCTTTATAACTAAATTGCATATAACTCATACAAATGCCTCAATGAAGATTAAAGTTTTGTGATACTTCGTTGATATTGATCAACTTTTCCTTTACAAAATTGACTCATATTTACCCATAAATCTCCTTTCTAATGAAAGTCTCATAAGGCTTAGAAGGAGTGGGATGGAGAAAGAAAATAGCACTTAAAAAGAGAGTGTGACTTTTAAAGGATAGTCTGAGATGTGACACCTTTTCTTGGCATCCTGGATTAATGGGTAAAAGCAGCACTAATTATTAAAGTAAGCCATAAGGCCATAAATTTAGCCATACATTTAATATGGCCTCATAATCTATGATTTTTCTTTAATATATAAAAATGGTAGGGTGTAACTTCTTGAAAGAAACATGCTTCTATTACTCTTGTTATTGGTTAATTCCTGGGGAAATGTGGCCCGTCAGTACATTTTGCAAGAATCTTAAAATGTTGCAGTTAAGCATAATACAGTTTTAGACACTGATGGTCTTATAAATATTTAATCCTTGAAGAAATCTGCCAAATATTCTTTAGTCAAAAGTGAATGGCAGAAAATAGATGTTACTGCTGTCATTAACATGGACCTGGCTTCTAAAACATGCCATAGCTCTGTTCCTGATTTATGTCCTTGACCTGTAGTATTTCAGCATCACTCCCTGCAGCCAAGTGTGGAAGGAAATAAGCACAACTTTGTCTCTGCTCTCCAGAAGCTATCCACAAGAATAACCTTTCTGAGGACAGTGTGTACATGTACATCACCGGTATGAGATGTCAGTCTCCCTACGTAACTACAGGTTTTATTTGTATACATTTCCTTACACAAAAGCACAAGGAGGGCTTTATTATACAGTCACCTGTACCCAGTAGTGACTAAAACTAAAATATTAAAAGTAGAAATAAAATGACCTCCAAATATATCTTTGAGGCAATGAGATTACTTTTTCTCAGTAAATTGGAATGGGAAACAGGCAAAACCCAGATCTATAGTAACACAACCAAGCAACTGATGACAAACTTGTCTATTTCTAGTTAGAAAACTTGGATTTTTTTTTTCATGGAAAGACAATATTTGTTCAAGTTTTATCACAAATATCATAAAGTCAACTGTAAATATGCAAATAGTTAAAACATTCCCAAATTTCTGTGTTTTGCAAATGTAATACTGGACTGAATATATCAACAATTGTCCGTTATTTTCATTATTCCAAAAGACAAGTAAGGATTACATGATATATAAGAGGTTTAAGATTTAATTTCCAAAAGAAAGTAAAATCTAGGGTCTTCTAAAGATTTGCTTTTGTGAAAGAGCAATTCTTAGAAGAATATGGTTTCTTAGTTGAGCATTTGTTGTTACCAAGAAAGTAAACTGAGTGTTGAAAATCTGCCAGAAGACGTATGTGTGTTTTGTTTGTTGAGTTACAATTCTGGGTCAAAAATACAATCTAGGGAAAAAAAAAAAGCTCATATATTTCTGAACCTTACTTACCAACTTGTTTTTTTTAGAGGCAATAACCAGAGCATGGAGTGAACATAAAATATACTGTGTCATTATTCACTTTTTGGTATTGCTACCTGGGATTTCTTTTCTTTTTAAGGATTTATCTTCTTTCTCTAAAGTGGCTCTCAGTGTGATGACTAATGCTCTGCTTATAAAATACAGAGTACTTCTGATGCATGTGCATACACAAATTATCTCCCTCTCCTATTTTTCATTTTAATTTAGGTCTAGATTGAGACATCAGCTTTTATGCTAGGTCATATTTGTTGTTATTGTGGAGGTTTTTAGGTTTTTTGTCTGTTTGTTTGTTTGTTTTTTTCATATTGAATGAGTTGATCCTCCACTCTTATCCAATCTTGTTAATTGTTCTCTTTTATAGAAGGCATATTTTTGTTAATGTAGTGATGCCAGTGACAGTTGCAGTTGTTAACATCTTCATTGTTCTCTCCTGGTCTGTCTCCTGGTGGCATTGGTGGCTCTGGGGGCAAAGGAGAAGGCGTTGGTCAGAAAAATGGCCACATCAATCCCAAATACGCACACTCCAGCAGTGAAGGAGATTTTAGCCAAGGGAGATCACATCAGAGCAGCCACTGTCTGCAATTTGTTCCCTTTCTGCTTTACTGGCATCTACAGACTTATACATAACGTTGGAGGGAGTCATTTTACTCAAAGCTTCATCTTTGCTGTGCTAGAGGATGTTGTATAGCTGGAGCTTTGCAGTGTCTGTGAGTCTGCATGCGCGACTATGCCTGTGTATATATGTGCATATAAATACTATTTGTACATGTGATAATACTATAATCTGACAAAAGCTTCATTATTAATGGTGGAAGTAAGAATGTATGTTTCTAGAGAATAAATATCATGCACCACTGATTCAATACATAAAAATACTGTTTTTAATAGTGTATCTTCAATAACAGCTCTTGGTTGTTATTGTTTAATTGTGCGTTGGACAGACAACAAAAGATTGCTGCCCACACATGATAGATACATAGAGAGAATAATATTTATATTTGAAGTGTTGTCTATCTTCTGTTTTCAGTATTGGGTAGATGAGTAAGAGGGGAAGGGGAAGGGGAAGAAGAAGAAGAAGAAAGGAAGAAGGGAAAGAGAATTAAATGGAATGAGGAAAGAGGGAAAGAAAAGAGGGAAGGAGGATGGATCACCATTTGAATCATATACATTTGAATTTGTATTTAGATCATCATTTGGTGTACTGGAATTGCTGATACCTTGCCTATCTGACAGAAAACCTACAATAGAGAACATCTAAAATCCAGCATTCCTCACCTCCTGCCCTGAGAGAGTTTTCTGTTCTTTCCTCTGAGGAATACAAGACAAACTAGATACTCGTGTTTAATTTCTGCAAGAGTATGAAGCACAGCAAGGGTGCTTGAGCTAACCTGGCATCAGGAATTCTAAGAGTGGGAGTGAGAAATCAGGAATGACAATGATGGGAATGGACTGGCTTCTGTCGTGCTCCTTCTCATCTGACGTTTGGTAAAGATGTTATTTGCAGTTACCTGGGGTGGCAGATTTTTTAAAACAAGTCTGCTAAATATCAAGGGGCATATGAACTCAAGCTGTTCTAACAAATGTAGTGCAGCAAAGATTACAACAGAATAGCTTGTGAGCTAATAAAACCCATAATTATGCGTATATCCCAACATATACTTGTTGAAGTTTCCTTCCGATATGCTACATCTGTACCACCTTTGCTTCAAGGAAAATGTTTCTTCTACTTATCATTTCTAGTGGCTATTTTTAAAATGTATGATTGAGTGGACTCTGCCTCAAATTATGAACTAAAATTATGTGAGACTGAGTGAAGAAAACAAATATGCCTATGCTTAATATCAAAGAAAGGAGGAAACTGTTTAAAGTCTTGTGGATCCAGCTGAGCAGAAGGAAGAAATTGCTTCTTACTTGAAGTTTTTATTGATTTTGTAATAGTTTAAACTTCTATCTTGGAAGCTCCTGAGACTGAAATATATTTCAGGACATTTTGTTGTGTTTTGTTTTTGTTCTAACCCAAGCAGCTTGTCTAATTGTGAACAGAACAAAAGGAAATTCAGTTTGTTTTCCCTTGCCTGTTATTTAGCAATTTCTAGAAGAGATTTCACTTAGACTCAATTTTGATAGTGTCCTTTGAGTCTTTGATATTAAATGCCATGAAATTCACAAAATCACATAGCTGATGTGGGTACTACATTCCAGGCCATCAAGATAAAAGATGCTGTAATTGTTTACATGTGTTTTAGTAGAGGACTGAGGGAGAGAAGAAACTGAAGTGATCTAGTTATGCTCTTTTTATATCTCTCGTTTTTATGGAAATGTTGTATTCTTTTCCTCCTTTAATGACCTGGATCACTCTTCTTTCCGTTATCGTAGGTCTCTTAGGCAATACAGTATTAAGCTGAAGCTTGGTGGTGGCTGAACAAAGAAACTGCGGTGTCATTTTGGTGACAGCAAGGGAGACAAAAGCAACTTAGAAAGAGTAATCTTATTATCTTTGTGCAAGGGTGAAATTTATGTAGAAGTCTCTTCATGAAACCTGTGCTAAGGCTAGGAATATTAGCCAAGGAATATTAGCAAGGCAAGAAAGAAAATGAATTGAAAGAAACGCTTCAAGAGGGAAAGAAAACAAAGTGATATTTAACCATAAAGAAACACAGTTCATTAATAGCTAAGGAAACTTAAGGTATTTGGAGGTTTAATTTACATGAATCATGTTTTGGGTAGTTTTTCATTCCTAGGAAACATTTCTAGAAATATCTCAGGTTGGCCTGGTTAAAAGTCTGTAGCAATTGCACTTTATTATCTGGTCAATTTGAGTGACAATCAGGGCAGACGTTTTAATCCAACACACAGAGTATACAAGTGTAAATATGAGAAAGCAAAAAATGTAAGTTTGATTATCCTAATTCCAAAATAGCTATGTTGGCTACACACAACAGCAAAAATGCAATAAGAAGGGATGTCGTGAGAGGATAATCTAAGCTAAAAGTAAGAAAAGACAGTTGTTGAGTAGCAGGATTCACTGTTTTGAATGTGGCAACTGATATGCGGTATAAGCTTCTTTCTCAGCAGAATTATACTGTTGTTTTATTATTGTTTTATTCCATGAACCACCAAAAAGGCATTGAATTGTAATTCTTACTGTCTTCTAGAACAGAAATGAGCCACAAAATAATTTGTCAGAAAGAGTGCAATAAAAAATGAATTTACTTCTGTTCTATTCACACATCTTTTAGTCTTTTCCATTGTTGTGACAGTGCTGCTGGGAATGACCTAGGGACAGAAGTATTTCTTTTTAACGTGATTGTAGATAATAAAGCACATTAAATCTTTGGCTAAAAATGCATCAATGGAACAGAACAAAAATGAGAACTGTTTTGCCAGTCAGGTTTAGCTGACATGGCTATGGGTGTGGGGTACTTCTAGATACCATCTCGACTATATAACAAGAATGAATTGCAGCAGTTAGTCAGTGAATGCTATCAGACAAGACATAAGCTCAGGAAAATATAGATTTATTATAGATGATTCCCTGAGAGAGAGAAAAAAAGAGTTCACGGAATTATTTATTTATGTGCAGGTTATATTTTCAGGTGTTGGAACTAGCTAGTGACTAAAAGGCAAAAGAGACTCGTGAATCCTTTATCAATCCTGGGAGCCATATTGTCTCTCAGGGTTTTCATTTTCTTCTAAAGTTAATGGAGCTAAATAAAACACTGGAATTAACTGAGCTAAGCAAGTGTCAGAGGGCAACATGAAAGACATTTTTCCTAAGGTTGATTCTAAACTCTTGTCTACTGTGATACAGAATATCATCAGTATTAGTTGATCTTATTCTCTTGTGTCTCATGCAATTACTGGAAGTTTCAGATTCAAGCAGAGGAAAAACCTCCATCTTCAGCACGAGCATCAAACCTGCCTCAAAGAATGTATTCAGGAGATATTTTTGAGATTACTTCTGTCACTACCAACATTAATCATAATTTATTAGAAGGTGTCAGGTAGCCATGGGAAATGGGGAGAGCAAAGCAGTGAATTACACAGCCTGATAACCAGATCTTTCAAGGTGACACACAACGCCTGCTTGAATTTCTTTGTAAAAGATGAATGCAGCATAGTACGTGTCTGTAAGTTATTATCTATTACAAGCTCAGGAGCCTTCTCTCTCAAGAAAAATCTTGGAGCTACAAGCCAGGAAACCACAATTTGTAATTTTGCTGCTTCTGTTATCATCTGCTATCAATACCCCTGTGAATTTCACAGCCCTTTTTTCTCACACATATTTCCTGGCTGTAAAAATGGATTGATCAAAGTACTCTATCTAAGAGTGATATTTATATATGTCATTGTTATTTAAATTTTCCCTTGGTAAGATGATGAGACATTTCTAAACTCATTGGATCCACATTTCCTTATTTTCCTCTATTAAGGTTTTGAAGCTGTGATTGGACTAGAAGTGTACTCCAAACAGGTCTTACTGTTGAAGGGCCATAGAATTTATTGCAGTGATGCCAAAATCATCTATGTCTCTGTTAGAACAAGACATTAGTATTTGAAATCGAATGGCAGGTAACAGCAAAGGACAGAGGACTTTTTGTGAGACATCAAGCCATAAATAAGCAAGAAGGATACAGGAAAAGAGCAAGTCAGATACAGGAGTAATGAGTTCCAATGATGTCAGTGTCTGGAAAATACAGACAGAAATTCTCATTCAAACCATAGTTTTATTGTAGATACAGTTATTAGTAGCACTCAGTAACTTCTTCATCAATTTAATTGCATCATCAAAAAATGAAGAAAAGGGACAAAAATGATGAAAATTTGTCTTACTTTTTAATTAGAAACAGATCTCTTTTTTTTTTTCTTCACCAGCTCCATTGCCTATCCACCTTCTTCAGTAAAAAGGCAGTTAGTCTGCCACTTAAATATATTTATTGCCCATTATATCTTTGTATTAACCATTAACCTCTACTTCACAAAACTTACTACATCTAATTACGTCAAAGAACACTTAATCTTTATTTGAAAGCTACTATTTTAAAGTTCAGTTTGATCACCTGCTAGCTATCCATTTCTTGCTTTCCACTTGGAAGTAATGTTACAAAAATGATAACTCCAGCAAATCTAAAAAACAAAAATGAATGTGTTTGTTATACTGCCATTCAGATTTCCCTTTGGAAAAGACATACAGGTACTATTAGGCAAGATCACTTTAAGGATCTTCTTTTGAAGAAAGTGTTGCTTTTGAAACTTAAGTTTCTCAGATTCTTCCTTCTAAAATGGATTATTTCCCATCTATACCCAAAAGTAAAATTATCCTAGGCTGTTTCCTCAGCTCTGAGCATGACTATAACATTTCTTTTTGCAGCCATGAGAAATGCAAAACTGCACCACCCAGTATATGATAAGACTGTTGTTGTAAAGGGGTTGCCCTTGTCTATTACTTTAATTAAAGCATTTATTGTAATTTAAGCATTATTACTATCTTTAGCCAGTATCTTGGAATCTAAACATGCTCTGATTTTTCTGAAATGCTCACCATATTTTGAGACTTGACCCTTCTCAAAGTCATCTTTTATTTATCTACAACACTAAAGGGAGATTAGACATCTTAAATCCAGGAGTTGCTTGTTTATTTGTTTGTTTGTTTGTTTTTATTTTATGTCCAATGCTGTTCAGTCTTTCCTTAGTGGCACCCTTAAAATACATTAACTATTTTGCATTTTCTCAAAATCTTGTCAGTTTTGCTCATCCCGCTTATTAGCCAGATTCATTGTAGATTTTTACTAGCTGTGATGCTCAGACAGCATCAGAATGCTAATTGGTGAGCTATGCTACATAAGCCTCATAAGGTTTAGAGTTATGACTGCACAGTTTATCATTCCAGAGATGAGAGGTATTAACAAAGTGCTCCTCATCTACATGCCTTTGGAATTTCTGCTTGTACAATCTTTTTTTTTTGCTTTTTCCCTGCAAGTCAGATTTATGATTTACCTGCTCATATGGCTACTTGAGGCATTTTTCTTATAGCATTTAATTACTGCAAGATTTCCTTATAAAAAGATTTATATATTGCAATTAGCATGTGCACTTCTCTATGCAACTTCTTTTCTGCTAGAATACTGTTCTACTGGAATTTCTTTTCTTTTTTTTTTCTTTAGTAACCATTTGAACAATGTGCTTTTTGCAAGACAAGATATAAACCTATGACAAATGACAAAACATGCACACACAGGAGTCTTGTGTCTCAATTCTGAAAGGAAAATACATTGCACCTCTGTGAAATGAGACTGAGTTTTAAATGAATTATATTTTTTCCATGTTTATGAGACATTCTTTTCTCTCCGCATTGTATTTATGCCTGTCATATAATGCTGGGTAGTAGGAGGAAGAATCAAAGCGAGACTTTGTCCTACTGTAAGACTTACGCAACCTCTTTCTGCTTTCCTACTGGTAGAAAATTCTGAATCTTTGGACTTGGACATCTGTCAGTTCCACGACTAAGTATTTGGTCTTGAGAGCATCCTTAGTATATCCTGCTCACACCATACCCACAGACAGTCTTGGGAAGTCAAATACCAGAGTCTAATACGGACATACAAATAAGTTTCAAACTTTTTTTCCATCAACACTACAGAAACCTATAATTTGCCAGGTTCTTTCCTCTGAAGAATAATGGTCTACCTCTCTGTCAAGCTTTTTCTGTCCAAAAAGTTCTTGCTTTCCACATGCTTCAGTGGAAGCTTCTGATGCCGTTTCAGATGTCCTACAATGAGGTCTGACAGCATGAATGGGCAACCTGTTCACTTCACAGGTGAACTAGCTTCATCTGTCTTCTTGTAAACCACAAAAAGTATCAGTCCATCTCTACTAACATCTCAGCTCTCATGAAATTTTAGAGTATAAAGCAGGACTGATTTAACCTTTTGTTACCTGAAAAGGGTGAAGGAGAATTGACATAATCCTTGAATAAGATTCAGAATCTAGAAAAAATGATTTTCAAAAATTATGTTTACTATTAACACTTGCTCCTCAGGAGAGCAATGACACTAGATCCTGCCTCAGGAATTGTAAAAGCATTTTTGGGGCATTCCATGATTGATGCATAATTCTCCTTCTCTGTATTGCTGGCAAACTAGCAAAAAATCACTTTGCTGCCTGGATTCACCCCTTTCACCATAGATCCTAGATAGTCATAGAAGAGCTGCAGATGGGTGGTATACTACTTGTATCCTGTCTGAGGGAAAAGTATTGCCAGCCCTTTTGATGAACACATTTCGTATAGCAGAGAATAAACAATGCCCTTGATGCTTGGAAGAGCTTGTGATCCTTTACCAAGGCAGTAGGAAAAATATTTCAACATATATATATATATGTATATAAGTATACATATACAACATATACATATGTGCATGTTGCAGTTGCTTGTTTTTTTTTTTTTTAAGAGTCCCTCCCTTCCCAACCCCATATGGCATATTAAAAGAAATAACTTATGAAAGGTAGATCACTTTTGGCTGCATTTTGTAACTAAACAAAACCTATTTTTTTTTAAAGTGGACATAAAGACATACAAGATGTTGTATATCTTTATAAACACTCAGTCAAGCTGAGTGTTTATTAATAAACTAAATAAATATGTGAGGATTCCTGGGTACTGGCACAAACTGGCACCAAAAGGACTGGGGCTGATGATAGTGAACTCTCTCTGTTTCCAGAACAAAATGGTTTCATGCAAATTTACAGATTGGAAATTGGACCCTGGATTGGACCCTGGAGTTTACTAGCCCAGTAATTGTGCTCAGGAATTCTGGAGAAACTTGGTGATTAGCAGAAGCTAACATTTTGCCAGGAAATTACTTTAAAAAGTCACTAGGAAAGCCAACCATCAGTGTTCCAATATCCAGAAAAGATTCTAGGCATTATGATGGACATAAACTTAACCTTTGAAATTATGATCATCATAGTAAGAGCCTTACATGCACTGAATTATTTTTGTAGGTGCTTTGACCTATAATTATAATTAGAATGCTTAGACTCCTCAATTCCCCACAAAAATTAGAATTACTATAAAAATGGCATTTAATTCTGTTGTGTTTGAAAATTTCAATTAAACATCAATGGAAATAATAATTAAAAAAAGATCACTGTGTCCCTCACCGGATTGAAGATTGCTAGAGATGATTAAAAGTATGGCTTATGTTACTTCAAATTTAGGACAGCAATTACTTTAGCTGTTTTAAAGAGACATCAACTTCTTTTGCTTACACAGTAAAAGACACAAGCTCTAAAGCAATTAAACAGAAATTCTTAGCTTTCTGAAGCTTTGAAAAGGTGTATAAGATATCAGCCCTAGAATCTGGGTCTACATCGTGGGAGGGAGAAGCTCATGGCCCACTCTGTGGACCTTGTCTATGGATGCTGGCTGGGCTGCCAGTTTTCATGAGGCCAGGCACATCCTCATTGTACTTTGAATTCCTGGGTTTACACAGGGAAATCTGCTGCTAGGGGACACAAAGAATCTTCTGCGACGGATGAGTGGAAGTCTAGAATTAAGGGGGTCACACTGACAAGCACCGTTTCTGCAGCACAGTAACAGTCGTTGTGGGCCTGTGAAGTTTACCTCTACTGCATACTTTTTTTTTTTTTTTTTTCAGATGGTCCAATATAACAAATATGTTACCGTGATTTTGTGTTTTCTCTTTTTCAGAATCATATTCCTCTTTATTTAGTGTCTGAATTCTCTAATGGAAAGAGAATGTGGCATTTTGTAGCATTTAGTAACAATGGAAAGTTTAGACTTTTCTGGAAAAATAGATTAATTTTATAGCTATTACTTTAAAATCTTGTAAAATTTAGTATTATCGGTATTTCTGCTGATTTTTCTCAACTATCTTTCAGTGTTCTGTAACAGAATCAAATTGATTAAATTATGTTGGAGTGTTTGGTAAATTTACATAATTTTTCTTATTAATTTTCCCATAATATTTCATAGCTTCATGCATAATGTTTTTATCTATTTAATCACAGAATCACAGAATGGTTGAGGTCGGAAGGGATCTCTAGAGGTCATCTAGTCCAACCCCCCTGCACACGCAGGGACACCCAGAGCATGTGGCACAGGCGGCATCCACTGTCACCCTCACAGTAAAAAAGTTTTTCCTCATATGGAGATTAAACTTTCTATGTTTCAACTTACACCCATTACCCCTTGTCCTGTCACCGGCCACCATGGAGAAGAGCCTGGCCCCATCCCTGCAATCACCCCTCAGGTACTTGAATAAGTTGATCAAATGTCCTCTCAGCCTTCTCTTCTCCATACTACTCAGGCCCAGCTAGCTTAGTCTTTCTTCATACGACAAATGCTCCAGTCCCTTAATCATCTTTGTGACTCTCCGCTGCACCCTCTCTAGAAGCTCAATGTTCTTCTTGTACTGGTGAGCTCAGAAAAGCACCCAAGAACTGCACCACTTCCAGTGCAGCCTCACCAGAGCTGAGCTGGGGGTGAGGATCACCTGCCTCGACCTGCTGGTAATGCTCCTCCTCATGCAGGCCAGGATCCCATCGGCCTTCTTGGCCACGAGGGCAGACTGCTGCCTCCTAGTTAACTTGTTGTCAGCCAGGATTCCCAAATCCCTCTCTGCGGAGCTGCTTTGCAGCAGGGCAACCCCTAATCTGAACTGGTGACCCAGGGCTATTCCTCCTCAGGGGCAGGACCCTGCACTTTCCCTTGTTAAACCTCATGAGGTTCCTCTCTGCCCAATTCTCCATCCTGTCTAGGTCTCTCTGAATGGTAGTACAGCCGTCTGGAATGTCGGCCACTCCTCCCAGTTTGGTGTCATCTGCAAACTTGCTGAGGGTGCCCTCTGTTCCCTCGACCATGTCATTGATGAACAAGTTGAAGAGCAACGGACCCAGTACTGACCCTTGTGGGACATGACTGGCTACAGACCTCCGGCTAGAGTCAGCCTCATTTATCACCAACCTCTGGGCTAAACCATATTAAGTTTTTAAACTTACATTTCTTTTCAAGTGCAGGCAGAGAAATGTTTATCTGCAGCCATCACTCCATTAACATTCCTTATTACTGTTGTATGTATTAGCAGCGCAATGTTATGAGCTAGTAGCTATGTGTCCTGCTGTTCTCACTCCTCTAACCCATTATGTGTCTCTACCAGCCTTCATTTCAGACTGGGATTTTCAGATTTTGACTGAAGCTCCCTAAAGTCTGTGTAGGTAATTCCACAGTTTCCGTAACTTCCGAATGAACATTTCAATGTGTAACCTCTCATGAAATCTGCTGTTCTTAACTGTAATGTAGCTATTTCCAGATGCTGCGCTAGCTGAACTTGCTTTCATTCTAAAGGACTATATTTTACATATGTATTTAGATGTATAAGGGCCTGTATGTAAATATTTGCTGAAATAAATTAATATAGTTATTGTTCAGAGGAAAGATAAGCACTTAGGGGTAGCTACCAATGCTTCTAAAAACTGCTGCCCTAGGAATAATAGGCTGAATCTTGCTGTGAGTTATCTCATGTCACTTTTGCCATTTCGACCTCAGAATATCTTTATTTATTTATTTATTTATTTATTCTAGATTAAATCACATAGAAATTATGGGCTTTATACTTGTGCATTTGTATTTGAGGACTGTGTCAAAGCTTTGTTAGCTTTCTGGGAAGCAGAGTCAGGATTATCCACTTGACATGTTAGATGTTTGGAGTAATGTGAGTACTATGATTTTATTTTAACTGTTATGTTAAAAAGTCTTTTGAATAAAATGGAACATTATCATAAAATAGCATAAAAAGTGCAGAACTAAACACAGGGAGTAAGAACTAATAACTCCAGGGGAGAGAGGAGAGTAAAAAAAGACTTTTCCCAATTGTACATTAAATTTTTAGACATATCTTAAATTAATTTCTATGAACACCATGTCTGACTCCTAGATGAGCTTGAGTCCACAAGCTTTGCTGACGAGCAATGGTTTTCAGATGCACCTGAAAATTAAGTATGTGCTGTTAAGTTCTCCAGTGAACTGGAGATTCACTGGTGTGAAACTAACATGAAACTAACACTCAAACTGGGGTAGATGCAGTAATACAGGAGTAAAAGAGTGGAAGGAATTAGCAGGAAAAGCAAAACAAAGTGGAGAGGAAATCTGGAGGTGAACAAGGTACATGCTCTTGATCAAAATGGAATTCTTATAGTTCAGGTCATTTCCAAATTGACCTAGAATTTCATACCCAGGCTGATTCAGTAGACTACTGTTTCTTTGTTTTACTTTAGCTTCAGCAAAACTACAGTGCTGTTGGCTAGTTGGAAATCTGGTCTGATCTACAAAGGTAGATGTCTGAGTGTGGGATGGGGAGAGGACAGAGAGAGCATTTTGCATGCATCTTTGCAGTTCATGCTGCAAAAAGTGAAACAATATATCACTTTTCCCACTTAGTCTGTAAAGTTAATGCCTATAGATAAGTGAAATGATAGGAAAGCATACAGTGCACATGTTAGTAAGGCATATAAATATTGAAAACTTTGCAAAGTACTTGCAGAGGAAGCATATGTGAAATGTTTGTTCATCCTTCTATTTGCTAGTATTTGTGAGTACATTTTCTTTGCGCAACAGAATGTTTCCAATAAAATGTACTTCTGTGAATCTAGGAAGACTCACACAAAGGCAGTACGTTTGTGAGGCACCTGAGCAGGTGGGTAGATGAGGATAAATGTTTGGCAGGAGGAAAAAGTCATTTCCCTACTTCAGCCATCCAAGACATGAGGAATTATCCAACCTTTCTGTTATCAAAATATAACACATTTTATGAGATTGTATTAATATAGTGCCACTCTACTTATTACACCTCTTGACAGGTTTTAACAGAGAAGCTTTTTCTGACTGTCAAGTTTATTATGACTCATGTCATATCTATATCATTTTAATCTCATCTCCCCTGTGAGAAGCTCTGTCTTTATGGGAAGAACCAAGAAGAAACACTTAGAAAAGTGATGATGTGTTCATCAGGAGAATAGGGGAGAGGGAAGCTCCCAGTAATATTATGACTTTGGCACGGAGCAAGTATAGATCCAGCCTGAATAATTAATACGCTTTAGAGCAACTGGTCGAGATACCTATCTCTCTCTCTCTATCTATATATATATGTAAACCATAGGTGCCTAGGATGTGTTCAGACATAAGCAGTTATTCAGAGGACAGACTGTGTGGGCTGTCCTTTGCTCTTTTGCTTTCTTTCTCTTTCTATGGTGAAGGAGCTGAATCCTCATCCTGGGGGATCAGTTCAATATTAGAAGTACCGATGAGAAGCTTCAAAATATTTCTGCTTCTGATATCTATGTATGATATACGATATCTTTCTTTTCATAGAATAGTCTATATTCTACCTGACCCATTCAAAACAGACAAAACTAGCTTGTAATTATTCACCAAATCATAATACATTCACTTTCACTAGCTTTTTTTTTTTTCTTATAACACTGTTAGAGAATAGTTACTCTGAACCATACCTGACCTAGTTCTATGTATGACTGAATGCTTTGCACAGTTGGAATACATGCTAGTACCCCAAGCTTATGATGTGTTCAGCTTACCTATTATAAGATATGGCAAAAGTGCCAAAAGATTACTAATTGCCTCTCCATGATATCATAGATAAGTCCTGTCTACCATTTACAATTAAGATACAGAGTTGAAATTGAGTTACTAAACTTTCCTGAAACTCTCAGTGATTACAAATATAAATTCAACATTGACAGTCACTAAGTAGCTTATTAGAAGAATATGAATGTTGTGACAGAAAAAAAAAAGGCTCCAGGGAAAAAAAGCAATCAAGACAGACACATAAAAATTGAAAACTTGCCACAAGTGAGTAAAATATATTTATTTTAATTTTAGAGGCAAAATTCCTTTGAGCACCCCATTTTTTACTTTTTAGTATTTTGAAAAGTAAATATTCTCAAAAATAGATGTTTAAATCTATGTTAAGGGATATTACAGGAACTTCCATGTCTGGAGGACTGCAGATCCTGGAGACCCCTCCTGCCTGGACACTGTAGCTGTAAGAGACTGTTATGGATTGTGTTTGGAGCAACAAATGGATTGTGTTTCTGTTTGTGTATGGATTGTGTTTGTGTCAACATTGCTGACGCCATCTACCTGAACAATGCCCTGGTATCTTGTCTCTGAGAAACTAGCTCAAGACCCAAAACAAGGACATTATCTCTCCCCATTTACACTTCTTAACCCGTCTCTCGGAAGACTGTAATATTAGCTACTACTCGGCATCATCGGCATGCTGTCTCTGGGAAGACCAGCTAGAGACATGAACAATGGCATTCTCAGCAGTGCCCACCAGAGCAGTTTGCACTCGAATTACGTTAAGAGGAATATCAAAGCACACTGCATGTATGACACAAACAACATGTACCAGAAAACTTCAAGAAAGTGGGCGGACTGTTTGAGAAGGGGGACATAAAAGGACTATGTATTCATCCCCTGGGGTGTACAGCTTTCTGCCTCTGAACATCACCTCGTGTGCGCAGCCTTCTTCCCTCCAAATCTTGGAACATCACCTGCACCAAGGCATCAAGGGACCTGCATCGAGACGGAGCCAACGAAATCTAGCTGGACTGGTGGTGGCGGTAACTATAATGTTGTTGCATCTCTCTCTCTCTTGCTTGCTTATCTTTCTTTTTCTCTTCTTCTTCTTTGTCTTCTCCTCCTTCTTCTTCACTCTGTCCTATCGCGCTTATGAGAATAAAACTAAGAAGGTTGTATGGCGTTTGATCCCGTTGGTGTCTTAATCTCACTCTTGAGATTGTATCAAAACCTCCCCCAGACAGTGGATCAGGACAGTAGCACAGCCTGGTGATCTCCCCATCCATGACCAATGAGCATGCCTGCTGCTTTCCAGGATGAAGCAGTAGAGAGAGATGAGATGATCAGTCCC
This sequence comes from Tinamus guttatus, assembly GCF_000705375.1. The sequence continues at coordinate 235,120 of NW_010587579.1, read as the reverse complement.
TCTGTCAACACTGCCTGGAACGTTGCACCCTATATGGAGCCCATATGGGCTCCTCCTCACCAGTCCATCCATCCTGAAGCTTAGTACTGAATTACATACATATGCACCAGGATATGGGAGAATACAAACTCCAGGGCTCTCTAGCAGCCAGTGTCCAGGCAAACAGGCACCATGGGTTTGGTCCAGCTCTGGCAGCCAATGTTAGGACCTCCTTGATCATCTTTGGTGCCAAACACTCATGGATATTTTTGGAATGTTCCAAAAACACTCCTTAGTCATTTTTCCCCTTTGAGGCTGAAATCTTCACACTGTCTTCTTATGAATTACAAAGACCAGTTTGGTCTGAGCAACTCTGTGTTCAGTTTCTTGTTGTCCCATGAAGTAATGAGTAGAGATTTTTGGCCTTTGCCTATCATCTCTGTTATCCCTTTTTCTTTGTGGTTTCTGTCCCTGTGTTTTGCTAAGTGCTTCTCCTTTAACTTATTATCCCTTTTATATTGAAAAGTAACCATCAGATAACCTCAAAGAAAAACACATGCTTTCACATTCCACATACACTTACAACAGTTTTAACATTTTGTTCAGGGAAAATTTTTAAATTTGGAAAAATTTTGAAATATAAATTTTATTTTGTTTTCCATTTTTATATTGTAATATAAAGCACATATATGCTATGTTATTCTTTATATGAAAGTAACATAAATCTTGCTTCAAAATAAAGAAATTGCAAGAAAATATCACTTTTTAATTTAATTATAAGTTTGATGTTAACTTTTGCATCTTAAAAGATTGAGGACAGGATTTCAAGTGACATGAGGAGGTGTTATTTGTCACTCATGCATATGTGTTTATTCACTGTATAAACATATATTCCATTTAATACTAAGCCTATGTACAATCTACCTGCTGATGGGAGGATTTTAGCAAATTGAGTTTAACTTCATTACTCTTCAGTCAAACCTGTCTTTCCATGTAATCTTAAAAGGTGGGCTTGTCACAGAAAGATTTTTTTTTTTTTTTTCCAATACTGGTCATATGTTCAGTGGTAAGTGCCAGTGTAAACAAGAAATAATCAGGTCTGATATTGTGTGGGAGTTAAGTGAATATTTGCAGCAAGGTTTGTTCCGAGAAGCAGCTCAGCCCTCACTTTCAGGCTGCGTATGGGTCTATCCTTCCCTGATAATCCTTGCAAGGCCAGTCCTACTGCTGTCAGGTCTACGAAATCACAATGATTTCGATAGGCTTTAGGTCAGCTCTAGTTGTCAAGAGGTGCAAAGCGGTAGTGGGAGGAACACCAAATATTAGAAACAAACAAACAAAAAAGGGTAATTTCATTACACAATATGCAAGTTTAGACTGATGTAAAGAAAATATTAGATTGATAAATTAGATCAAATGAGAGAAGCAGAGAAGGCTTCCACAAAATATATTTGAAAGGACAGTATTGTCACAGGGCTCTTAAATCCCTTACTTTTCCTATGTAATTTTGCAACTCTTTAGAACCATGTAATCTCTTGGTCCTAGATTTGGCAGAAAAAGCCTTTCTTGTTTTTAGATTAAAAATGCAAGACTATCTGATCTGGCAGCTTTGTTACACTGCCTTTCAAATGCATGCTACAACATCTTCATCGTGATCCATGCCCATGTCTGCTTTGTTCTTCCCAGCAGTGCGTCAGATCCAGCATTTGTAAAGTTGTTATGTTTCTGTATCTGGGTGGCATAACAGATCTACCTGTGCCACAGAGGAATTCTTCTTGAAAGAACATGTGTTTATTTGAGGAAAGCATTATTGGCTATATGTCTGTTGTGCAGAACATACCTGAGAAGCACCATGGCTAGCTGTCAGGGAAAGTAGGAAGAGCATAGTTTAGGTATTTTTTTCATTTCTTGAATTTTCCATTAAGTGGACCTTCTACTGAAAAGCTAACACTTGTCACACTGTAAATTAGCTATACGCATAATATACTTTGGATATAATATCCTTCATGTATACTACATTAAGTAAGCAGTAACTATACAACATTAACTGTCTGCCATTTAGCTTAAATGATTGATTTTATTTCCCCATTCCCTCTCACAGAAGAAATAAAAAGATTCTGAATTGAAATGGTAACCAAGATCCTCCAGACAGATGAAAATCACTAAGATTTGGAGATAATGGCAAATAAATTTTTAAGTAAATAAGAGATTTGGATCCTCCTTTTCTCCTGTGTCATTTGGAGCTCTTGTACATGACCTGTAATTCAAACTGTATCCACTGTGAATAATCCACTCTATCACAGAATAGTTTGCATGTAAAGTATTCAAGCATGCAACGTGCGACTGAGAAAGCAAGGCAATAAAACAAGATGACGCTCCAAATTAATGTGTAGAAACCTTCACAAAAAGGGATCAGATTATGACAGTTATTCTGAAATCTGAGTAGGGAGAAAAAGACATAGCTAAATATCAAGCCAGCAAAATTCCTAAACAATTAAACAGATTTTTCATTTAATGGTGCTGATTTTAACACAGTAAACCAAGATAAATTCTAAATTTTGACCAACTATATTTGTCAATGTTTGTTCATCTGAGATATATAATTCTCAAGGATTGATAATAAAAGTGGATGTCAGCTTGCAAGGTTAACCATATTTTCTCCTTTTTTTTGAGGGATGAGGAGATAAAAATTCTTTTTAAAGAATGTGTTTCTTATGAAAGTAAATTCATCTGCAATATCCAGTCTTTGTGATTTTGTCTGCAATTTGATTAATTAAATAGAGATCAGGCAAGTGATGAGTGAGTCATAGCTTAATAGTATCCTGGGAGGACTTCGGAAACTGCCTTTCCTAATCTGCATTTTCCCATTACAACATCTATTCCACATATAGATGAATAATTAGAACACGGAATTCAAACAGTACCTGAGAAGTATTTAATTCTGATTATTCTTCTCCATTTCATCCTTCTTGAAATGGAAATACATTTTTTGGACTTTACTTATTACATATTCTGTCTTAGATCACTGCTAATTGCAGTATTTCTGGTCCTCATATTTATAGAGAGAAATGGCTGTTTTTTTAATGATGAGACAATAATTTTTTGGTAGCTTTACAGACCATGGTTTTGACATAAACTTATCTTTTGTTTTGTTCATTCACGTGATATCCCAATATCTCATAGGCAAATTTACTCTCTGCAGGCCAGTTCCTATACATGAAACATCCCTGGCATGTGCTGTATCAATGCTCCAAAGTGATAACTGTCCTAATGATGGTCTACATAGGTCTATTACCATAAGAGAGTTCCATGTCAGTCATTCTCACAGTGGAGTCAGATTCATCAAGATTTAAGATCAAAAGGTCAGAATGCCTGAAATATCAATATAAGGGTACAACAAGCCATGGATTCAAGCTGTTCTGGCTTTTCGTGTTTTTTAGATTTGCCAATTAAAACAATACAGTAAAAAAAGTTTGCTTCAAAGCAACTGCAAGAAAGACAGTTTTGCAATCTTGTTCTATAGTCAATGTTCTATGAGACAACCTGTTTATCTTCTTTATGAGCTTAAAAATATCCAATATCCACATATGACAATATTGTAAGAAATATTTAAAGGAAGACACATTGTTTCTAATAATGTAAATGAATGAACTTGTGTTTTACAATAATCAGAATATGATAAATTTTTCAGTATCATCCATATTTATTTTATATTAGCTCCTGAAACATGAGTTAATTAAAATGCCAAGGATGTTTGATTTAATGCAGTATACTGGATCTAAACCTATGTGTTTAATCAAAGAGCTCCCTGCATTAGAAAGGACAATTAATTTTGTAAAATTCATGAGGGCTATTATGCTGGATCCTTTTGTGTATGTGTTTTTTACTTCCTTCCTTCCTTTATTTATTTATTTATTTATTTATTTATTTATTTATTTTGGAAACCCTATTATGAAACGTGGCAAAAGAGATAAATGAAATTCTGAGCCATAAAAGAATTAAAGATAGTTTTTACAAGAGGTTGTCGCTAGTCATTGGAATAGTCTGCTTTGCTTTATATATCAGGACCTTGGGAAATCTTCTACTTAGCATAAACATTTTCCTGCAGTTATTGCTTTCCTCATATGAGAGTAACATGCAAGGGTCTTAGAAGAAAGTTATGTGAAGCAGCACCTTTTCTGAAGAGTGTAAAGACGGACTGAGTAACAACAAAAAAGAGAAAGGAAAACAGATTAAAAGGCTCTCTAATGCAATGCTGTGTGAGATGGAAATACATTAAATGGCTGGTTAGTAATGGCACTTCAACACATTATATATGAAAAACTTGAGTTGCTACCTCCTGGACTTAGAATTGTGGGAAAAGCAAAAAATTAAAGTGACTTGACAATTAAAAGGTAGAAAATACAGGCAGAGCTATTCAGTATAATGGAATTATTTTTGCTTTTGGGTCTTCAAAACAAAGATTTTAGAGGCTGGATGATTATCTTGTAGAAATTAAATTACACCAAATGTAATTACGTGTTGTTTATATAAAATACAATCGATAATAATTATATAACTACTTCTTCCCCTTTTCTTCTACTCTTCCCTAGGCATATGCTATTGGCGCTATGCTTGTTGTAGATAAACACTAAACTACAGGTGTCTGTATTTGAAGTTTGATTACTCTCTGTAGGTCACAGAATAAGAGAGTAAGAAAAGAGACCACGTCCCTCACAGGACCACCTTTGCATTTATATTCATCTTCATATTAGATAAGGTTGCTCAGGGACATACCATTCATGTCCTGAATATCTCCATGGAAAGAACTTTCATTACCTCTCCTGTTCCCCCTTCCAGTCATTGACCACTCTAATTGTGAAGATCTTTTTCCTAGCATAAAATTGCAAATTCTATTGTTGTTACTCATGACCATTCTCCTATGATGCACATCACAGGGGGTATGTCTCTGTCTTCTCTACACACTTCCATTAGATAACTGCAGGCAATAATATCTGCCTTTTTGTCCTTGCTCTCCAGACTGAATGAACACAGTCCTGCTGAGAAGCCCAAAGACCAGGCACAGTGCTCCATGGTCTCAGGAGTGCCAGGCAGAGCGAGGGATCATTTGCTCCTCTGGCTAGCTCCACTCTTGGTGATGCTGCACAGGTTGTTGCTCAACTTAATGAGCACAGGCACCAATTCTGGCTCAAAAAAGGCCACTACTAGTAACTGCAGTCTAGAAATGAGGAGAGTTTGCAACTTTATTATGCAACAAAAAGCAAAGAGATCCCTTCTCTATCCTCTTTTTTTTTTTCTAATAAATTTCTTCATGTCTTATTCTTCTACAGAAATTTAAAGAATACATTGGGAGAAGGGAAGGAATTAAAAAAAAGGGAGAGAAAAGAGAGAGAAAAAATGGAAATAAGGGAAATATAGAAATGTGATAGGTTTAATGAACTGTATAGCTCATATATCTTTTACATTCACCTTAATGAATATAAAACCTTTCTTTGTGAAAAGGTTAAAATGAGTCTGCTTAACCAAATAACCAAAAAAGAATGTGTATCCTTTGTGGGAAGGACCCCTGTATTTATTTATTTATTTATTTAGATTAAGTATAGCCAAAACAGATGTCTAGCCAAAAGGAATTTTGTACACCCGAAATCATCTTATCGAGCAACAAAAGAAAAAGGGAACAGATAGTTACTCCTTCTTTATAGTCAGGAAAATAGCTATATTCAGAATAAACAACTATTTTACAATCTCAGAAATCTTCAGTATAGGAACTATAATCCTCAGTTTCATTTGTTAGTTACTGTTCTCTCCAGAAATAAATCCTTTCTTGTTTCTGTGTATATTATTTTTTTTCTCCAGAGTCCTTGACATGGTATGAATTAAAAATCAAAAAATAATTTACTAAAGTGCCTTTCAGTGGAAGTCAAGCTGTCATTTAGATCCATTTTACTTGCATTGTGGTATTACAGGTATGCGCAGAGCAGCAAGCTTCCACGATAGGTTTTTTATCTTTGTTTTTCTTTTGTTTTTTTTTTTTTTTCATGTCACCACCAATGGACAACAATGTGAATTTGTATCAGTAAGAGAAATTTGCTGGTTGTTTTAAGAAGAAAATAAACTTTTATTCTTGTATAAAGAAGAAAACATTCTTTAGAATGTTCTATGCCAAGTATTTTGCCTCAGATTCTGCCTTTGTGTGTGTTATAACCGCAAGGCTGTTACTCCTGGGGAGGAGGCTTCTCACTCATTTTCCTTTCTCCTTTGCCTCATAAAAAGGAAGTATTTTATGAAGTATATGGATACTCAAGTGTTTTTAATGTTAGAAGACAGATCTCTTATCTTTTACTAATTTTATCTTGTTTACCTCTCCGTTTAAAGAGCTATAAGCCTTGTGGTTTTTGTTTGTGTTTTTGGTTTTTTACATTTTCAAGTTTTTAAGATGAGATAAGATATTGCAGAGTAGGCACTTGAGGGAAGAGATGGACTAATGTAGAAATATGCCTATTCCAGAATGAAAATACCTGGTATATGAGACAGAAAAATGTATTCCTTACTATTGAATCTCAATAAGGAAAATCTGGAGGATCCAGCTGCTACTGATTTCAGTTCATGTACTCTAAAATATACACTGAAAAAAAAGAATATTTTACTGGGCTTTTAGCATATAGATGTTAGAAATATGAAAATGGAAGAAAGGTTATTGATTGTGGAGGTGGTGAACTGTGGGCCTGCAGTATAAAGTTTCAGGATAAAGTTACATAGAAAGGGAAAACTGCGTACTAACGTTCTTTATTTTGCCAGTTCTAAATTAGATCTACCAACAAGCACATTAGACAAATTCTGCTGTACTACGCAAGCCATATTTTCCTCTGGGGAGAGAACGAATCTGGCATGATTCAACAAAGTTACAGCTTTTGTTCTCTTGCTAGAAAAGCTACAAAACTGAACTTGCATCACATAAGTCACTTATGTGGATGCTTGTCCCTTACAAGCTAGTGATAAAATAGCCACAGCACAAATAGAGCAACAAGGTGTTATCTGCAGACGCATCCATATTTGAAACATTCCATTCTGGCCTGAATTACTCCTTCCTTAAAGTTTCTGTCCAATTAAAACAAACTGTCTTAAATAACATGGACAAATAGGCAGCTGAAAGGAGGTAAGTTTGATTTTACTTGATTAAATGACTGTTTTAATTATTCACACAGGACTAATAATCAATGCAATTTCTTGAGGCTGACACTGGAATGTCTCCTTGAAGACAATGGAATGAATGTATTTTAAGAAATAATTGCTTTACTGGGTCACAGCAAACACAGGACAGCTGAAGGAGGGAATCATTATCTTTGTCCATTTTATTACTGATGATCTGGGAAATGGTGGATATTATCTTATTACCCTATTATAGCATTTCTTTTTCTTTTTCTCTTTCCTTTCCTTGCCTTGCCCTGCCCTTGCCCTTACCCTTGCCCTTCCTTTCCCTTTTATTTATTTATTTAGTCAGTTAGTTAGTTATTCCAGTTGAATAAAATTGGAAAACATCTTGCTTTTCTCTGGAACACTGGAATTTGTTTGCTGCATTCCTTCAACATGTTGAATGTTCAGCTGACCTGTTAAGGTATGACACTTTATTACCATGAAAAAGTCAGTTCGTATTTGCAGTTATGTTCTTCTTTCACAGAAGAACTTCTGCCTATTTCTCACTTGCTATTATTATATAGATGACGTGTTGCTTCAAAGAAATTACAAATAATAGTTTCCTAGCATATTTCTCAGAGTGCTTTGTGAATGAAGATCGGGTACTCTGAGTCAAATTCAGATATCAATTTCAGTGACAAATATATTACTGTAAAGTTTTAGCTACATGTTCTGCTGTGTTCAGTTTGTTTCATCAGGCAAGGATTTATGCTTACTTACTGTGTTATATAATAACACTGAGCAACCAAACTATAATTTCAATAGTTTATATATCATCCATAGAAAGATTAACAAAATATATTGCAAAATAATAATAAACTAAAGCTAAAAGATAAGAATCTCTTTTTTGAAATATCACACAAAATTAGACACGAAAATTTGGTAACATAACTGATGATTTTAAATGGATTCACAGATCAGTGAATTTAGGAAATACATCCTTCTGGTATGTAATATTTTGATTAAGTCTATTATAAAATGAAATATATACAAATATATTCAAAAATATATGCAAATCACATACAAAGAACATATAAGGTTAGCAAATCCTGTTTGTAGAGTCAATTTATAGAATTCATAACAAAGTTCAGAGTTTCTATATCTAACTTTTACAGGGAAAAGTATATGTATAAACATTGAATTGAAGTGTTGATGGGTGAAACTGAAAATACTGATATATGTTAATAAACTTATTATTTAATAATTACTTTGAGAGGTGTAACAGAAGGTACTATAGGAAAGATTCTCAAAATACTGCCTTCTTAATCCACCTTATAAAATATATTGTGGCAAGGTGAATTCTTTGTTCAATATTTTGGGTATGTTAAAGTACTATGTAAAATAATGTATGAAAAAAATGCATCTAGATTATAAAATATCCCTCTTAGAAAAGAGCCATGGGACAGAAATGCCAAGTTTTACTTCATCTCAGGATCTTGGGTGATTGAAGAATCAATCTAGGGCCTGGGGGTGGTCAGGGCAGGGGGTGGTTATGGTTATAGGCCATGGCAGACGAAGCTTGGTTGTAAACGCCAACTAGTAGAAATAATCAATCCCTAGGATAGTTTTGGAAGCTTGCAAATGTGTCATTCACTTGTGAATGTCTTTCTTTTTCATCACATTTTTATCATAATAGAATAAATCTTCTACACTTAGAAACAGCAAGCACATTGTTGGTTTAGTAATGATAACATGGGTGAATCGCATAACAAAATAATTGCCTAATAAGGCGCTAATACTTACAACTTTTATTGGAACACTAAAATAAGCTCAGGGGATCTCTTCTTGGGGACTAGAAAATCATTTTTATGAGCATAACTGTTTTAAAGCTCAAAATTGCTCCTTACAAGTGTAAATGAGATGTAGCTAACACAGTCATTTTCTTTTTCCCCTATTCTGCTGAGAATTCAATGAATAAAATCACATTGCCAAACATTTTATGGCTCCCTAGGACCATTTTTAGTCGTCATAAAAAAATGGCAGGAAAGGAGAGTGGTAGGTACTGAATAACTGGACCTGTTCTTTCAGATTCTGCTTTCAGATTGATCACTAATACATATATATATATAATTGTACTGCATGAGTACAAAGAGAAAAGAGGGAATAGGGAAGAATGGGAGGTACTGAGTGACCTAAAGACTTTTCTTGATATCACTTTTAGAATTATTATTCTCAACAAAAACAGAATCGAGAAAAAAGAAAAAAGACTGTATAATCTTGATCAGAGTGGTGGCAATTAGTACCCCAACATCACCAAAAGGTTTTGGAAAACTGTGCTTTTGTATTTAATATCATTATTATCATGGTACCTAGAGTTATAGTTACTCAGAATGGCTTTGCGCTAGGGATGTACAGAGACTGTTAACTGTGGATCTGAATAAAGGTGGTGAATTAAGTCATACTATATTTATTTCTTGACCTACAGGAAGAGATAATTTATGACATCACAGGTCAGCACTACAAAAAAAGTAGATCTAAACATATAAAAGAAAGTTATCTTTACTTTTTTTTTTTTTCATTTTGGAAATGAGGATCTAAAAGAACTAAAGACCTGTCCTTGGGGGACCTCTCAGAGCCAGAAATTTATCTCTGTGCTCCTGTTCTCCTATTGACCCATAAAAAGAATATTCATATTCAGTCTGCCTAACATGAAGTAACCTATCTATATAGAGAGACAAATACAAATAACAGTTTGGCCTCACAGGTATGATGTAATTGTCCTTTGTGTACACAAACTCATACTTACATATACTTATAGATAAATATATGTATGTGTATGTATGTATGTATATCAAAATTCAGTATACCCAAATCCATATCACATCTACGACAAGCAACCTACCTAAATTACAGGTGTAAAATATAAATATGAGATTCATTGTTTATGTGATGCTGGACAATAACCTAACTTCTGCACACGAACATTTCTTTATTGCAACTCGCATGCTCAGGAGAGCATGTTTCAAGAGATCACTTAAAGAGCATGTGGTGTTTGTTGATGTAAAATTACCAGAATGTCTTTTAAATGTAGGCTTTAAATGAATTAGGCTTCTCATGTAGGTGAAAAACAGTAAAATTATTGGCTTTATTATTTGTTGCACCTTACATTACATTTTACCATTGAATATATGTTAAAAAGATTTGGACTGAAATATGCAATTAATTTCTCAAGCGACTCATATTACTGTAGGTAAATCAAGAAGACACTACATTTAAAATGTGCAAAACTCTTATCTTTCTGGTATTCCAGAAACTCATTTTTGGATTCTGTTCTTCAGAATGTTTACACTTCATTCTAGGTTCATGAAGAGATTTAATCAAATGCCCAAACAAACATGGCATGTGCTGGTTGGGGGTCTGTAACTAATAGCCATCTTGGGTGCAAGAGGCAGATTTCCTTCATTCAGGTCTCACGATCACGTGAAGCTTGTTTCAGGCTCACCTATCTGTAAACTGAAATGTCTGCCGTGGCTTTTTAGTCATCAGCTTAGTAGTCTGTGTCAAATAAAAAAGATTTCATCATACTTCCATTCTACAGGATCCTTTCCTTTGTATTTATAAAGATTTCAAAATATCTGATCATTCATAAAGCTTTAAAGCTTCTATACATTAGCGGAGCCCCATTGGCAGAACCGGGCTTGCTGATAATTTATGCCTTTTGGATTTAGATTATAATAAAAGAACAAGTGAAAAAGCCGGTGAGCTGTTACTGAGTTCTCTTTCTAAGTGAATTTTCAGTGGCCCATGTTAGAACCTCTTCATTGTTATTCTTTTACTTAGGGGAATAAAAACAGATGTTCCTACTAACTTCTTATGTTTGGCAGCAGACTCAGCTGTGTGTCAGAGGACCAAGCAGAAAATAGAACTAGGATTTGCTGAATTAAATCCCTTTCATGATATTTGTCTGGAACTGTCTCTGTAAGATACAAAAGCAGCAGGAGAAACAGCATTTTTCTGATATGTGACGTTTCCTGCAGAAATAATAAAGAAGTGAGTTAAGATGATAGTCTGTAGATCACACAAGATCAGACTAAAGCTGCATGGCCCCTTCAGCTATTGTCTTTACAGAGAGCTAAATAAAGTGGCAAAGGTTCAGTAGCAATAGCAGAGGTGAGATCTGTGTAGCTAACATTGATGTGAGCAGCCTTCAAATCCCTGTCTATAAGAGAATGTCAGTGGTCTACCAAATGAGCCAAGAGTTGGAATCGTGGATCTGTGAGGATCTATGAGTGCAGGGAGACTCTGCATGTGCTTTCTCATTATTCCCTCAAGAGATTTATTAAATTGAAAGTTGCTACTTTAGAGGACATAAATATAGGCTGTAACATTTCTCACCATAGTGTGTCTATGTGCATATCGCTATGATAACAGCAAAAAATTCGTTAAGGATTCTACTTATTTTGGATTTTCATTCAGTGTCTTCTAACCATAGTGCCTGTTTCACTTTTCACAATATGTTTTACAGCCTCTCAAAGGCCGAGATACTACTTGCTAAATGATCACTGTACTAATTCTAAGATTTAAAGTAAGATTAATTATTTAAAAGTCTGAACTGACAAACAAAATGATTCCTTTTAACTCATCTCTTTCTCCTTCTATTCATTCAGTTTATAGTTTCTTTGGGTAGCTTATTCTTGACTGTTATTGAATTTTAGCATCTGTAAATTTATATCCAGTGATTGCAATAAAATAAAATGCTGCTCTGCCCATTCACCCTGTGAACTATTACTGTGTTAATGATGAGTAACGAAAATTATGACCTTACTGAATTCAAAAATGTACCACAATATTATCCGCAATAATTTATGTAATTTCAGGAAGTGTTAATTGCTATTTTATGTGATTGTACAATTAAAGAGGCCTGGGAGGGGACGAAAATGATGACATATTTAATAGATCAAAAACAAATATTGTAGAGTGGGGAACAAAAGTGAGTAAATGTTGAACCATCTTGTATGAATAGACTTTACATTCTCTGAGTAAATTAGGCTTGAGCTATGTGACCTGAAGCAAGTCAATACATTCCTGCAGTAACAAATGCTGGCAGATGGGAACATATATCACTTGAGAGTTACAAATGAACCCTTTCTGGCTTCTTGCCATTCTTACAAGATTTTTAAAACTCTGAAAAAAAGATTCAGCCAACAAGAACAAATTCTTCTTAACAGTGTGCCTTTCCAGTGATGAAAAATGGAAAATTATTATCCTCAGAAACCATGCAAAGCTTTTAAGGCTTTCGTAGAATTCATAGTAATCAAGCACATAAAAGCTCTAAAATGCTATAGTGAATGATAGGAAATACTCACTTACTCCTTGCATAAGTTGTGTTGCCTTTGGATTCTTCAGTCGTCAGAGGAATAGGAACTCCAAATTAGAAGAAATAGAGCACTTCTGATCCTTATTTCAATTGCACTTCATTTTTCCAGATGCTCTGTTGGCAAAATTCCAATTCATTTCAAAGGTGTTATACCAAAAAAAAAAAAAAAAAAGTATCAGGAAGTTTATGTAGGACTATCTAATGTAAAGATAATCAGGCTGCAATAGTAAAAGTCATTAGACTTCTTACATTTTGAAATCTCTTGATTGTTGTCAATAGCTAGTGAAATGAAGGACAAGGGACAAGAAAACAGCCTGAGCTTTGGTAGAAGACAGATGCTTCATTCACAGCCTCTCATATGAAGAGTAGTTTCTGAATATGAAATACAGAAATCCAAACTAGAACTGAGTCACTCTTCTGCAAAGTCAAAGCATGTTTGTACGTAGGAACAAATCTTTGTTGATGATTATTTAATCAAGATCACAATGAATGGACAACAGTAACGGCAGTAACTTATCTCTTTCTTTGTTCAATTAGATTTTCTCATTAAATTCAGATGAAGAATAACAAAAATGATAAAATTATGGTTTAATGGTTGGAGTGAACAACAAAGTTTTCAAAGAAAGTAAATGAGTAATGTGATCAGTCATGTAACTGAGTTGCAATTCCTTTGTTAAATAACTGTTTTACAGATATGACCAATTCAGTATAAGGTCTAAAACACACAAATTCCCCTGACACTTTGACTGTACAAAAGGTATAATGATTTATAATGATTCAAAAATTGTACCAAATATGAATATTCAAAAGTTTCTAAAAACAGTCAGGAAAACATGACTATATTTGCAAATGAGTTCAGAGTGGAAATGCGTGTACCTAGAGCTGTCCAAATCTACAACTTTTGGATCACAAGAATGCTCCCTGTGGGGGAATGTTAGTATTGCAACACTCTTGACTCTCTCACGGTTGTTCAGAAAAGGAGTAGAGACAGGAGAGAAATTACCTCTTGTACCTTTGAATTTAATATATGCATCTCACAGCCACCCTCAAACTCTTTCTACTTATCTTTATCTTCTTATATACACTTTCAAGACAAATCTATGTTCTCCCAGTTTAATATTAAGACAATATCTGTTAATAAAGACAGCATTTGATAGTAAAGGCACCACCTGATTTTTTTTGTCTCTCTCAGAATGAAGCATTAATAAAAATAATCCTTACCCACTTGCTAACTTTAAATTGAGACCTGTTATTACAGTTGGTAGCAGTGCTTTTGAGTTAACCTACACTTATGAACATGAACCTAATAAGAAAATATTTTCATAATATTTATAATACCAAAAAAAATCTATCAATCAATAAATTGAGCAATGTCTATTGCTCTTAGCCTTGAAGACTCAAAAATGTCTTTGCTGCTTACCAGGAACATTTAAGAAATAAAGTAGATGTCTCTCAGAAGTCTGTGAATAATTCTACTGCTCTCTTAAGGAAGAATGGTGTGACATGAGCTGGGTCTACATCTTGTCTACAGCATAATTCTTGGTACTAGATCATCAAAGGCTGTTTAAAAAGTACTTAATAGTTTAATAATGAATTACAGCAGCCTGTGTGACTTCTACCTGGAAGCAAGTCTTTCCCATAATAGAGGTGTAGTGTTGTTCATACTCAGTGCTGCATGAAGTGAACAGAATGAGTACTTTTCTGCCCATAAGATTGACTGAGCTCATGGTGATAGCTGACGTATGGACTTAAAACTACCAAAGTACACAATCTAAAACATTTCAGGTAGTTATGTCACACCTAGTGAATTAATTGACATTTAAATCCCAAGATAGAAAACTCTTAATCAACCCGTCTAAATTATATATTTAAATATATTAATGAACAGTCACATATATCTTACATTTGCAATAATTTATTGAAAAAATATATGTATCTCCTGTTTATTATATGTTTTAGATTTCAATGGTAATTTAATTTTAATTTATTATGAAATTAAGAGACTAAGGAAAACTATCACTTATGCCTCTTCCCATTCAGTCTGAAATTGAGCCTATCAGGCTCAGTTTGGAGAAAGCACTTAAAATAGGGGATCCACATAGATTTTGGAATGGCAGTTGCATGAGAAGATGGGCATGTGAACACTTTTCCAGGAAGAGTCACTGGCACGGTTATCTGAAGATGTACTCAATTCCTCTCCTGGCCATGGTCTCCGTGTGCCCTTGGCAAGCCAAATCTTTCAGATAAGTTCAGACAGGCTGTTCTTGTGAGTTTCATGAGAACTGTGCCCTCTTTCTCTGTTCTGTGGAGGACGAAGAGGAAAAACAATCTACTTATCTGCATACAAGTGAGGTTTAAGCTCAATGTCTCTGGTTGTGCTTTTGCCCATAAAAAAAGAAAATGTGTTGAATAATTTGAACATATTCAGTCGTTAAAAGTATTAAGAAAAAAGAATAAATTTATCTGAAGTGATATGGCACATACATATACATTTCTCTTCCTACATGGAAGACTGGAGGCTGATCTTAATACCAGTGTAGTCTGCAATTCACAATAACAAATTTTAAGTATTTGTCATATCCTAAGAGCATTAGACTGCAGTTGGTGTGCACATTTGCACAACCCTTTAGGTACAAATGTGGCAGAAAAATCCTTAGTATGACCCATTTGGTATTAACTGGGGCAGAAAAAAGAAAAGAGGCAGGATTTATGTGGAGATTTTTAGGACTATTGCAATAACATTCTTTATATTGTCATTTTAAGGTAAAAAAGTCATCCATTTCCAACTGGATGATAGAATTCATCATCAAAAAAAAAAAAAAAAAAAGTGATATTGTTGTGACTGTCCTTAGAGCACAAAAGCAAGAAAAAAAATCTTGATGGTCCTTCTAAAAAGTGGATACTGTTGCTCTCCAATGATTTTAATATAGAGCGACTAAGTTGATTCTGTCCCTGTGTGTCACGCATTTTAGCTTCATTTTGTTGTTACAAATAACAACTTTTTTTAATGAGCCCTCAGTCTGGGTTTTATGAGCAATGCCATGAAGTTATCACTATTTACTTGAGTCAGTGGAATCGTACTGCTGCATCTTCTGAGGACCTGGTCCAGAGTGTATTGTAACAAAAGGCTATTCACAGCTTGATTGCATTCAGTGCTGCTGCAGCTTGCGAAAACACACTTGGCTAGGCGGTGCACTGATCTGTCCTAGTTCTTACTTTACTTTTTTATGACTGTGAAGCAGTTCAAGACTCTGGCACATTTTTATTGTATCACTATAAGTGTCAATGTGCCTCACTATCTCCCATTTTCCAACATTGATTTAGAACAGAGAAATCTGAATTTTAAGCTATTCTAATTTTCTGGTTAGACTTTCAAGGAAAATTATTTCCAAGCCATCAAATATCTTAGATGGCACTAGAAAACAAACAGACAGGCAGACAAAAAAAAAGGAGGTCTTCTAAAGTTCTCATTATTTGAATGGAACATTAAGCACAGTTCTTGAGGAAAGCAAAGCACGCTCATCATTAATGGAAATTATAGTTAATTTTCCACTGAAACTGTCTGCTTTAGCATATGAACACAACATTTCTGAAACAGATAAATATCTTTACAGATATTAGTACTTTTGTAGTTCTGCCTGTATAAATATAGACATCTTGGCGGGGGGAGGAGGAGCTTTATATTCTTTAGGAATCAAAGAGCAAGCCTCATATCTCTCCCTATCCACAATAATGGCTTTCACCTGAGCGAAAGAACATCCTGCCCTTGCAAGAACTTCCACCATTTCACCTTCTGAAACTGGTGGGAATCTGAACACGTTAGGAAAAATGGACTGATTAAATCCATACCAAATAATGGTTTATATAGGATGCCTTGAGATGCACGTTGCTTAAACAAATAGAACGGCATATTAGAAATCTTATAGTCCTTGCTACTTGCTCGGTTTTAATGGGAAAGTAACTGACTAATACAAGGAGGCAAAGAATTTAGAAAACTATGTCTACTCACATTGGAAAAAAAAAAAAAACAGATAAAACTGAAATACAGTTTTAGTTAGTACGAAATGAAGGTGCTGTTAGAAGCTTGTAATCTTTCTGGCCTCACCAAAATTTATATTAAAAAAAAACAATGTAAAAATGTCATAGGTACCTAGAGGTATTATTTGTGGCAACAAACTTGATTTAAAAAGTTACTTAAAAACATTTTAATAAGTAAATTTTGAGCAGTATATTTTGTGTTTTCAGAACAGTCCATAAAACAGAAAATCAGCTACCTTGAAAAGAACACTGAAAAAATATTTCTGTAATCAGACAGATTGGAATTCCATCATTCCAATTCCATCCATCAGAATGGAATGTGAATGGGTAGAGTTTCTCATGTATTTTGGAGTACTTCAGATGCTTCTGAAGACAGAAGCAAGCCAAAATTGATTGTAATGATATGATCCAGAATCAGTAGAATACAAATCTTTTTAACATATATTTATTAAAAAAAAAAAAAAACTCTGAACTAAGCTCCCTCTAATTCTTTATAAAATTGTCTCTGTAGCTCCTCCTGGAAACAGGAAAAATCAAAGGTTTAAAAGTTTAAAAAGGGAATCAAGATAATATAGAGATTATTGCTTAATCTCTTAAACGTAGAATAAGTCCAAACATAAATGCCATTATTACTAGTCCATCATGAAGTTTTGAAAGATTTCTGATTCAGACATGAACTTTGCAACTTGTCTCATTCTTTCACTAGAATTATTTCTTGAACTCATCTATTCTGCTATACCTTCTGCGGCCATTGGCCATCTGCTTTCATATTTTAATTTGGTAGCATTTTGAAAGGGGTGTTCTTTCTGTACAACTTACACAGATGTAACTGGCAATAGAAGATATATGACAAAGAGAAATGCACTATTCAAGGAGGGCAAAAAAAATAGTTTGTAAAAGTAACGTTAAAGAAGACATGGATGGGCATCAAGAAAAATGGATTTCAGCTGTTTGTCAGAAAAATGATTATAATATCTACAAGTAGGTTCTTTCTCCTTGCTAGTTCCAAGGATCTCAGAGTCTGTCAAGCTTACTAGAATTTAAAATGCAACTACTACAGAAAATATTTTAATGTTTTTGAAAATGTCCTTGTTTTGATCATACGCCTCATAGGGAAGAGAATTTTATTTACTATTTTTATACTTTTTTTTAGAAAAACTGAATCTTAATTTGCTCCACATATTAAAAAAAATTCTTCAGAAGAAATTAAAATAAGGGACCTTACTGAGTATATATCTCAGCTGTTCTGGTAAATACTTTTCTGTTCCTGGTTCCTGGTGAACATATGGATCAATTATATAATTGATCATATCTGTAATACTGTTTTCCCTTTCTCCATACTGGAGTGTTCTCTTACATATTTTTTTAATCCTTTTCACTATCTTTTTCCTCAATAAAGACAGCTGAGCTGACAGAGACTTCTCACAGAGTCTGCTACCCTCAAAAACATTCTTGAGCCAGGCTAAGGAGAATACGAAACAGGAAAAGTGGGTGGAACACAGAATACAATTGGAGAATGCTTTCTCTGTGGTCATTTTTTAATCACAGGAACAATGTAACAAAAATTAGGAAAGAACGCACTAGTGATTCCAGTCTACTAAGAAATCTCCATCAGAATGGATTTGACCAAACATCAAGTTTTTATTTTTCAGTCTTTTTCCACAACAGCATCTGGCTATAGCTAGTAAGCCATTGCTGCCATTCCCTCACTAATGTATAGCTGTAGAACTGTGCTTTTAAATGTACTTTAGGTGTACAGTGCTGTACAGACGATAGAATATAAGACTTAAGTAATTCTCTTTTGTTTGTCTTTCTTATTGCTCTCTGGAGCTTGATTAAGTGATATATGACTGAGATCAATACCATTACATTTAAAAATTATAAATCAGATACTCCTAAAAATAAAATAAAAGACCAAGAACAGTTTCTTTTCCAGTGTCATTTTTTCTCCAAAGACTTCAAGAATAATAACCACCACTTTTCTTTTTATGTAATTCCCTCTTGAGACATCAAAAAACTTCTCAAAAGGAATCAGTGCCACTTTTCCCATTTCACATGTGTGAAGCCTAACAGTATTAAACTTTCAAGAACTTGGATGACACATCTGCGTTCATAGATGTGATGAATATTTATTCCATGTAACATAGCCATTTATTTTCTATTACCTGTCCATGGGCTTAAGACACATGGATCTGTGATGAACAAAACTGATGGTAAGTTGAAGAGGTGCCTGTCTGATATCTGAAATACGCTAGCACTTTTTGTTTGTTTTCTTCCTTCTGGCTTCCAGCTTGTCTAGGTGATTTATTTGAAAAACTGCTTCAGCACTGTGATGGATTTGCTTCTGGATGAAAAAGTGTCTTTCTAATCATTATTGATATTAATCTCACAAACTTTAGAAAAACTTTCAGGATTTTCTTACATATCTCTAGCTGCTCCTTTGCTACAGACAAGCTGGCTTTAAAGATCTGTTTAGGCATCTAGAATCCCTTCTAGACTATAAATGTAGACAAGTACAGATAGATCTTGCCAGGAGGCATGTAGTGTTAGGAGGGTTACTGTGGTGTTCAACATTTATTATGCTGTTATTACTATAGAGCATCTGGAGGCTCCAGCATCTAGACAGAAGCATTAGCTCCAGCTGATAGGATGGTCCATGTTCTCAAGACTGCAATCCATAGATGAGAATAGAAGTCACAGGAGGCAGTGATACTCAGTAGTCCTGGTTTCCTATTTCACACATGATTTTGTAGATAGACAGGAAAAGATAAAGAAGGAGAATTCATAGTCAATTAAAGCTTAGTCAATTACTTGTCTCATCAATAGAGCTTTAGTTCTAGTTATTGCCATCAATAGAACTAAACTAAAGTTCTATTGATGGCAACAATTGAAAGGCTAACAAACTAAATGGGGTTAGGCTGAAAAACAATTTTTTGATTCTGCTAAGTGACAGAAAGACCAAAGCTTTTGGATGTTTTTCGAGATAATTCCTCAAAATCTGTTATTGAATGTACACAATTTCCTAATTATTAGTAAAAGCAAAATCATCAGGAGCTCAAAGATTATGGTTTTGGTCTGAATCTTTGCTAAGGCAAACACCACCGTAAGGATATATACATATATATGTATGTATATACCTTTGAAACTGAAAGACCAGCTTTTTTTTTTGTGAAAAGTAAGGTGGAAGTCAACTACCTTGATTACTCCATTTCTACAAACAAACTCGTCTGTCATAGATCTGTTTCCTATTATTTGTCCTTCTGTGCTACCATAGAAGCAGAGGATGAAACAGAGGATGGTTGAGACTGCAGAGAATCAGTCTACTGGGCCGGCAACATCAATCATTTCTTTGCATAGCAAAGTTAAAGCAGACTCTAGTTTTATTACTTATATTTTTGCCGAATTTGCCTGTCTGTGAGTGTCGTGTCATTGTCTCTGCAAACAAGCACTAGGGCATAATTTCTCAGAAATCAGTTTGCCAATGAGGAAAAGATACATAATACTGCATTAAGTAACGCTACTCCAGAGCTTTTCATAAAGGGCATAGTTCCTTGTTTGTTTGTTTTTGTTTTTGAAACACTTGCTCTTTGTTAGACTAGAAAGGTTAGAAACAACAATTCTCATTTGGTCTTTAGCATTTCAGTACTCTTTCTCAGAGTCTGTATGTTACTGAAAGAGCATCACTGAGATGCTAATTTAGTGGTGTTGACATCTCCCATATCACCCTCACAGGCAAGATGATAAATTAGGGCTTAGATGAGCAGGAAGTAAGGTGGACTAGAAACTGGATGCATGGCAGAGTTCCTCAGGTATGTGATCATAAAGTCTAGCTGGAGGTCTGTAGGTGGTACTGTCCCCCTGCAATTAATAGTCAGTTCAACCCTTTTACACTGATCCATTAGTGGTCTGCATGGAGGGACAGAGCCTCTCACTTGGGAATGATGCCAGAACTGTGAGTCATGTCTCATAAATGAGAAGGATGTGCAGCAGCACAGCAATTCAGAGAGACCTTGGGAGGCTGGAGGGATGGGCAGAGGGAAACCTACTTCTCAAACTGCCGTCAAGGGAAATGCAGATTGTGGCATCTAGGGAGGAATAAGCTACTGCATGAAAAATGGCTATGTGCTGAGCTCCTAAGAAGCAAAGAAGGCAAAGGTCTCCTCGCCTACATGAACAAAAGCATTGCAAGAAGTTCAAAGGAGGTGCTCCTTTCCCTTTACTCAGCCATCGTGAGGGCAGAACTGCAATGCTGTGTACAGTGCTGGGTTCCTCAGGATGACGGAGATACGGAGCTCCTTGAGCAAGTTCAGTGAAAGGTACTGAAGCTGGTGCAGACACTGGAGTATGTATTCCTCACCTGAGGAAAGGCTAAGAGAGCTCGTTCAGCATGGAGAAGAAAGGGCTGAGGGGACATCTTTTTGATGTGCTTCAACAGCTCCAGGCAGGGTGTCAATAGATGGAGCCAAACTCTTGATAGAGGTGCGCAGTGTCAAGATCAGATACCACAAGCGGGAACAAAAATGCAGAAAGATCCACCCGATCTGGAGCAAAAACTTCTTTCCTCTGAGAGAAACAGAGCACTGGAAAAGGTTGTACTGGAGGAGGTTGCGGAGTGCCTGTCCTTGGACAGGCTTCTGGACGGATCCAGGGCAGTAGGCTCAGGATTCCAGTCTATGCTGTGATTCTGTGGTTGATTCTGTGATGACAGTGAAAATACAAGGAAACAAAAAACAATTTTATGTTCTGCCTCATAAAAAATACATATTAGATGAACGAAAAAATACATATTAGAAGAACGAAGGAGGGAAGGAGGGAAGGAAGGAAGGAAGGAGGGAAGGAGGGAAGGAAGGAGGGAAGGAAGGAAGGAA